>OY804593.1:65536889-65866532 GCA_963680895.1 Fragum sueziense
GTAGCGCATCTGACCCTCATTCGAGAGGTCCCGGGTTCGATACCCGGCCGCGGCTAATACCCTTTCTGACAAAATTGTCACCCACCAATGGGTTTGAAATCGTTAACCTAAGTGGGCGAGCAGCTGGAGGCTCGGTAAGGGTGTTGTGGTAGTACTGGTTTGAGAAACAACAGGAATCCATGGTTAGGTGCTCCAGCCGCCGAGATATGACCCTGGTAGTTGAAAACGGCGTAAAACCCCAATAAACTCAAACTTTCAGGTCTAATCTGAAGTATGATACCACTTTTACATCCTAAATTGCCATAGACTTTGTGAAAATTAAGGCTAAAGCAATAGGCGAAAGTGCACACTTTCTTTTGGAACTGAGTATATACCGAGTATATGATATAAATTGTAGGCCCCCCTACTTTTTCATTTCGAGGGCTCAGTGCAAAACTATTGTAACTGCATATTTGTCAGAAATTCACTTTTTCGAATTTTCTGAGTCTTCAGGAAGGGATGCATCATGTGTACTTATATTAGGTTTCTATTCTGCATACTTAATAAGATATATAGATTTTTAAAAACGCCTTTCCTCTTTAACTCTGAGAAAGTCAATAAAATTTTCCCTCTCTTGTAAAAATTTACAAAATGTAGTTACAATAGTTTTGCACCAAGCCATCGATTTTTAGTAACACATATTTTGTTGTCAGCAAAAGAAAAAAATCGATGGCTCACAATTTAGAAACGAAGCGTCGGGGGAAATGAAACAGAAGAATCAGCATTTCCTCCTTTCGTGTCAGTGTTATTTGTGCTATATTGCACAAAACCATAATATTTGTCAAATATTTGTCGTCTGAACCAGCTGTTAAAATAGAACAGTCCAAAGTTTTGCCGTTTGTGAAAGTGTTGAATAAATATATATGCGCAACTGCTCGACTTGCATTGCTTGAATACAAACGAGTTCACCCTTTCCCAAAGTCGCAATATTTTAGGGTGATCCAATTAATTTTTGAAAGCTGTAGACGTAACGTCAAAAGTTGCGGACCAACGTTGTAACACGCATATCGTCCGTTTTCTGACGTTAACGTTACGCGAAGTTGAAAAGACAGTTATAACTTTCCCCAAAACATGAGAAATAACAAATTATCAATGTTTTACCAACTCAACTCAACTCAATCCATCGGCATTTCGGCACGTCCTTTACCTCTGGCAAAAAGAAAACTTTTTCACAATAATACCAATACACGCATAAAATAAAATAGCACCGTGCAAAATTAACAATCTCAACTATCAATAAATAAACAACAGAATAATTTCGTAAGAAGGGGGCCTATTGAAAAATCAAGCTCTAATGAATATTTTACACCTGTATGAGAAATGGAGCCGTTTCATACGCTAAATATAACTTGTCAAGTATGCATATTTTTATTATTGGGATATTTCTGTTTGCACAAATGGCAAATCAATATAATTATATGAAAATACTTACTAAATTTATCATCTTCAAGTTTACTCGTTGACAGACAAACGATAGAATATTCATTGAAAAGGGGTCTACAACCAATGCATTATATGTAAAAAAAAATGAAACTCCGAGACCAGAAATTAATGCGGCAACATATTAAATTAAATCAATGAAATGCTTTACTTAAAAATTGTCTTCTATTATCTCAACATTTTCTTATGCCCTTTTCAATGCTTTTCCTCCTTTATTTTTTTCTGTTACGGGTCTCAACTTTTAACTTTAAGTTGCGTAGACTACAAATAACAAGATAGTCAAACAAACAACGATAAAACAAGTCGATCTAAAGCATCGATACATGGTCGTAAAACGCCATGAAAAGTTCCCAAATCAACATGACGTCAAATCGCCAAAAACGCGTTTTTTGTGACATTTTTAAGACGCTACATCACATTCTATATCTTCGCTAGTTGAAGAGATATTGACAAATGCATTTATTTTTACAAATTTTATGCGAGATGTATGTCGAAAATTAATTCAAATTCAAAATATTTTGATTTTTATAAGAAAAAGGCTAGATATGTGAAAAAATCACCCTCGCATTCTGGACCGTTTTGGTAAAAATGTGACATTTTTAAGACGCTACAAACGCAATAAAATAATGATTTTCTTCAACTCCAATCAAAACATAAAAATAACTACAAAAACTAGAGCTCAGATGTATGTCATATTTTTTTAATAATGATTTCCAATCGCTATTGGAGAAATAAATTAGATTTAAAAATTAGACATACCGAAAAAATGACGTTTTTTTTAACAGCGTGACGCTACTTATCTCTTTCTTTCCGTTCCTCCATAGTTTGTTTACACCATCCAACTGCCGTAAGATTTACGCTATATCTTCTGTGGCATCACCGACGTAATTTGCCATAGTTTGCGCACTTTTAAAAGTCTTACTTTTCATTTTATTGGGATTCTCGCTAGTTTGTTTGGTAATTTCTGTTACACGTGACGACGTCATTTTCTGCGTCAGAGTTTATTTATTTTTTTATTGAATTGTCTGTATTCAAACATTGTTAAATTTCGACATATATAAATATATTACAATCCAATATCTTTTATATGATAACAAATACATGTGTGTTTCTCAAATAGAAATATCGAATATACGGTTTTAAACCGAAGCGCATAGCCAATTTTGGCTTGGTCCGGGACTTTTGACGTTACGTCTGTAACAGACAACAAAATGGATATGAAAGGTCTATAGGACAGAAAATATTGAGAAAGGGAGAAAATGCTTATTAAAAGGGATTATCAGAATTTTCTCATTTTACTTCAATGTTTACCCAAACATTTTCTATAAGGGACATCAAAACCATGACTTGTTTTGGGAAAGGGCTAAATCGAATACATGTACGTGTAGGCTATATTGCGTGATGCATCAATTTGATCCGAGAACTGGAAAAAGGGACCTTTACAGCATTTGAGATCGCCAAATTTCAAGATTACCCTGTGCTTAACCCTTTCCCAAACGACAACATTTTAGGGTGATCCACTTCAAAAACTGTAAAAAATGACAAAATGGATGTTATTAATGATAGGCTTTGTGTAAAATATGGCATAGAAAATATTGAGACAAAAGGAGAAACTGCTGGTTATCAGCAGTTTCTTCTTTTGTTTCAATCTTTTCCCAAGCCTTTTCTATTAGGGACGTCAAAACCAGGTCTTGTTTGGGAAAGGGTTAAATGCAGACTGATCAGGTTTCATGGTGCGCCCCTATTACGGTTTCTACTTGCCACGAAAAAGCCATTGGAGAACAACATGGTTAGTGATCATACTGTGTTTATATACATGTACATAGTGGATTTGGAACCCCGTTCAACCAAAAAGCCTTAACCCTTTCCCAAACGACAAAATTTATGGTGATCTAATTTGAAAGTTGCTGCAGACGACAAAATTGATAATAAAACAGACATGATTTGCGTAAAATATGACACAGAAAATATTGAGACAAAAGGAGAAACTGCTGGTTATCAGCAGTTTCTTCTTTTGTTTCAATGTTTTCCCAAGCCTTTCCTATTAGTGACGTCAAAACCAGGTCCTGTTTGGGAAAGGGTTAAATGACTTTTTCTAATTCAAGGTTGTTTTTCAAGGTAGCCTGATAAGTTTATCACTTTCCCAAACGGAAAAACATCGATACCAGAACATGCTGATGGCCAACGATTTCTCCTTTTGTCTGAAATATTTTCTTTTATAAATTTTGTACAAATTCTATATATCTAAGCAATTGATACTAAATGTCAAATGCAGTAGCTTTCAAATTGGACCACGACCACAGTTTTGGCAACGGATCAAAGACTAACTTACAAATTATGTCAAAACATGCACAAATGTTAAAGGGACATTTCATTCCAATTTCATTTTTTAAAGCATGTCTTGATGCCAAGATTGGTTATTCTAATGAGTATAAATACTATTAGTTTTTTGAAGTTGTTGCCAATAAGCGAGAAACACGCATTTAAAGTTGAGACATAATCGATAAATTGCATATAAATCCGAACTGTTGTCCACAACAATTTGTTCAATTTTAACCCAAAAATATAAATATCTCGTAAACGGCGCAATATTTTGGCTTAGAATTTTCAGAATTTTCATAAGGAATTATACTCTTTCAGGTAAAAATAAATGTAAAATTTATGACAAAAAATTCTGAAATGTCACTTTAATAATCTATGTGAGCTTCGGATCTTGAAAAAGGGCCCATAAAGTATTTTGCCACCCTGGATCCAGACCAAACTGCACATAGCCACCATGAGGGATCACGGAATTTCAGAAAAGGGTCAATACTCTATATGCATAATAATTCTGCTAATATGTAACAACTATTGGAATTTGGTTTGAAACCAACAATGAAGAAAAAAGTATTTGAATGAAGGGGAGATATCTTAAAAATCAGATGACAAAAAGTTATTGACGACCAAGTTTTAGTACATTTGGTCTTCAATAGTTTTTTTATATTCTGAGCTTTAAAAATAGTTCCCCCCCATGCTACAAATCCTCCATAACATTATGTTCATCTTTTCTTTTTAAAACTGATCACGAATTAACAGACCCATTGAATATTTTCTGCAATTGTTGTGATAACTGCAGTCTGATTAGTATCAATTAAGCTCGATAACAGTTGCAAGAGGTAATGGAGCTATTTGAGATCAGCATCTATCCCGATCAGACTGCGTCTTCACGCAGGCTGATCAGATTCGATGTTGGTCTCAAATGTCAGGATGGATCTATTTCAAGATTCCTGCTGATGTGAAGAATATAAAGTTACACAGTTTGTAAAGAAAAGGTCGATTTTGGCATTAAAAATCGCCGTCGCATTTCTAAATAAACGGACACAACTCTGACAATCAATCTCGGACTCACGATAAATCGTCCCCCTTTAAGTGGTCTAATGATCACGCCCATAGTGAACAAATAACGATTGCTTGTAAACCATCTACAGCAGAAATATAAATAACCCTTTCCCGAACGACAATATTTTAGGCCGATCCAATTTGAAAGTTACTGCAGACGACAAAATGGACATTGAATAATCCAGGATTTGTGTACAATATAGCTAGGAAAATATTGAGGCAAAAGGAGAAAATGCTGATTATCAGCATTTTCTTCTTTTGCCTCAATGTTTTCCCAAACCCTTTCTATTAGGGACTTCAAAACCAGGTCTTGTTTGGGAAAGGAATAAGCGTGAGTTTGAAACAAGAGGGCCTGCACATGAGAGGGATTTAGACATATTTCGGAGCTCTTTGGATCCATCCTTAACCCATTACCACTTAAAAGCTCTTTTTAACTCCTTGATCTTGATAGAACAGTAGCTCTTTTTAACCCTTGATCGCGAACAAACTATATCTACTTTTAACTCCTTTTATTTTCAACATTAAAAAAGTCTACAAATCCATTATAATTGTAATTTTTTGTTAATATGGTGTGAAAGTTTGATTCATAAGCCTTTCAGACTAAAAGAAAACAACACTTTATTCTTTGAAAAAAGGAGTTATTTGCAGTGAAGAATAACTGGGGTCTGTCAACTCTGTCAAAATGCTTGAAATTCACTTTTGATATTTATTCAATAAAATAATGTTGACCTTATTCATTTCCTTAACATTGTTTTTCCTTGTAAATTGTTTCATTTTTCTTTAAAAAAATAAATTCAACACCAAACATTGAAAGGGTACCGTTCTGCAAAGTCATTTTTCCCATAAAACTGCTTATTTCATCTGCTCCAAATTTATATCACTGATAATCCCTAAAAACTTTACATATCAAAAATGTGCAAAATAATCAATCATGCATATATGTTTAAGACCTTTTAGAATCAGACGCAAAGGGTTAAAACCCAATAATGCGTGTTCTCTGTCTGTAGTTTTCTTATCTCTACATCGTTTCTTTAAAACAAGCCTTGGCTTGATATTAGCTCTCTGAGTGGTAATGGGTTAATAGATGAATGAAGATTAACTTTCAAAACATTTTTTACTATAACCCAACGTAAATCTTCAAGTGCTAAAGATCGTCGGTGAAGTTAAAAAATGTGCAAAGCATGGCTTCAACAACTTGTGGTCTAAGGGAAGTAAATAGTTTTACATAGGCGACCATTATAACATTTTGGCTTATAGCTCAGTCCATGAGTTTGCAGCAATGATCTGACCTACCTTAAATTCTAGAACATCCATTCATACACCCGAAAAAATGAATTTTAGTATGGCATGAATCCTTTTCTCTATGACCTTTGACCCCATTTTTGAGATCACCCTAACTGCGGAGCTAATCTCAGAGGCATTTCAGAGTATAATACCCATCTTTTAAAATGGCTCAGAAATTGCCAAAATGATTCAAAATCATTGATTTTTTGCTTTTAACTTGAAAATAGAATATAATCAGTCACAAATGAATAAATCATCTTCAATTCCAGTAAAAAATATTGTCCAATCACAGGTCACCTTGATCGTAATAATTCACCTGACCTTCCCTATAGATTTTGTCACGTGTCACGACAAATATATTTACTTCCCTTAGACCTAAACAAGCTATTTTAGAATTAGGCCTACACCGACGAAAAACATTGTCTAACGTCACGACCCTATTTGAAATACTGTCCCATTTCGAAATGGGCGTTATTTACTATTTATCTTTTGCGAGGAAAAACATAGTAATAATGGTCTTCATATGTCATACAACAGAATAAATTAAATGAAGCAAATATCGCTTTAAAAGTTTTGTTTGCTTTTCTTTACGTTGTTACTTGGATGAATTTCGAGAAAATAAAGATCGGCAATTTCTGTAAAATTGCCACGAAGTGACGTCATACAATGGCTTGACTCCGCCCCCAATATAGAGCATGAGGTTTCTGACAATGATAAAGTGTGCGACTTTTCTGTCATAAAGCGAAGTCACAGTGTTTATCCATTTCTCGATCTTCAGAGTAATACAGACAAACTTAAACCGTTCTTTGTCACATTCCTTCACTCACTAACGACATATTCTTTGACTTTTTTAACATTTTTTCTAACATTTACTAAGGATGAATTGCGTCTTTTGAGTATCGATTGGGGAAGTCGCTTTATGCCAGAAAAGTCGGACATTTATCTTTTTCGGAAATCTCGGGCTTTCCGGGAAATGAACCATGACTTCCTTTTTTCCCGCCATGACGTCATTAAGTGGCCGGTATGACGTCATAACTTCAAGTCAGAAGTTAAGCGTTTTTTCTTCGGTAAAGATCGGAAAAGACCAAAATATCCAATTTAAAAGACGAAATAAAAACACTTCTAATGTTTGAAAATTGTAGAAACTTTGATACATGTATTTGGTTATTAGGAAGGTGTTTTTTTCGACACAAGAGTTTAATCTTGCCAATCAACGGACACTTTAAATGAATACGGTTGCAAAATCGCTTTTTTATAAATGATAGCACAACCCAACTGGAAATATTGTCACATTTCAAAATTGCGGTGATATATAGGTGTAACTCCAGTACAATTTTACTAAACCAACAAGGAGTAAAACGTGTGACTTGGAGGTATAAACAGCTCACAATAAAAGTTTCTGTCGAGTCGCTTCTGTTTCAATAGTGACATAGAACGTATTTAGGCTTTTAATCATTTGCCAAGATAAAGAGGTTATAGCCATCTCGATTTTCGAATGCAGTAGCCCTTCTCGGACGATAGAAAATTGTTTGTAGAGTGGCAAATGGTCAATGGCTAATCTCTCGTTAGACAAACTTGGAGATAATGATTATAATGAACAACGGAGATATATCTGTAAGCCTAGCTGATATATTTTTATCCCCCCCCCCGTATCGAAAGATCGGGGCATATTGTTTTACTCCTGTCCGTCTATCTGTACGTCTGTCCGTCCGTCTGTCAGCCCGAAACTTAACGTGACAACTTAACACTGGCCTTTTCTCCAAAAGTATTCCACATACAAATCTCAAAGGTGGTTTGCGAACTTCTTTCGATGATATATATCTGCTTCATGCAATTTTACCTTCCTCAAGGTCATCGTTTAACCCTTATCCACCCTTAACATGCAACTTAACGCGGCAACTTAACGCAACAACTTAACGTTGGCCTTTTCTCCAAAAGTATTCCCCATACGATGCTCAAATTTGGTATGAAAACTTCTTTGAATAATATCTATCTCTTCCGTGCAATTTGATCTTCCTCAAGGCCATCTTTTGACCATTATCCACCCTTAACATGCAACTTAACGCGCCAACTAAACGCAACAACTTAACGTTGGCCTTTTCTCCAAAAGTATTCCACATACAAAGCTCAAATTTGGTATGTAAACTTCTTTCAATGATATCTATCTGCTCCATGCAATTTGACCTTCCTCAAGGTCATCGTTTAACCCTTATCCACCCTTAACATGCAACTTAGTGCACCAACTTAACGTGACAACTTAACGTTGGCCTTTCTTCCTAAGTATTCCACATACAAAGCTCAAATTTGGTTTGTAGCCTTCTTTCAATGGTATTAGGTTAGAGGGTCAAGCTTATCTATGTAGGTCACGGTCAAATATCAATTAAGGTCATAATCATAGAAAAATAGCCATTTCGGGGGCATTTGTGATTCACAAACATATCAGCTTTCTTGAATTTACATGTATTTTTGGAAAGATCGATGCATTGCATTATGAATTTTCTTCACATCCAATTATATGTAGAAATGTATTTCATAAGTGGATAATGCAGCTTTGAATGGGACTGGGAAGAAAAAAAATAGGAAAAAATAAGTAAATGAAAAATAAATGAAAAATAAATGAAAAAAATAAATAAATAAAACAACATCAATAACAAAACAAAACAAAAAAATGTCCGCTGCACAATTAAGATGCTCGCCATGCCTCTTGGTACCTCCAAATCAATAAAAGTAAACATATAATAAAATTATTATTTAGTGTCGAATGAGTAGTACGAGGAACGCTGATGCTCACATTTGTTGGAATTTTCTTCAACGATGAGAAACTCTGACTTCATAATTAATTTTTGAAAAAAAGAGTTTTATGTCCCCGTATCGAGAGATCGGGGGCATAACGTTTTACTCGTGTCCGTCCGTCTTTCCGTCTATCTGTCTGTCCGAAAACTTAACATTTGCCTTTTCTCCAAAAGTATTAAACATACAAAGCTCAAAGTTGGTATGCAACTTTCTTTCAATGATGTCTGTTTGTTTCATGCAATTTGACCTTCCTCAAGGTCATCTGTTGACCCTTTTCAACCCTTTACACAAAACTTAACATTTTAGAAAAATGGCCATTTCGGGGACATTCGTGTTTCACAAACACTTCTTTTTTTCTTTTCAGAAACTAACCTTAAAATGTTTTCCTGTGTCATACTAGAATAATAATTTTACACAAAGACACTTATTCCTATCAAAAAAATAACGACCAAAGTTTTGTACAATTATGAATATTTGGTAAGGTATACGTGTAGAAAATGAGACCCATCGTATGTATCATACCTTACTCACCTTTTCTATACCCAGTTTGTACCAAAAATCACCCAAGCTTGAAATATCGGGTAAAAGTGGGAGTGATATACGAAAGAAATGGGGAAACCCCTGATGACATATACTCTTATTACATGTCGTTAAAAAAGTGGAATTTTAAATAACTATACCACCATCAATCCGCATGTCCTCAACCTACTCTATCAAACAACCTATCTCGACGAAGACCTACCTGTACATTTTATCGTACACGTGCTTAATACTATTGAAATAGACAGAACGCGACTGTACGCATTGAATGTGCTAGTAAACAAGAGGGTGGTTCAGCTTCTACAAGTAAATAATAAGTAATAATCAAAACAATATTTTCGGTTGTGTAGACTTTTCACTATTTCTTTTGAGCTACAGCACACAAAATGAATGCTAGGTTGAACAAGTAAGTAGGCAAAAACTGATATATTTCAACGAATTGATACATTCATGCACTATGGTATCAAAATACAGTAACATCTATTAATATAGCGAACTTCCAAACGCTTGGGTGACTATTCAAATTAGTCCGTTAAATCTAGGTGAAAACCCTTAGAAACCTGAGATCATAATTTTATATACTTCTGCCATGTTTGTCACTGACACGTAGATATATAGATACCATGACGATGAAGGAAGCAAAGTATTTACTGTGTCTAGTTTTTATTGCACTAAGCGTGTTATTAGTGACGTCAACATGTCCGAGTGGTCGCTATGGCTATAACTGTACGCTATCTTGTTCATCCAGCTGTAAGGACGGACGCTGTCACCCAGGTGACGGTACATGTGACGGATGTGTAGACAGGTTCTGGGGAGACAACTGTAACCAGAGCTGTAGTTCATACTGTAGGAATAGATGTGAACAGTTTACTGGAGACTGTGAGTGGTGTAAAGTTGGCTACTATACAGAAAACTGTACGGAACCCTGCCCGGGACAGTGTGATGAATATGGTTGTGGTTGGGACAATGGAAACTGTGTCAGGAACTGCTTGAGTGGACATTACGGCATGTATTGTAATCAGACATGTCCAAATGGCTGCTACTCTTCTTGTAAGAAAGAATCCGGGGTGTGTTGGAGCTGTCAAAAGGGGTACCACGGCACGTTTTGTAACCTGACATGTCCACCCAACTGTGCTGGGGAGTGTAATAAAGCTACTGGAAACTGCTACACGTGTATCGATGGTCATTGGGGTCTTAACTGTTCCGAAACATGTGATCACCGCTGTATTTGCGATCAAGTAACTGGCAACTGTACAAGGTGTAAGAGAGGATATTGTGGTCCAGTGTGTGAACATGTATGTCCAAATATTGCTCGCTGTGCTCATGATAGATGTAACAAGTTAACTTGTGAATGTGACAGTTGTGACTGGAATGCATACATGGGACCATATTGTCAGTATTCCTGTCCCGGTCCCTGTGACACCTGCAACATTCACGGTAGATGCATAAAGTGTGATAAAGGAAGCAAGAAATATGGGCCAGATTGTGATATAGATTGTGGAAACTGCAGCGTGGATTGTCATAAAAATACAGGATACTGTCCACTATGTAAGAACGGCACATATGGATTGGATTGTGAGAGATCATGTGACGCCCATTGTGAAGTATGTGATCGTGAGACAGGCGAGTGTACACTTTGTGAGCCGGGGTACTGGGGCAATACCTGCAATCTGTCATGTCCCGCAAACTGTCATGGCTTCACTTGTCATAAACAATTTGGATTTTGTGATGCTTGTCGTGGATTTTTTGGCCTACACTGTGAGAGTCCGTGCCCTGATAACTGCTTCTATTGTCATACAACAACGGGCTATTGTAGAGAGTGTCCAGGTGGTTTCTACGGTAACCGATGTAACAAGACATGTCCCATTAATTGTGTAGGCGGACAATGTGACCAGACAAATGGTGTATGTGCGGAATGTAAGGGATATTTCGGGGACCACTGTGAGGAGCCATGTCCGGAACACTGTGACGAGTGTTCTCAGTCTACCGGGGTCTGTCACGACTGTAAGCTGGGGTGGTGGGGTAGTTACTGTAACAACACGTGTCCGGACAACTGTCAGGCTAGTAAATGTGGCAGAGACACGGGACTGTGTGAGACATGTCTACCTGGCTACTGGGGACAGTACTGTACGGAGAGCTGTCTGTCCGATAACTGTATAGACGAGGATGGTCAGGCTAATTGTAACCAGCATGATGGTTATTGTGCCAGCTGTAAACAAGGGTTCTGGGGTAAAGACTGTAAAACGTCGTGTAGTATAAACTGTCATGGTGGATGTCAGAAGACGACTGGCTACTGTTTATCGTGTTCGGGACATGCGTACGGTTCTGAATGTGAGACACCATGTAGTACACACTGTAGGCTTACTCTTAATGATCCAATCTATGAAATATGTAACAGAGAAGGTGTTTGTAGAAGCGGCTGTATGATAGGCTGGTATGGATTAATGTGCAACGATACATGTCAGAACTGTATGGGCTCTGGATGCGACCGGAACACAGGTGTCTGTGATGCAGGATGTTTAACTGGTTTTTTTATGAACAAATACAACGTCTGCGTCGATGTAGACGACGAAGAAGACGACGTTAACGAGACGTATGATCCTAAAACCTCAGCCACTACAAAACCATCCCAAACAACAGAAAACGAAATAAATACAACATATGTTGGAGAAACAAATCAGATAACTGCTCCCAATCACGCACTTGTTACGACAAGCTTAATTGTAGGACTAATTATGTTTCTAACATTTATTACTTTGTTTATCGCTGGATTGGTTTATTTGAAAAAAAGAAAGATACACCAGCGAACAAGTAGTGCTGGACCTCCAAACATCCAGACTATAGATGTACCAACAGGGGAGATAAATCTTGGACTTGAGGTGGATAACTCTCGGATCTTGATGACGGACGACGGACCACAGAGAAATAGTATGTTAAGCAGTGAAAGTAACAGTAGTGGTTTTATCAATGTTGGTATTCCTACTGAATCAGCGACTGGGTATGATTATTTACGTCCAACAGGCGCGTACATAGACCTAAACAGTGATTCTAGGCTAATTTGATTAAAAATCAGAGTACAAAATAATAGACACTTTTGTAAAAAATGATTGAAGTGTTTTTCATTTATAGAATCTGTAAGATTACTAGTAAAATTCAAACTTTGTTTTTAAAACTGATGTAAATAAATGTACATGTATATTATAAGTGGATATATACAACTATATTAATGCCGAATAACATATGTGCGTTACTAAATCAATCTGATCAAAACAAGAAGTTTCATCTGATTTCATACAGTAACATCTGACAATTACCAGTTAGAGATCATCATCTATGACATTGGAAAAAACAAAATCAGCTTACCTTAATATAGCCAATCAAATCTCTTCTTGTATATAATTTTCAATGACAATCACGTGCAAACACGTGGTTCTGCACTTACATGAGATGCCATCACGGGGAAGATTACTGTACTAATCGTTTTCATGTTGATAATGATACCACTGGATTTTAATCAGATTGTCACTATTTGTATGAGATGATATAAATTCATCTATTTGCAGGTTTGGTCACTTGTACGTCAGTGGATAGCCATGTATATTATTATTTCTCATTTTTGTTTGTGTATTGTTGATGCTGTCGTTATATATAGTAAGCTTATTCTTAATTAAAACTTTTACTTTGCAAGGTTTATATCTTGATTGTCATTTACGGCTGTATATTAACACCATCACCACCAACATATTTCGATTTTCACTAATTGTTCTCGAAGCTTTTAAGTGAAAATTCCGTATACATATATCGTCGGTGGGAGAGCAAGCGCTCGCCCAGCTTTTAAATGCTGAAGTAATGAAATTTTGACCTCCAACTAACGACAAAAAGCCCTAGCTGTAAAATGAATTTCAAATAAGACATCATTCGGACACCTCGAGATTCGGTAAACCTTTGAGACTTTTTGTTCGAAATTGTGCAACGTATCTGTTTGTTCCCGAGTTACCAAACGGCAAAATGTCAAACTGGTCCAACTTCAAAGATATTAGAGACGAAAATTTCAATATTTATACCTCTGGAAAGCGAATGTTTTTTATACCCCTGCAAAACGAATATTTTATTATACCCCTGCAAAACGAATGTTTTAGGGGGTATACTGGCATCAACTTGTCTGTCTGTCTGTATCTATGTATGTCTGTCTGTCCGTGTTCAAAATACTCTTCCAGAGCATATCTTCTAAATAATATGTGCTAGCAACTTTAAACTTGGTACAAGTTCATGTACAAGAATCTTTACTCTGCCACGTCCACTTTTTGGTTATTGCCCTTTGTTGTTTGTACCCTAGCATTTTTGTCCGGAGCATACCTTCCAAACCATAAGTGCAAGCAACTTCAAACTTGGTACACTTATAGATCGCATTGTGGAAAAGTGTAATGCACAAAAATCGTTACTCTTCCACCCCCACCTTTTGAGTTATTATACCCCCACCCACGAAGTAGATGGGGTTGTATATAGGTTTCACCATGTCTGTCTGTCTGTCCGCCCGTCCATCCGTCCGTAGAATTTTTTCCCACCAATGGTTTTATATCGTTAACATAAGTGGGCGAGCAGCTGGAGGCTCGGTTAGGGTGTTGTGGTAGAACTGGTATGAGAAACAACAGGAATCCATGGTTATGTGCTCCAGCCGCCGCGATATGACCATGGCAGTTGAAAACCGTAGACTTTTTCGTTTCCGTGCTTTAACTCGAGAACCATTTGACCTAGGATAATGAGACTTTACACAGTTGTTGCCCAAGACCCAAGGAGGTGCACTATTGTTTTTGGGTCACCAAGGTCAAAAGATCCGTTTCCGTGTTCTAAATGAAGAACCGGTTGACCTAGGATCATGAAACTTTACACAGTTGCTGCCCATGACCGAAGGAGGTGCGCTATTGTTTTAGGGTCACGAAGTTAAAGGTCAAGGTCACTGTTGAACATTGATTGAAATCCGTTTCCATGCTCCAACTAACACTGTATGGAAACTACTGTATGTATAGTTAGTTGGGTTCTCCGAAGTCAAAATGAAAATGGCGGACGGGATTTCTGTAAGAGGTAGGTGTCGTGTATTTTTGGTCACATACTATTGAATATGTACTTTCATGCAACTTGACGGATATCAGCGTGAAGACAATTGGTTGGAGAACCAATAAATATAGCCCCCTTTTTACGAATTTGCCTCGTTTGACTGTAATGTTTGAATGAACACAGTGTCGTGTTGACCTTGAAATCCGAAGCGATATATTTTGAAAAATCGGTCTGTATTTCCGAATTCCTAAGCTTCCTGTCAACGACACAGGGCTAGATGGGTAGAGAAATTGATATTCTTACCTGAAATGTTTCGATAGATCGTCTGTGTAGTCTACATTTGTTGTAATTACACTTTGAAAATTCGCATGCTGTACAGTTGTGTGCAAACCGAAACTAACCCGGTGTACAGCTGGGTGAAACTATTTTTATGTATGTGTGGGTGCAATATCTAACCTCAAAACACTGTATGTTTGGATTTTTTCTGGATAAAATCGGATACATGATTCCGAAATTCTTTTGTGTTGAACTATCGAAATATTATATATTCCAAACTATCAAAACGATTTTCATTAAAGAGACATTTCACATATAATTTCTCATAAATTTCACCTTTACTTTTATCTGAATGAACTGAATTTCTTATAAAAATTCTGAAAATTCCAAACAAAAGTTTTGCGCCGTTTAAGAGACATTTATTTATTCTTGAAATTAAACTTATTGATGGATGCTACAGTAAAATGTAAAATTTGTCCTTTTCGTCTCAACTTTAAAGGCGTTTCTTTTACTTATCAGCAGCATTTTCAAACAACTGATAGCATTTTTTAAAAACGCATTAGAATAATCGACCTTGGCATCAAGACATACCTTT
Organism: Fragum sueziense; assembly: GCA_963680895.1. NCBI lineage: Eukaryota > Metazoa > Mollusca > Bivalvia > Cardiida > Cardiidae > Fragum > Fragum sueziense. The sequence goes on from OY804593.1 coordinate 65,552,290, forward strand.
AAAAAATGAACTAGCATTGTTATGTCTTTTTAGTGTGCTTCAGAAAACGTATGAAATCGATAATCTTACTTCAGTCTTTCTGTATATTTTTTCTATTATCGTTTTCGTTCTTTGGCACACCCAAAGTAAATATTCATACCATCTTTTTATAACTAGTATCGGACTATCCCACAAATGAAAATATACACATGATTTTATAATAACTAAATCAAGAATATCATGCTTTTTTTCAAAGTGTAATTACAACCAAAGTAAATTACACAGACGAAATATTGAAACATATCCGTTAAGCTTAACAACGGTATCAACTTCTTACCCATCTAGTCGTGTGCTCTTTTCAGGAAAATTAGGCATTCGAAAATACATACCGATTTTTAGCCTAACATTTTTTTTTTAATTTTTCAAAATCATAAAATTATTGAAATGATATGTGGTACATGTAATACTATTGTTATTTTTTCGTCATATTCCCCACGTAATTATGGGGAAGCTAACCTTGTTTAAGGTCATACAACTTTAAATATTACGTAGTTGAGTCATATTCGTTACATCCGGCGTTACTGGCCCTTCCCCAGCGAGATTTAATTTGTGAATCAACTCTCTAAAATAGATATCATTTATTGAATAAATTAATGTAAACTGCTATCTTGTTTCTTGTTTTGTATTTGTTCACAATAGGTTTTGAATCTATCTATGTAAAGTTTACTTCCATCAGATATTTCCGTTTGTTTTGTTTTTTTTGTCAACATTATGAATATATATTTTACTCGAGCCACGATTAAACAATAGTTTTGATGCAACGAATGTGTCAAATTGGTGGTGAATGAGTATTTGTTCCATCCGTAATCTACTTCAAATTGTAAAGGATGATAATGTCGAACATAGTTTGGCCACAAATATATGCCTTGACAGATTATATACAAAGTAAGTGTATGTATGTACCAGTAACTTCCCAACCCCCTTATTCGTATATATTTGAACCCCCATCATCGAAATCCTGGATCCGCCACTGGCATAATATGTTCAACAGCATTAATTCTATATTTCAATTATGTATGAAAAATATTTACCGTTTTATGGCCACACATCGAAAGATCGTAGTAGCCTGGAACCCCATTGTATCGGTCTACTTATCTTTAACAAATGACAGCCATGAAAATAAATAATTTTCCTTACTCATATCATGCCTTCTTGTAAAATAACATTTTTACTTCTGTTATATCAAAAAATCATTGTCAAAATCCCAGTTCTATAGTACAAAAATGTCAACAATCGACAGCCATATCAAATTTGCTGAATAATGGCGTCACCCCATTATATCAGTGCATTGTGATTGAATGTTGAAAGAGTTAAAATAATGACTGACAAACAGCATCAAAAAGTATTTTAATTGAATCCGTAGTTTCTTTTTGGCGAATAGGTGTACACATTTTTGGAAAATAACAAAGTTTCAATATTTTTATCACTTTAAACAATGCATGGCTACCTGTTCAATTTAAACAAGATTTAAAATGTTTGAATAATTATTACCTGATGAACAGATATTTAATAAAACCGGTACTGGAAAGATGCAGTGACCTAGTTGTTAATGTAAATGATTTGAAGGTGGCACTACAATCTTTGTATCACTAAATTTGCAAATAGACCGATACAGTGGTTAGACCGATACAATGGAGTGGTAGTATATTTTCATTTGTGGAATAGTCCGATACCAGTTATGAAAAGATGGTGTGAATATTCACTTTGGGTGTGCCAAAGAACGAAAACGATGATAGAAAAAAATATACAGAAAGACTGAAGTAAGATTATCGATTTCATACGTTTTCTAAAGCACACTAAAAAGACATAACATTGCTAGTTCATTTTTAAAGGTATGTCTTGATGCCAAGGTTGAAGGTCGATTATTCTAATGCGTTTTTAAAAAATGCTATCAGTTGTTTGAAAATGTTGCTGATAATAAAAAAAGAAACGCCTTTAAAGTTGAGACGAAAAGGACAAATTCCATTCACATTTTAAATGCGGCATCCATCAATGAGTTTAATTTCAAGATTAAATATATGTCTCTTAAACGGCGCAAAACTTTGGTTTGAAATTTTCAGAATTTTCATAAGAAAGTCAGTTCATTCAGATAAAAGTAAAGGTGAAATTTATGAGAAATTATATGTGAAAAGTCTCTTAATGAAAATCGTTTGGATAGTTTGGAATATATATTTCGATAGTTCAACACAAAAGAGTTTCGGAATCATGTATCCGATTTTATCCAGAAAAAATCCAAACATACAGTGTTTTGGGGTTAGATATTGCACCCACACATACAGAAAAACAGTTTCACCCAGCTGTACACCGGGTTAGTTTCGGTTTGCACACAACTGTACAGCATGCGAATTTTCAAAGTGTAATTACAACAAAATTAATGTAGACTACACAGACGATCTATCGAAACATTTCAGGTAAGAATATAAATTTCTCTACCCATCTAGCCCTGTGTCGTTGACAGGAAGCTTAGGAATTCGGAAATACAGACCGATTTTTCAAAATCTATCGCTTCGGATTTCAAGGTCAACACGACACTGTGTTCATTCAAACATTACAGTCAAACGAGGCAACTTCGTAAAAAAAGGGGGCTATATTTATTGGTTCTCCAACCAATTGTCTTCACGCTGATATCCGTCAAGTGCATGAAAGTACATATTCAATAGTATGTTACCAAAAATACACGACACCTACCTTGTACAGAAATCCCGTCCGCCATTTTTATTTTGACTTCGGAGAACCCAACTAACTATACATACAGTAGTTTCCATACAGTGACTAAAGAACCTTTTGACCTGTAGATCTAGCATTTTTTCAGTGACAAGGCGCTAGTGGGGTTGGGGAGTGGGGGTGGGGAGGTTGTCCGCTTTGCGACAGTTTTAGTTTTGTTCCAAAGTGAGTTTTAGTTAAAGTGAGCTAGGTCACGTCGGGGAATCAAGCCACAAAACAATTTCAGAAAGTCATCAATAATTACAGATTGAGTGACAATGAATTGAATGTGTTCGGTTCATGGAATGAAAGATATAATAAGGCCAAAAGACACTATTCTGCTGCTATATGCCACTATTTGATGAGCTCCAAAACTCGTACCGTTTTCTTGAAACTCTGTGCAACTCACGTGGCGATCTCCATCTACGTCTCCACATTATCAATATTTCTCATCTTCAACTTTTCAAAATACTGAAGCCAAAAGTGCAAAATATATCTGCCACTATTACCGGACATGCATAGTAACCGGCGAAGGATACGTAAACAAATAATGTTTGCAAGCATCGCCACGCGAAGAATTGTCGTGAAAATACTGAACAGAATTAATGTCTTTTGGGAAAAAAGAAAAAGAAATAGATTTATTTACAATGAAACGAAATATAGGTTTTTGTCTTTGATCTTAGTTACTACACGAATGATTTTGGCATGTCGGAGTAAACAGAGCAAAAGCGGACTGCAGATCTGATTTTGTCCGGAGTATAAATATATCTTATTGTCTTACAAAAAATCCTTGATATATTATTCTTCTGTTTAATACCAGCCAAAATGAAGTAATAGTTGCTAAAAAATAAAATAGGAATCCCGAGGTCATAATCGCAAAAATGGTTATCTTTGCAACCCAATTTTAAAAACAGTCCCAATCTGAAATGGGTTAATTTTACAATTATCTTACTTTGCCAGGTATATACATTGCCATTGTCTGATCATAATTGGGTTTTTAATCCTTTTCACAACAGCCGATATGGTGTTATATTTGTTGAGAACGAAAATAATTTGATATAGGCCTACACGCATTATTTACCAAATGACGTCAAAGGACGTCAAAACCCAATTAGAAATACTTTCCCATTTCGAAATATTCATAATATAGGCGTTACTCTGGACAGTATCATTTTGACTAATGAAATAAATTTTAAAAAGGTCAAGTTTGCGGCCCATCCCATAAGTTTCGTTGACCATATACATGTAGCTTAAACAGTGATGAAAAATATTGTGTGACTTTAATTGTATACCAAAGAAAGGGGGTCATGGCCATTTCGATTTTCGTTCATTTTCCTTCAATCAAACTCTATATGATCGACAAGGACTGGACGTCATGCCAGTCCTCAAAGGTCGCGGCACACAGTTGCGGCACACAGTCGCGGCACACAGTCGCGGCATACAGTTCAATACTGCATCAGAGGCGGTCTGCCATTCAGCAAAAATGCATTTCATAACCCTTCTCCCCTCTGTGCATACAGAAACATCGTTAGATAGAATTTCTATCGGGCACGACACGGAGTCAAAAAAGTTGTAGACTTTCTGCTATTGTCAATTTAAATCTTGATAGTTTGATCAAAATAATTTATTGCTTCATTTGATAGGTCAAATAAACGAGGAAGGAGGTTCGAGAATAGAAAGATGATTAAAAATTGACTTGATCATCAATAAATTTTGGATCAGCTGATTTTTAAAAATGTCACGTATCAATATAATTATTCTGCAACTGTTGTGCCGTAATTCCGAGCCATTCCGCGCCATGGTGGCTAGCAGTTGGTGAACGTTTCATGCTCGAGTTGAGTTGTATATTTGCCCAGATGGCAAAACTTTACGTGGAGGAGTTGTAGCTGTTTAGCCAAAATTTGGAACAGTCTAATTGTTAAACCATTTTGGTAAAAGATAAACAAGATCTTCTCATCCTAATTTGATCTTGCTTCTGTATATACTCCTCACAAAAAGTTAAGCAACAAAGATGCTTTTCTTTCTCAAACGTGCTTTATCACATCTAATGATCTATGTTTTATGCAATACAAAGTTGGGGTCTTATTACACAAATTACGTTAAATGATTGAGAAAATCTTCAAACAATAGCACAGTTACAGATCCCCGAAAACCGTCCCGACGAAACAATGGTGCAAAACGTCACTCGCCGGCAGTTCAGAATGTGTAAAAAGTTGTTTTCTGGCCACTTCGGGCCATGATCGAGCATCAAGTACCTGGTATGACCCCTACGATGTTCAACACATGCCCGAACACACCTTGGTATCAAGCAGATTTGTCTGTCTAATGTCCACTGTGGATTGATCCTCCATTCTGTCTGCAAGACCAGTTGCAGTTCATCCAGAGTCTGTCGGCGAACATGCTGACCATAGACACGCCCTCAAAGAATGTCCTATGCATGTTCTATCGAATTAAGGTCTAGAGACGTAGCATACCGGTCTATATGTCTGATGTTGTTGGTCCACAGAACTTCAGTCACAATTCCAGACCGATAGGGACGGGCATTACCATCCATTAACATAACAGTTGGGTCTGTTTACTGTGCCAGAAGGATGATAACAGGCGTGATGATCTCGTAAATGCACCTTACACCAGTCATTGAACCTCGTCTGATGACAACCAGCTCTGTTCTGTGGCAAACACTGATACCTCTCCAGACCATCAAACTCCCACGTTCATATTCGTCGTGTTCAGCGATGTTACAGTCGGCAAACCGTTCATTACCGTTTCTCCACACACATGGCATACCATCATTAGAATCGAGGCAGAATCTTGACGAGTCAGTTAAAAGTTTGTGACGCCAACGAGTGACCCTCAGTTTTGATGTTGATGTTCCAATATTAATCTTTGCCGTCGATGTTTTTGGGGAAGTTTGATCCGTTGAAGTGGTATCCAGGACCTTAGGCCTTCTGTGTTAAACATGTTCCTCACGGTTTGGATGGAAATCCTGTTTCCTGACACCCTTTGGAGATCATTTTCCAGCGATCTGGCCGTTGTAAGCCAGTTCCTACGGACTAAGGTTGCAACATATCGGTCTTCACAAGGTGTTGTTACTCTTAGACGACCTGGATGTGGTCTCTCTGACATCTGTCCAGTTTGATTGTATCGGGTTATTGCTCTTCAGTCAATACTGCGATGAAATTTAAAGTGAATGGCAGCAGCAGTCTTGGTTGCCCCACCCTGTAGCATTCCAACAATTTGAGCCACTTCAATTGGAGGCAAGTGACGTATTGGCATGATTCAAATGTTGATGACATCAAAGTTGTCAAATTGATGCGTTTTAAGCACATACGGAGCTAATGCCAAGTTTGAAATCCGCATATGCGACACATTTTGCATGCATGTTTTGGGGGTGAGTGTGTTCTAATCACGTGATAGCTGTTTTTAGAGACGATAACATTCTGTATTCTTTTAAGTGTGTTTAAGCATAGATATGGCTGTCCGAAAAACAAATCTGTGCAAAAATTTCCGCATGTATAAAAAGAATATTGAGAGAATTACTTTTGTTGCTTAACTTTTTGTGAGGAGTATATTTATAAATTGTACCGCTCTAAAATTTGTTGCCAGAAAAAATCTTTTAAGGGGGAATGTTCCAGGTTTTCGGAACACTCGGTCATTACACTGTAGAAAATTAAATGTTTCGTACCATATATGTTTCGCTACCATATTTTCAATAATATAACACGTCATTACAATTTACCAATTTACCGGTAAAAGCGTATTCATCATGCGAAATTGATTTCCCCAAGATGGAAATCGATTATTTAGAGCAAGACAGTTGTAATTTTGTATCCAGTTACCACTGTTTTGCGTCATTTTATTCATGTGTAGCTGATAAAATTGCTGTAATTCACTGATAAGGGCGATAACCTATACATTTTCTTCCAGGACATGTTACTCAATACAATGAGGGAGTGTTATCAAATTCTGTTATTTAGAACTTGAAATATTTCCAAAAATATGCAAATTTTGACATAAAACACTCCAGCTTTGTTGATCTAACTGAACACGTGAGCATGCTATTTCATACATTTACGCGTTTATAATAGCACATATTTTGGGTTTTCTGTTCTTATTAAATGTAAGACGTTGCTTAAAATCCGTTTTCGGGACTAAACGATGATTTTACAGCATTCTTTAAGCATTTTTGTGGCCTTGGACAGGTGCGAGAAATTGTGCAGTTTTCGCTGTAGGGGTATCAAATACGAATGCCTATAAAATTCAAACAAAATCGCTGACCATCCATTTTTATTTTAATTTCAATTGGTAATAACATGTAATTTCAATTCTATTATTGGGAAAAATTTAGGAAACTGGAGCATTCCCCCTTAACACCGAAGTTTTGAGGTAATAGTGACCTTTGAAATAATACACAATATTTGTTCCTTCTATAGATTGGACACTTGCCCTTTTACTAATAAGCTTTCGTAGAATTAGTATTGTGATCTACAACATACTTCACTCACATCGGTTCAAATTCAAAAAATGCTGTTGTGGCGGATGTTGAGGATAAATTCGACGAGGAACCAGTTCATCTGAACTCGTGATCTATGTATTGTTGGTTTACTTTATTACCGACTAAGATATTCTGATAATGACTAATTTAACGACATGGGTAATAAATTTAGACGTCATCATATGAAACGATGACAAAGTCATGTGACCATATATGGATAAACTAGGAAGTTGTTACATCAAAGAGAAAATCCCCGCTTTTGATTTAATGGGAGGCAATAATAACTATTATATGCCAAAGTATGCAAAGAAAGCCTTGTCATTGTGACTATATTTTTACGTGACATCATATGATAAACAGCTCCAGAAACTGAGGGTTCCCGGTTATAATTGCGCCGTACTATTAGTAGGCCTATGCTATTGGAGTTTTGTTACTGGAGGTGTAATATAACACTTTGTAGAGTATGTAAAACCTGTCCCGGGAGTTTTTTCCCGTCACTTTTCGATGCGTTCTATCACTTATGGTCACGTCATTCCCAAACTCGAATTTCATAAACCGTTTAATTGACTCACGCTAAGTTGTTGTCAAACATAAAATCAGGTAAAAATATAATTTTATTCAAGAACTACCGTATGAATAGGTCAACCAGTATGGACAGATCATTCCTGTCCAAACGTATTTCGAATGAAGTTCAGTTTGTCCTTTTAAAACAATCCTGCATAAAAGTTTAGCTACCCAGACTTTGTATTTATAGTAACATTTGTGGAATTGTAGATCTTGAAAAATGGTGAAAAACATCGCTAAAATTCCCTTTTTTTGCCATAGATAATGCAATGCATCACACAACGATCCAAAATTTGTCTCCATGTTGTTCTGGTCCCCAAAAATATCTAGCATGGGCACCTGTAAGAATATGTTAAATATGAATTAATATGAATAATTCAGCCACTTTGCTTTCTCTGAGTACTTTTTTTACTCCCAATTCCAATCAAGTGTGATCTGAGCACTCCACCTAAAGAGTAGTGTGCGTGACGTCATCAACATGGCGTTTGATAGATGATGACAATCAAAATAGCTTAATTTAATTCTATCTCGTGCAATGTATACGAAAGACGTGGTAACAACTGAAAAAGGCATCATACTTCATCGATAAATCTTAACCAGCATGGATTGTTTGTGACATGTTCTTCGGCGACTTTGTAATAAGTATCGTGTTTTATTTTGGAATGGCTGCTAGTAGTTTTGAATAGGCCTACTCCAATTAAAAAAACATAGGAAACAGAGTAGTTCCAATAAATGAAAGTATGCCTCAGGGAATCATGAAATTATCATTACCTCACAGACAAAGAGGCGCTCAACGGAGAAACACTCATTTGAAAGAAATAAAAGTTACGCAAAATTTTTAAAGTAGGAAAGGTACACAATTCTTTCGGAGTTTGTGCTCACTGTATGCCCCAGCTCATTTACACAAAAATGCAAGTACAGAAGAGTAATGTATTGATCTACAAACGTCTTCTTCTTTTTCTTGAGGAACGTCAAAAAGCGTCATCATGTGGGAATGGTTAATGAAAATGAGTTTGATGTAAAAGCACTATATAACAGATTATTCGTTGATTTTTCTCAATTTGTCTATTCCGTAAAACATTTTTTTTTTCAATTTAATAGATTTTCCTTTGCAAAATTGGAAAACAATATTCATATCTATATAGGCGACAATCAATACTTTTTAGTTTTTCTCGTCTAATTTAGTAACTTTCTACAAAAATATTAAAGTCTCTGGTGGTGATATTTAGACCTGAAGTGTATGTATGATATGTGAACATGTGTTCTAGGTATATATTTTATACCGAACTTTATTGGCAGCTAAGCCCAAAATTAAAAGATTTAGAATATTTTGAGAAAGTTTTTCAACAAATTTACACCGTTCAAGTTATCTATCTATGAAAATGTCCTTGGCTCTTCTGTTTTTGGCTTCAAATAAACTGATCAAAATAGTGAATTACCAAGAAGAAACAAAACCGGAAAAAGTATTTTTTTAAATTTTTATCTCGACGATCCACATTTCTTAAAACCGATGTAGATCTAATAAATATTATTGTTTCGTTGCTTTAGTCTAATAGGGACCAACTCAAAAAAGAGGAATAAAAAACGGTTTTCATTGGACCAATCGTGTAGAAAGATTCCGATGGTACAGTGAGTTAGGGTACTTTAAATGGTGGATGCCAGATCTGAAAGTGGTGCAGTTTTTTTCTATGGGCAGATAGCTACCTACCCAAAAATGAAATAGGCAATTATTTCAGGTGACCATTAATCGAAATTGTCGTCAAAAATTGTGTTTTTTACTTTTCCCCCTATAACTTTCAATTTTTATTGAATTAGTATTAAGTATAGCAAAAAATAGTAAAACTTTCTCATTTCTTTTTCAACTTTGATGATAGGAAAGTTTAGACACCCTAAGGATCTTTTGAAGTCAATTAGGTTTCGTTCCAGGATGACTGTCGCAACAAATTTTCATGTGAAGCTTTTTCTGGGGGCATACAACTCTTTACACCAAAAAGGCTATGCTCTAAGGAAAGCTTCATGACAAAACATTTTTACACTCTACCTTTCGCAAAGATAACCTAATCTTCATCAAATTTCACCAGAACAAGTATGATAATAAGTTCTTCTCCGATTATGGGCCAGATCGGTCCAGAAAGTCCCGAGTAATCTGCCCTTGAATATAAAAATAGCTAGTTTTGACTTTGAATACAATCTAGCATCCATAATTATTGACCAGTCATGATGAAACTTATACATAATGTTGGTGTCTATAAAATCTCCATAAGGTACAATTTTCAGAATGATCAGAATAGAAAGTCGTGAGTTATATGCCCTTGAATTTTACAAAATTTCAGTTTTCAGCTATTTTCGACTTGGTTTACACTCTTGCATCTCCAATTATTTAAGAATCCCAATGAAACTCATACACAATTTTGGTGACTATAGGATCTAGCATAATTACAATTTTTCAGAATGATCGGTACAGAAATGCATGAGTCATATGCCCTTTAATTTTACAAAATTGCCGTTTTCGGCTATTTTCGACTTGGTTTACACTCTAGCATCTACAATTATTTACCAATCAAAATAAAACTTATACACACTCATGGTAACTATAAAATCTAGCTTGAGTACAATTATAGAATGATCGGGACAGAAAGTCATGAGTTATATGCCCTTGAATTTTTACAAAATTGGCGTTTTCGACTATTTTCGCCTTGGTTTACCTGTAACATCCACAATTATTGACCAATCCGAATAAAACTCGAACATAATCTTGATGACCACAAGATTTAGGTTGTGTTTGAATGTCAGTCAGGTCGGACTCGTGATTGTCGTGCCCTCTAATTTGATAAAATATATGTTTCCGATTTCTTCTTACGACAAATAGTGACCAATCAAGACATAACGACGGTGACCATTACAACTTGATTGAGTCAAAATTTCAGCATAATTGGACTTAACTGCCATTGAAATTGACAAAATTTCCGTTTTGACTTTGTTTTCAGTCTTATAACCAGATAACTTTGGCTAATCAAGACAAAACTTGGGCAGAATGTTCATGACCACAAGATATTTGATGAATAGAATTTCAGAATAATCAAAGTAGAATTTTCTTATTCATCTGCCCGTAAATTAGAGAAAATTGCTGTTTTCGACTTAGATTTTACTATAAAAACTACAAAAAGTAACCAATTAAGAAAAAACTAAAAACCAAGACGATGACCATAAGATTTTGGATCAATTTGGATTACAGTTATTAAGAGCAATTCCGTGTAAAAACCGACCAAACCTTGGCCACGCATAGTCACAGATTTCAATGAAACCGTGATAATTGAATGGAATGTTAAAAACTATAAATAAAGTGTGCCTTTCGTTTTCCTGTATTTCCCCTCCCGTTTCCATAGTAACAGGCCCCAATGTTCCAAAACTGACGATTTCCGGTAAATTGGATACCATTTCCGAAAAGGCAGATCTAACATGGCGTACTGCCACATACGAATGTGTTGTGTATTTTTCACTTTGAGATAAATGATTTCTCTCCCAAACTATGATTTCGTTATCCGATTCAGATATCTGAATCAGTTTTTCGGGGAACCTGAATGCAAAAAACGAGGCCTGAAAAATTGAAAAATAGGTGTTTTTAAAATAGCTCAAGTAACAAAACGCGGTGAAGTTATCTCTTCACTTCATTTCGTAACGAAAATTCGAAAATTTTTCTTCAAAACGGTGGTAAAATCAGGATGGGCACTCTAGAAACGATATCTTGACAGCTGTCGGGACTCGGGAAACGGTTAATTTCTTGAAAGTCGCACATTTTTACCTCCCCTTTCAAGATTAAAGACCATAAGAAAAAAACTTAAGTGCGTTCTCATGCTCAAATCTGAGCACCGTGCTCAAATCGCACGAAATCCTCGTGAACTTCAATCGAATACCCTTCAACGTTGGAGAGTATCCCTTTGAAAATGAGCATGTTCTCATGAGAATATACTAAAGTTTTTTTTTCGAGAAACCGGGGCCTGGATTTCGATGTGTTAAACCCTCTTCCCAAACGGTAAGAAAATTATATTGATCCATTTTCGAAAGCTTCAGCAGATCAATAATGAAAACTGATTAGAATTTTTCCTTGCCTATGAGGTAAGTCAAAACTGATCTTGTAATGGTAAACTGGGTGTAAAACTTAGTCCTCGTGCACGATGGACAATCACGTGATACAATATTTCAGAAAATCGTCAATAGTTTTGTTAATACTGGACCGATTTGAATTCGGTTTGAAGCAGATAATGTGGACAGACGTCACGCATTAGATGGACGTTGGTTTATCTTCAATAACTTTTTTATCAGTTGATTTATCAAAAAATCAACACGTCCAGCTTATTCCTGGCATTTTCCCACATTCTCTGATTCAAATCGAATTCAAATTGGTCAAGTATTATAAAAGATATTGAAGATTATCGGAAATTATACACCGTGTCGTGGTAAACTTTGTCTATATACAGTCAGTTTGTCTTCGTATACGTCATCGAATGTGGTCACGATTGGTATCATTTCAGTGTGTCAGTCAGTACGTCAAAATATCGTAACATAGCTCGACATTTGTGGGTTCATTTTGAAAGCTGCTGCTTACAAGAAAGTTGATATTGACGAGGAATGATTTGCAATCATTAATGCCCGGAAAATATTAAGACAGAAGGAGAAAATGCTGCTTACCAGCATTTTCTTCTTTTGTCCCAATATTTTCCCAATCCTTTTCTTACAGGGTTGTCAAAACCAGGTCTTGTTTGGGAAAGGGTTAATGTTCCTAGTCACATGCTGGCCATGCCGATATTGTCCGAATTATGCCATATAACCGGGGGGAAAGCTTATTCAGAAAAGCGAGCCATATTGTGACTATGGTATACGCTCGAAGGGTCGTATTATGTTATGGCCCTGGTCGTCTGTCTGTCTGTCTGTCCGTCCGTTAGCAATTTTTTTGTGAGCGCAACTCCTCCTACAGTTTCTATCGGAATTTGATCAAACTTGCCACAATGAATCTCCGTGGTGTCTAGTTGTGCACACTACTAACTTAATGCAGGGCTACGTTCAGTAAGACAAAACGTTAGCTAATGTTGGCTGTTTCATTCGGAATACTCGGTCAATTCTGTTTTTCTGCCTCAATATATGCATGTGTTAATTTTCAAAATTCAATATCTGGTGAAACATCTACATGGTGAAATCGTTTTTCAAGACTTTAAATTGACATCCAATGTGATTGATTTTGGCTTGATAGTTCGCATGATATACGAGTGCTAAAAGTACATTTTCCTTAAAAAAGGGACATCTTTAAAAAATTTCTACTTACTGGTTACTATGATTATCAATGTCTTTCTGTATAACGGGTTGATGATCGGTAAAGATAAACTCATTTAACAGACAGTAAGAGAAAATGTGTTAGTAAAATATCTGTATTTTTGCATTATTTTGATCGGTTACCATGGTAACCATGAATTGGAATATTCATTTTGTTAAAGGTTTTTTTTTATTTCACAAACTTTAAAAAGCATAATGGTCATCACATAGTAAATATGCAAGTGGTAAAATGACATTTTTTAGAAAAAGAACACTTTTTCCTATTTTTGGTTACCATGGTAACAAATGTTTATAATATTTGATAAGTTTGGTTTAGGAAAATGTGAAATCTTTTAATAAACAATGTGAGCAAAAAATATTAAGAAAAAGAAAAAAATCTGATGAAATAATTGATAATTTTGAATTTTAATGGAAATAATAAAATCGTTGCTATGGCAACGGTGTCAATCAGAATATATTTTACTTGTTATTTTTATAACCTATTGTGTCTAGTGATTTGAAAAAGTCATGTTTTTTGAAAAATTGAAGTAGGGCCATTTTAGCCCCTAAGTGAACCTACCCCTTTGTGTCAAAGAAGTTGCGACTGTTGCTAACGCTAGTTAACAGTTTGTCTACTGAACGCAGCCCTGATAACTCTATTTGTTTCTGAGTTATCTGTCATTGAATTGAAAAAGACCAATTTTATTTCATTACTGTTAGAAATCTAATCTGTTATAAAACCCCATCTCAGGTGAGCGACCTAGGGCCAACGGCCCTCTTGTTCTAAATGACAAAAACTTATACTGATTCAAATCGTCAAACGACCAAAGAAAGGTGAATGTATTGTAATATGGCAAATTTAGCGAGAAAAATAGGAAATGCTAGATATCAGTATTTCTTATTATTCTCTTGCTATTCTTCAAACATTTCTTGATTAGACAAATCAAAAATTACCATTGTGGTGAAACGCCATGAAAGACTTTTTAATGACGCGACTATTCTTAGAAAAAGGGGGCTGCTCCGTCACCTTGGCCTCGGTGTAATGCTTTGGCTATGGTTCTACTAGACTGGGTTCCAGTCTGATCATTTGTGAAAATCAACACGATCAGAAACGAGTGTCGCAATAATGTAAACGGTATCGGTTTTATGTTTTGTACATTTTGTATATTGACGACTGGACCCAGGCTAAGGTTCTACGTACAGGTGTCATATCTTTGTTTCTGTTGATGCTATAGCTCTGAAATTTTGTACAAGCATCTTTGACCATATTATCAACCTGTGGGCCAATATTCCTTTCGTTAATAAGGTGGACTTGTAATCCTTTTTGTTACGGTTTTACGTGCCATGTATCTGTGATAACTTTGTTTCTTCGATAAATACTGCTTTCCAACTTTGCACATGCTTCTCTTTCGTCACCTTAAGGTACCGAGTATATAAATGTATCTACTACATGTATAGATAAAAGTATTTCATATTGCTTAGCCATACATAGCGAATGCTTGATTTCTGTTCTGAGTTTCGTAAACCTCGAATGAAGAGTCAAATATTGCAACTTTTAACAATTCTTGGTTGACAAAAAAACGCCATTTTCACCATTTTAGCAAAGTTCTCGTTACCATGGCAACCATATTTTAGTAACTCAAATAAGAATTTTTATTTTACGATCAGTTCTAAACAACTCCACACAAAATCCTTTTTTTTGAAATCCGAGACTAAGGGTTCCAAAAAATATCAATTATTTTCTAGCTAGAGAGGTGAAATTGTCTGCACTCGGATGTCTGGTTTCTTTATGTTACCATAGCAACCATTTTATGCCAGTGAATTATTTCAATGTTTTGAGCTATAAATGCGTCAATCTAGTATCAACATCATTTAGATATATTCTATTTATTATGCGAAATGTTTAGACTTGAAAATGAACATTACTAGTTTTTTCTGTGTTATTTGAGTGGAAGGGGTAATTTTCGCTCGCAATTTAATACTTTAGCCCCGCATAATCCCTGTTTCAACATATTTTAAGAACAACCAGATAAGTACGATACAGATGCATACACAGCATCAATATGCAGACAAAAATTGATGGTAAATCGTACATTCGAAGCCCCATCTAATAAAAATATAATTTTGGGTCATTTCTGTGTTGTGGTTATTTAAAAAAAGTCCCTGAATAGTTTGTTTATGAAGTGACCACGAAGTTTTTTTTTATATTCATTTGCTTCTTATGACTATGGTCTTACTGGATAATAATATGGCCCCTCTTAAATCTTCCGCGTTTGTTAAATCCATGGTCTCAAAATAGGCTAAAATTGACATTTTTTTGACAAAGTGAAAAAATACAAACCCCACCCACCTTCGGGCTACCATAGTTACATAACAGAACATTGGATCGAAAAACGACACATCGAAATATTTTTTCTGTGTGTGCATTTTATCATGGTTCATGTTAAAAAATAAGTTACAATATAAGATGGGCCCTAATTTGTGTTCGAAAAAGTGCTGATTTTGGCATAAAAATTGCTCTTTTTTACAGTAAAATGTTCCAGGGAGGTTACCATGGCAACCAAGCATATAATGAAAAAATTAAACATCGATAATTGTTTTGGGGGCCGACACTAACTTATTCGGAAAGTATGAAGAAAATCCGTGGCTATGCGTGCCGGGTCCCTATTAAGATTTGGTCGGTTTTTACACGGAATTGCTCTTAGTTTAGGCTAGAACGTCTTCGAGTTATGGGCTCTTGAATTCGGTAAGATTAACCCTGTCGACTTTGTTTTCACTCTAACAACCACAAACATTGACCCAGCAAGACTAATCTCAGACAAACTGTTTGTGAATGCGACATATTTCTTATAGTGTCATGTAAAGTTAGACTTGAATCTCACATCCTGACTTATATGCCCTTAAATTGACAAAATGACCATTTTGGATTTTGTTTTCATTGCAAAAGACACACATACGTGTATTGATCGATCGATAGAAAACTTGGACAAAATGTTGCAAGATCTTGCACAATTTTCAGCCTGATCATGATCACACAATCTGAGGTTTTCTTTCTCTTGAAATAAACAAAATTGCAATTTATGAGTTTGTTTTCAATATTACAGTCTGTGGATCATATCATATTGGTTCAAGTGAGCGATTTTGGACCATAGTCGTCCTCATATTGTGTATTGAGATTACCTGGCATTCACAACAATAACTATTTACCAGCAATTATGTTTAATGTCATTGAAAACGCGAAATTCGTTAAGTTGCAAATAAATATTGATGACGTCAAGCATACAAAGTTTAGGTGATGAAAGACGTACCTGTAGACTGTCGGGCAGACAAAATAGCCAGTAAAATTCGTTAAAATTTCCATAAATTGAACCCTTTTACATTACTTCTATCAGCCTTTTTCGATAATTGGGTGCAAAATTGTGATTTATCTCAATCATCTGCCAATAAATAAACTTTAATCCATTTTCGACAGAAAACAAAGAATGAGTCAACTTGCGTACATGTATTAAAATGTTTCTTATCAAATGACATGTAATGTTAGAAATTTAAAAACATTTCCGGGTACTTGAAAACACATTCTCATATTTGATCTATAAGTTTTTGGCATTTTCACGACATCTTAAAGTAGTAGGGGGTAGTCTTAGCTTAAAAAAGTGGATGGGGTAAGGAAAATTGTTGATTTCTTAGAATTCTTAGAATTTCTTAGAAAATTAAAATCCCGTAGACCAACCAAATATGAATTCTTTCCATAAAAATAATTTATCAATTCGATAAAAATGGCAGGATAGAAACGGTTGCTAATTACTACTAACCAACCTTAATTTCAAGTGGGTGAGGTAAGAAAAATGCTTGTAAAAAAAATCTGCACCACTTTTGATTATGGCATCCACTCTAATCTAACGTCCCATTGAACCTGCTATCGCCTGGTATCAACGGATATTTGCTGGACGATTGGTCCAATAAAATTCCATTTTTGAGAGACGGGCCCCTAGACTATTTTACTCATTTGTGTTATTTCTACTTAAATTGGCATAAGCTTTGAAGTAGGCTATCTTGCCATTGGTCGTTATCTTTATGTCTGTTCACATTTGATTAAAACTATTTTCTCCCAAACTAGTATATCTTTATGAAACTATGTAGGAATGATCCTTTGATAAAGTTACCAAATTCTGTCAAGTACTGTGGTTGATATGGCACCATGAAACGGACAAAATAATGAAGTATTTAAAAATATTTTTGAAAGAAATTACAAGTATTAATTTTGTAATTAATTTATGTACACATTTACAGTAGCTCGCAAAACTATATATACCCTATTCTTAAAAATGAGGGATTCCTTATGAATCATTTTGCGAAAAATCATTATTTTCAGTCAAGCGTCGTGAAATCTCACCAGAATGGACCTTTGATAAAGATTTTTCAAGACATTAAAAGAGCACCAGAAACACGGTGGATAATCACTTGATACAATATTTTCAGAAATTCTTCAATAATTTTGTAGATACTGGACCGATTTGAATTCGGTTTGAAGCAGAGAATGTGGAAAGACATCACGCACTAGATGGACGTGTTGGATTTTTGAAAAATCAACTGATAAAAAAGTTATTTTTTAGCGGTTAATTTTCAAAAATCCAACACGTCCAGCTTATTCCGGGCATTTTTCCACCTTCTCTGCTTTAAACCGAGTTGAAATTGGTCAAGTATTAAAAAAGATATTGAAGAATATCGGAAAGTCTGAGTCACGTGATTATACATCGTGAGAAAGAACCACTAGTTTCGCCGGAATCAATAGTTCGTCCTGCAAACATCGAATCGCCGTCGTTCCATGAAAAATCACGATTGAGAGTTAGTTATTAGGGGCAAATGTATTCTTTTTTTTTATAATGAAAGACACTTATCTTTTTCAAAGAATATATGATTAAATGTACTATAGTATCAAAACATTGTAAAATCTGTAAGTAGAGCATAATGTCAAACGCTCGGTTGAATATTTAGATTATTTTGATCGATTTAGGTGAAGACCCTAAAAACTTAAGATGGCAATTTAATAGATATACATCTATATAAGTGTATACTTCAACTGTGATTTTCACAGATACGTAGATCTATAGAAGCCATGCCGATGAATGAAGCAAAGAGCTTGTTTATTGTGCTAAGCGTGGTGTCAGTGGCGTCAACATGTCCGAGTGGTTACTATGGTTATAACTGTACGCTATCTTGTTCGTCCAGCTGTAAGGACGGACGCTGTCACCCTGGTGACGGTACATGTGACGTATGTGTAGACAGGTTCTGGGGAGGCTACTGTAATCAGAGCTGTAGTCCATACTGTAGAGATAGATGTGGACAGTTTACAGGAGACTGTGAGTGGTGTAAAGTAGGCTACTGGACTGATAACTGTACGGATTCCTGCCCGGGACATTGTGATAAATACGGTTGTGGCAGGGAGAATGGAAACTGTGTCTGGGACTGTTTGAGTGGATATTACGGCGTGTATTGTAACCAGACATGTCCAAGTGGTTGCTCCAGTTGTAAGAAAGAATCTGGGGTGTGCTCTGTTTGTCATGTAGGTAACCACGGCACGTTTTGTAACCTGACATGTCCGCTTCACTGTGATGGCGAATGTAATAAAGCTACTGGAAACTGTTTCAAGTGTATCGATGGCCATTGGGGTCTCAACTGTACCAAAAAGTGTGAACACCGGTGTATATGTGATCAGATGACCGGTAACTGTACAGGTTGTTATAAAGGTTATTGTGGCCCAGTGTGTGAAAAGGTGTGTCCAACTAGGTGTGATCAAGAAGTATGTAACAAGGTGACATGTGAATGTGATCGTTGTAGATGGAATCTGTACATGGGTCCGTATTGCCAGTTTTCCTGTCCCGGTCCCTGTGATCATCACTGCAACATTAACGGTTTATGTCATAGGTGTGACCCGGGAAGCAAAAAGTACGGACCGAATTGTGATAAAGACTGTGCTAACTGTAGCATGGATTGTCACAAAAATACGGGATATTGTCCATTATGTATCAATGGTACCTATGGACTGGATTGTGAGAGATCATGTGACGCAAATTGTAAAGTATGTGATCGCGACACAGGCGAGTGTACACTCTGTGAGCCGGGATACTGGGGTAATAGCTGTAATCTGTCCTGTCCCATAAACTGTCATGGCTTCACCTGTCATAAACAGTTTGGATTTTGTGATGTTTGTCACGGGTTCTTTGGCCTACAGTGCGAGAGTCCGTGTCCTGATAACTGCTTATATTGTCATCCGGCAACCGGCTACTGTAGAGAGTGTCCGAAAGGTTTCTATGGTAACCGATGTAACAAGAGTTGTCCAATTAATTGTGTAGACGGTCAATGTGATCAGACATATGGTGTATGTGTGGAATGCATGGGATATTTCGGGGACCACTGTGAGGAACCATGTCCGGAACACTGTGACGAGTGTTCTAAGTCTACCGGGGTCTGTCACGACTGTAAGCTGGGGTGGTGGGGTAGTTACTGTAACAACACGTGTCCCGACAACTGTCAGACTAGTAAATGTGGCAGAGACACGGGACTGTGTGAGACATGTCTACCTGGCTACTGGGGGCAGTACTGTACGGAGATCTGTCTGTCCGATAACTGTATAGACGAGGATGGTCAGGCTAATTGTAACCAGCACGATGGATACTGTGCCAGCTGTAAACAAGGCTTCTGGGGTAAAGACTGTAAAACGTCATGTAGTTTAAACTGTCATGGTGGATGTCAGAAGACGACTGGCTACTGTTTATCGTGTTCGGGACATGCGTACGGTTCTGAATGTGAGACACCATGTGGCAAACACTGTAGGCTTACTCTTAATGATCCAATCTATGAAATATGTAACAGAGAAGGTGTTTGTAGAAGCGGCTGTATGATAGGCTGGTATGGATTAATGTGCAACGATACATGTCAGAACTGCCTGGGCTCTGGATGCGACCGGAATACGGGAGTCTGTAGTGAAGGATGTCTGACTGGGTATGTTATGAACAAATACAACGTCTGTGTCGACATAGAAGACGACGTGAACGTCACATGTCCTACAACGTCAGCCGTAACAAATCGATCCCAAACCACAGCAAATGGAGTAAACACAACACATGTTGGAGAAACTGTCACAAAGCAATTTACCTCTCATAACCACACACTTGGCACCGCAAGCTTTGTTATTGGCCTCGTATTGCTTCTAGCAATAATTACTTTGGTTATCGCTGGAGCAGTGTATGTTCTTTATTGGAAAAGAAATGTGATAAAAGAGCGGTCAAGTAGTGCAGGTCCTCCAAGTATCCAGACTTTAGATGTACCAACAGGGGAGATAAATCTAGGACTTGAGGTGGATAACTCTCGGATCTTGATGATGGACGACGGGCCACAGAGAAATAGTATGTTAAGCAGTGAAAGTAACAGTAGTGGCTTTATGAACGTTGGTATTCCCTCGGAATCATCAACTGGGTATGATTATGTACGACCAACAGGCGCATACATGGACCTAAACAATGATTCTAGACTGATTTAATTTAAAATCATAGTACAAAATATATTAGGTACTTGTCTATGAAAAAATTGAAACGTTTTTTCTTCAATTTACAGAGAAACTTCAAGATTGGTAGCAGAATTCCAGTTGTTATTTTTCCAAAACAATTAAGTAGATATATAAAACTAAATATAAATGTTGAATGATATGTGTCCTTTGCTCGCTTTGTTTTAGTTGTTAGTGATAGCTTTTATGTCATTGAATTAGCCTCATAATTATATTGCTCAATTTTGTTCGTTCGGTTTTAGTTGTTGTTATTATAAATCTGCTATAAATTAAATGTATCTTCTATAGTTTTTTTCTCATTTCTGGTCGTAGGTTAACCACTTCCGGGTAAAATGCTTTGGCGTCCTGAAAAAATGACATTAACTAGTGAAAGAAAAAGACAAGAATGTTGATGATAAACGATGCTCATCAACAATCTATTTTTACCGACTGAACTATGATTGATAATTTCTCTTTTAACGAAATGGATCCTAAAATTAAGCCGCCAGATTCATGTCAGTCGTAAACTAGGAGGTTGTTAAAGTAAAAATGAATTGTCCCTATATTCAGATATATCCTTGCAAAAAATTTGAAAGAAAAAGAAAGATAAAATGTCACAATCGTAGATCTATTTAGTGGTGTATAAGAGGTAGTCCACCCCTAATTAGATTCACGCGACGTCGGCCTTTATTGGATTGGCCAGAAGAAAATGTCATTGAAGATGACCTATAACTGGTGCCAGTTAATATACGATTTTAATCAGATTGCTTCACAACGTTAAAAGAAAAAATGTTAAAATCAGTGTTTAACCCTTTCCCAAACTACAAAAATTTCGACTGTTCCAATTTGAAAGCTGCTGCAAACGACAAAATAGATGTTGAAAAAGATTGAATTTGTGCAAATTGTAGCACAGAAAATATTGAGGCAAAAGGAGAAACTGCTGGTTATCAGCAGTTTCTTCTTTTGTCTCAATGTTTTTTCCAAGCCTTTTTCTATTAGGGACATCAGTTTGGGAAAGGGTAGGAATCCTACTTTAACATCTATGTATGATTGCCTTGTTATTGTATTTTTAATGCTAAGAGAACTTCAAAGAAGTGGTTGAAACGGATATAAACATCTGAATGGTGCAAACCTTTATCCAGGTTCAAACAAGAAAACCCACAACTGTTGCATAGAATACATTCAAACTATTTTAAATATATCTAAATGATATGTGGATAAAAAAAAAAAAACGGGTAGGGTACCGAGTATTTGGCTATAGATTTTTACTGCAGTAACATACTCTGTGTGACACTATCACCTTTAAGAAAATGTATGCCGATTATCGTAACTGGGCAAGTTTTGTGCCCACTTACATAAACGGGTATATGCGCTTTTCCAAAAAACTGGCAAAAAACTCAAACCGAAAATAGGCACAACATAATTAGACACAGTTTAGTACAGATTCTGGCTATTTTTATTCGAATAAGGGCTATAAAGCTTTACCCGGATTTTTCCATTAGCTTCCTTTATGAATGACATGGTAAATAGCAGCATCAAGTTTGAGTTTATTGGTTTTACGCCGTTTTCAACTTCTATAGTCATATCGCGGCGGCTGGAGCACCTTACCGTGGGTACCTGGTATTTCTCGCACCAGTACAACCACAATATCCAAACCGAGCCTCCAGCTGCTCTCTCACATAGATGATTCACACCCATCGGTGAGAGACAAATGACTTTTGTCAAGTGTCAGAATGGATACTGGCCGAGTCGGCGTTCGAACTCGAGACCCCTGGATTGACAGACTCCGACATAAGCGACTGAGCTATCCGGGCTCGGCAAACAACGTGTTGACACTCTTTTCTATCCCACATTTCTCAGGCCATCGTTCTGATCAGTTCAAATGAAAAGTTACTATTGCGTTTGAGTATAAAACCTAAATCACGCACAAATAGCCCTTGCAGAATTCAAAATATGAGCAATTGAAAAATAGGGACCGGACTAGCCACTGTCTCCCCTAACGTATAGCAATTTGATCCTATCCGAAACGACAAAATTAGACTTGGTTATCAGCATTTTAATATTTTTTTCACTCTATATTTTCCCATTTGCTTTGATCAATGGGGTCGTCTAAAAGGTATTGTGTGTTTAAGGGTATGAAAAATGTTACATGCTACCATATTAAATAACGACAAGGTCAGCTCAACCGTGAAGTCACGATGTCAATAAGGAAGTTGTAAAAATGAAGAAAAAATCCCCCCAAAAGGGAAGGATTTTATCCAGTTACCAGTGACGTAATTTCGGACAATCAAATAGCTTTTCGTGGTTGTTATACAATTGCTTAATTCAAGGAGCAGTTATTACAAATTGCATTTCACATGACGCAGCTTTATCTTTTCATTATCACAAATTATACGCCTGTGCTTTTACTAAATAACAATTACGTAATATTTTCTTGTAAACCTGTTATATCTGTCTACTATGCCACTTTTTTTTGAAGAATATTACGCAATATACGAAATAAGAACACATTTTATATAAAGTTCAGTGTCAGGTCAAATAAAATCCACAGTACGAGATTTTGTAACAACGCCGACGGTTTACCAATATACACGTATAACGATAAACCTAGTCTGTTTTTAGCACCAAATTCGTCGCTATTTTACTGATTGAAGTTAACAATGGCAGGGAACTACATGACACAATAACAACAACAACAACAACAACAATGATTCCAGAAAATATACAAGAATTTGCTTAAACAAGACCGATTTGAATATGGGTTGAGCAAAGAAGACTAAACATACCAGAGATTTTTCTGAAGTGGATCTTTTAGACAACACACGATAAAAAAGTTATTGACGACCGAACAAAACTTAGTTTAGTCGTCAATAATTTTCATCAGGTTATGTTTAATCCGCAACATCCGGATAATCCATGACATTTGACACTTTCTCTGTTTCAAACCAAATTCAAATCGGTCATGTATTAACCCATTACCACACAATGACTCTTTTTGACTCTCCAAAAGAAAAAAGGTTTTGGAAAGCGTTGTGGAAAATGAAGAAATTGCTTGTCACAAGTAATTTCTTCATTTGCCACAGTTTTCTACCCAAAAGAAAACTAATTAAAATACCATTCACATGAAATTGTTCTCTGTACCTTCTTTGAATTTGGTTCAATTTGATTTTTTTTTCGGTCTGGTAAAGGGTTACGAAAATTATGCAAGATTTTTGACGAATATTCTTTTTTTTTTGGTTGTTGTTGTTATTGTGTCACGTGATTCATCGCCGAGGCTTATATTCAATACACCTAGGCTTATGTAAACCCTTTCACAAACGACCAAATCCAAGGTTGTACCTTTTTAACGCTTGTCCAAATGTCAAAATTTTAGACTTATCCAAATTCAAAGATGTGGCAGACGACAATTTAAATTTAATAAAGTTTTAAACTTTTTGGCTGTTTTTTGAAAAGAAAATATTTGGGAAATGAAGAAATTGCTTGTCACAAGCAATTTCTGCATTTTCCACAATGTTTTCCAAAGCCACCATCTTGTAGGGAGTCAAAAAGTGTCACTGTGTGGTAATGGGTCAAAAGGTCGATGAAGTGGTTAATTATGAAAAGGGAATTTGTGTAGTCTGTCGGAGTCCCACAGACCCGGTTTGCCAAAGTAGTCTTTTCAGCGACGGTGGTTGCTATAGATTAAAGAGAGGACGAAACACACTGGAAAAGCAAAATTTGTCACTGCATAACGTTTGTGATGTCTCTTATTATCCCCCGCCGGAAAAAATTTTCGGGGGGGGGGGGGGGGGGGATATTGTTTTTGCCATGTCCGTCCGTCCGTCCGTCCGTCCGTCCGTCCGTCCGACATTCGTTTCCGCGCTATTTCTAGGAAACTATAGACCGGATTTCGATGAAACTTGGCACACAGCTTCACCACAAAGTGGACATGCGCATATCGTCGGGGTTGCCCGGTTCGACCATTGAATTCAGAGTTACTGCCCCTGACTGTTTTAGCCATATACATACAGAGTGATATTCGTTTCCGCGCTATTTCTTGAAAACTGTAGACCGGATTTCGATGAAACTTGGCACACAGTTTCACTACAAAGTGGACATGCAAATATCGTCGGGGTTACCCGGTTCGACCGCCGAATTTAGAGTTACTGCCCCTGACTGTTTTAGCCATATACAGTGATATTCGTTTCCGCGCTATTTCTTGGCAACTATAGTCCGGATTTCGATGAAACTTGGCACACAGTTTCACTACAAAGTGGACATGCAAATATCGTCGGGGTTACCCGGTTTGACCGTCGAATTCAGAGTTACTGCCCCTGACTGTTTTAGCCATATACATACAGAGTGATATTCGTTTCCGCGCTATTTCTTGAAAACTGTAGACCGGATTTCGATGAAACTTGGCACACAGCTTCACTACAAAGTGGACATGCGCATATCGTCGGGGTTACCCGGTTCCACCGCCGAATTTAGAGTTACTGCCCCTGACTGTTTTAGCCATATACATACAGTGATATTCGTTTCCGCGCTATTTCTTGGAAACTATAGACCGGATTTCGATGAAACTTGGCACACAGCTTTACTACAAAGTGGACATGCGCATATCGTCGGGGTTGCCCGGTTCAACCGTCGAATTTAGAGTTACTGCCCCTGACTGTTTTAGCCATATACATACAGAGTGATATTCGTTTCCGCGCTATTTCTTGAAAACTATAGACCGGATTTCAATGAAACTTGGCACACAGCTTAACTACAATGAGGACATGCGCATATCGTCGGGGTTACCCGGTTCCACCGCCGAATTTAGAGTTACTGCCCCTGACTGTTTAAGCCATATACATACAGTGGTATTCGTTTCCGCGCTATTTCTTGAAAACTATACACCGGATTTCAATGAAACTTGGCACACAGCTTTACTACAATGAGGACATGCGCATATCGTCGGGGTTACCCGGTTCGACCGCCGAATTTAGAGTTACTGCCCCTGACTACTTTAGCCATATACATACAAAGTGATATTCGTTCTGTTGAAGCCATATACATACAGAGTGATATTCGTTCTGTTGAAGCCATATACATACAGAGTTATATTCGTTTCCGCGCTACTTTATTGACAATGAAAATATGTTCGGCGGGGGATATCAATTCAACGAATTTGCTTGTGATTCTAGCTTTGAAAGACATTAGTAGATAAGGAGCAAATGCTGCTCCTTTTCTCTCAATGCTATAAGATAGTCTACAAAAATGCACATTCAGTTATATTTATTCTGCTTTAGTTTCTTTCGATTTGGGCCATTGTACATTTTTGTCATTTAGTAAAGGATATATCCAGTATCACTTTGAACCTTAAGGTGCATGTCAAATGCCAAAAGACTCCCTTTTTCAAATTTAGCCTTTTCCGAAACAGAAGATTGGACTCTTCCACTTTGAAAGCTGAATGTTGAAAAGCTTATAATAGATCTATATGTATATTATTGCACAGAAAATATTAATGTAAAAGGAGAAAATGCTGGGTCCCAGCATTTTCTTCTTTTGCTTCAATGCTTTCTCAAGGCTAGGCTATTTTCTTAACCAGGTCTTGATAGGGAAAGATTTCATTAAGTTTACATTTATCTATTATTGACGAAATTGATGAAGTTTGATTCAGGGAGAAGTGATAAATATACTAAGCAGTTGAAAGTTTCAATTGCCTGTGGATAAGTCACGATTTCATCTTTAGTAGTCATTTTTATTACATCATACATAAAGCATAACGTCGTTGTTAATGCAAAACCTCGTATCTCGTTTCTGGAAAAAATTAAAGTGGAAGGAAAAAAGTGTAATAGATCTAACTTTTCCCAAACTTTAAGTTTTGATTTGAAATTCGGACATAAAATTCACAAAATTTTAATAGTGTGTCCTTAACCCTTTCCCAAATAAGACCGTTTTGACATCCTTAATAGAAAAGGATTGGAAAAACATTGAAACAAAAAAGCAGCTGCTGATAACAAGCAGTTTCTCCTTTTGTCTCAATATTTTCTGTGCTATATTGCACACAAATCCCTTCCTTTTTAACATGAATTTTGTCCTCTAAAGCACCTTTAAAATAGGACCGCCCTAAAACTTTGTCATCTGGTAATGGGTTAATACTGATAAGTAAAAGTATCTCAGCACCTGCAAATATTGTCTTATCTGGACATTCAAGATAGTACTTTGAAAATCGCAAAAATCGACATACGAGGTTTTGCAATTACACTACGAAAAGCCATGATTACCCTATTGACTCATTACCACACAGTGACTCTTTTTGACTCCACTGAAACAAATGTCTTGGGAAAACATTGTGGAAAATGAAGAAATTGCTTGTGAAAAGCAATTTCTTCATTTCCCACAAGTTTTTCTACATAAAAAGACCAAAAGTTGTTTTAAAAAAATCACTTGAAGTTGTCGTCTGCATCATCTATGAATTTGGACTAGTCTAAAATTCTGCTGTTTGGTAATGGGTTAATTTGCGACTCGTCATGCTGAAATCAACCTTTTTGAAAATGTGAAAAGTATCGACCGTACTATCCTAAGCCGCGTTCTTTAGAGCGAGATTTTTTAAGATATCTCGAGATTTCTCAAGATATTTCAACATAAAGCATTCTTTCTATCAAGATTTTTAAGTCGTTCAATGGCAGGCGCCATTACTCTTCACTTCATGTGGAACCCTCGGCGAACTCTGTAGAAACGATGAGAAGAAAATTGACCGAGTGGTTCCGAACGCTCCATAATTTTTAAACTGCAGTGGTCCGAATGCTCCATACTTTATACAAATGACGTCATCATGACGTCATTTGTATAAAGTATGGAACATTCGGAACAACTCGGTAAAATCTCGGTCTTAAAAACGCTTTATCCAAAACATCTTAAGAAATCTTAAAATATCTGGGTCTAAAGAACGTGCCTCTAGTCAGGCTGCGCACTTACTAGAATGCAAACTTTTCCAGGTCTAGATTCTTTTCATATACAGTCGACAGTGGTTCTGTCGAATTCAGAGGGGTCGTCGGAAAACATCGACATATCCGGAGTTCGGCATATCCGATTATTTCTTTGTTTCTATTAAAATAATGGTTAACTATTTTTGATGCTCATGAAGTACGTTCATAATTGAAATATAGTAGGAAAAGGAAAGAAAAATGAGCAATTTCTTTCCCTTTCCTACTCTATTTCAATGGCTACATTTATTTCAAAATAATTTTGTTTAATATTTGTAATCTGCATTGATGAGGACGGGACCAGTTTTTCACTTCGACTTTTAAAAGCTGAAATTCGACTCATACGATGTCGAGATAACGAATGTCGACTGTAGCTTACAATATGTTTACTATCCACATACCACATCTGCTTGACGTCTGCTAAATCTGACCCGTTTCTCAAAAATTGGTTTAATGAACTTCCAAGAAGATGGACTTTCCATAAGGTCCCTTCTGGCGGGTTCATTCACATTCATTTAAGCCAGGATCTGGAAAAAGGTCAATTAAGGCTTTTGAGCCCAACATGGTTCCTGATCAGCCTGCGTATACACGCAGTCTGATCAAGAACCATGTTGTTCTCCAATATCTTGTTAAAGACCTGTAGCAACTGTAAGAGAGCAGAAGGGGCCCCATGTCAGTCTGTATTTAGGCCCAGACTAATCTGGGAACATGATTATCTCAAAAGCTATAAGGGACCTTTTTCCAGATCCTGGCTCATTTTGATTTTTTTCTTTTCCTTTAATGTTTTTTTTTCTTTTTGAAAGTAAGCGATTTTAATAAAAGCTTATCTTATCTGCATATACGCTGAATATATATGCCCTGGAGATTTAGGGCGGCCCAATAGGGAACGATTTGAACCAATTAACCTTGACTTAATTTCGGACAAAAAATAATATTTCCTTATGTGTAGTTATATAATCTCGTAACTACGGTTTGATTTGTTACGAGATTTCATAAATGCACCAAAGGATTATCTATACATAACGGTAAACCTAATCTATTTTAGCACAAAATCCATTGGTATTCAAAAGCTTTTGCATACAACAAAATGGATGTAAATACGGATTGGCTTTGAGTATAATATAATAACAGTATTTTCTTCTTTTGTCTCAATATCTTCTCAAACCATTTCTGTTATGGACGGCAATATCTGGTTCTGTTTGGGGAAGGACAAATTTTCAAAATTTTCAAGGGACATTTCCAGTCATGCAAAAAAACCCATGAAACGCACAAACCACAAGACAAATCATTTACAACAGATTTTAATACAAATAGTACAATTTGTAATATAAATAAATAACAAATGTGTCAACGTTTTACAAAGATTACATTAATAATTGAAGTTGATGTTTTGTACATGAAAGCGCAGAAAATATTAAGACAAAAGTAGAAAATACTGATCATGGATTTTCTTCTTTTGTCTCAATGTTTTCCCAAGTCTCTACAATTAGTAAAAATCAAAACCAGGTCTTGTTTGAGAAAGGGTTAACTCTTTCCCATTAGCAACCCCTGGTTTGATAACTTGGATATTGTCTTAGCAAGCATTGAAAGAAGAAAATGCTAATATTGAGATTATTTTTAACTTTCCTCCAAAGCCTATGCTTAGGATGGTAAATTTTCTTTTTTCATTAATACATGTATTTATATCGCCATCTTCATCACCTTTCTATTCAAAACAGTATAGAATAGTAGATGCCAATGGTTTAATCGTAAAACTCTCTTGAAAAGTTGTAACAAGAGGCCCAGGAGGGCCTGAATCGCTCCACTGGTTAAAGTGGAAGAATTATCCCACGATTTCTTGTAAGCCTTACACAGGGGCAGCCAAATCTTGATATTTGTGAATAAATTTTGAAAAGAGACTCAAAGAACATTCTTGCAAAGTCTGGTTACAATTGGCCTTATGGTTGATTTTTAAAGAATTTTCTTATGATTTCTGTAAGTCTGATAAGCCCCTTTCTCCCTGCCACAGCCACATTTTTTTGACAAATATAAAAATTTGTGAACAAATTTTAAAAAGAACGACTAAAGGCTCATTCCTGCAAAGTTTGGTTCAATTGGGCACACTGGTTGATTTTTTAAGAATTTTCTTATGATTTCTTTAAGTCTGATAAGCCCCTTCCTCCCTGCCATGGCCACATTTTTTGACAAATGTAAACAAGCTGAAAATTACACCAAGGCAAGATCTTATAGTCACCAACATTTTGTGAAAGTTTTGTTTAGATTTGTCAATATTTGTAGTTGCTAGAGTGAAATCAAAGTCAAAATAGAGTTGAAAATGGCAATTTTGTCAAATTCAAGGGCACATAACTCATGATATATAATTCCGATCAAGCTAAAAATTATACCCAGGCAGGATATTATGCTTATATATATTCTGTCCAAGTTTTGTCTTGATTAGTTGATATTTGTAGATTTTAGAGTAAAAATAAAGTCAAAACCAGCTATTTTTGACATTCAAGGGCAGATAACTCAGGTTATTCTGGTTCGATCAAAATTCTTTGAAGGAATCTGAGAAAGGGTCACCCAAGGATCATTCCTGTGAAGTTTGGTTGAAATACATCCAGTAGTTTCTGAGGAGAAGATTTTTAAAGAAAAAGTTAACGGACGGACGGACGGACGCACGGACGGACGGACGCACGCACGCACGACGGACACAACGCCATGACAATAGCTCGCTGGCCTTCGGCCAGTGGAGCTAAAAATGGTGATTTACAATGTAAAACATGGCATCAAAACATACATTATCTTGCAATATTATACATTGTCTACAAAAGAGATAAACATTTCTTTAACGAAACAAACATCGTTTATCAATGCGATGTACAAAAATAACATTAACTTTGCATTCACTTCTGATTTGTCTAATCAACCCTTTCCCAAACAAGAACTGGTTTTGACGTCCCTAATAGAAAAGGCTTGGGAAAACATTGAAACAAAAGAAGAAACTGCTGATAATCAGCGGTTTCTCCTTTTGTCTCAATATTTTCTTAGCTATATTGTACAAAAATCCTTTCTTTTTCAATGTCCATTTTGTCATCTGCAGCAACTTTCAAATTGGACCATCCTAATTTTTTGTCGTTTGGGAAAGGGTTAAACAAAGTTGGAGGTGGACCACCCTAAAATTTCATCAATTGGAAAAGCATAAAACAATTAAGGTTAGATGGTTGGTAAAAAATAAATTTGCTATCACATATGTTGCTGTTAACTACAACATTACATATAAATGAATGTAGATGTACAATAATATATTAATGAAGTAAAAAAAATGTCAAAATAACAATTCTTTTATCAAGTATAATTATAGTTGTACAGTTGTACATTGTATTAACCCATTCCCAAACATTGACGCTTTTTTGACGCCCTTTGAGATTAAAGCTTTAGAAAACATAGTGGAAAATGAAGAAATTGCTTGTGACAAGCAATTTCTTTATTTCCCACACTGTTTTCTACCCCAAAAGGCCAATGAATATGGAATTATATTCATTTGAAATTGTCGTCTGCATCATCTTTGATTTTGGAACAGTCCAAATGTTGTCGTCTGGTTATGGGTTAAAGTTTTGATAATAAATAATGACTCAGCACATTTGTAACTACCGGTAAATGATATTAATGTTGGGTGAAATATGTAACAAACAAGATGTGTTTATGAAACAATAATGCCTCCGAAAATATACATAATAAAAAAGGTTTTGCAACAAAATGTAAATATCTGTAGTAACCAAAATAGTTTTGTTTTAACATAAAATCAAACGTTTACACAATAGATTATAGCTAGAGAACACAAACAGATGAATTTTATATCACAATCGCGTGCGTCTCGCACTCCAGGTGCGCATTTCCGGTTTTCATGTCTGCCATGGTATTCATGTGTACGGAGCATAGTTCTAGAAAACATTTAGGTGTGAACGTAATTGTCTTTGCCCAGCATAAACTAGAATATCACTGAAAGTGATCATACCCCCCAAAAGCGCAGTTTTTGTACATTTTGAGAAGTTGATTTCATTTGAACTGAGAGCTGTTCAATTGGGAAATAGAGCTAACAAAAAATCAACAGACCAAACAACACATGTAAATGTTGCAAAAAATACCAATTTTCAACAAAAGGACATAGCTCATTTAACAATCCCCAAGCCCTGCCCTGCCATGCTGATATTTTGCAATAAACCAAAAATTCACAACCATGTATTGAAGACAGTCAATCAAGGTACATTCATGTAAGATTTGGTTCAAATTTACTGTATAATTGCTTTTTTAAAGAATTTTCTCATGATTTCGTTAAGTCTGTTCAGCCCTGCTCTGCCATTACTACATTTTTTGCAAATCAAAAATTCACGAACAAATTTTGAAATAAGTCACCAAATGAACATTCCTGCCAATTTTGGTAACAAAACACTGAATCAAAAATTCACGATCAAGTTTTGAAAAAAGTCACCCAAGAAACATTCCTGCCAAGTTTGGTAAGAATTGGCTTAGTGGTTAAAGAGAAGATTTTTGAAGAATTATCTGACAATTTCTCGAAGTTGGATTAGCCCTGCCCTGCCACACCCACATTTTTTGACGAATCAAAAATTCATGAACATACATTTAATACAAGAGGACCATGATGGTCCTATATCGCTCACCTGAACCAAAATGATATGAGCAACACTTAGGTTCAATTCAATTGATATTTATGACTTTAAGACTAAATATGAACTTATGGTCAATAACGTTGTGAAAATCAACTCATCCGAGCTCTTATGGTGCCCAACATTGTTTTGTTTTTTTGTTTTTTTTTTTAAATAATTGTAGATTCTACAGTGTAAACAAGGTCAACAACAGCCAAAAATGGCAATTTAATCACATTCAAGGGCACATAACTCTCGTCTTTCTGATCACACCAGACTGGTCAGATCAGACTGAAAATCATACTCATCCGAGATCTTATGGTCCCTAACATTGCGTCCAAGTTTTGTCTTGATTGATTAATAATTGTAGATTCTAGAGAGTAAACAAGGTCGAAAACAGCCAAAAATGGCAATTTTGCCCAATTCAAGGGTGCATAACTCTCATCTATCTGGTCAGATCAGATTGAAAATGGAACTCATCCGAGATCTTATAGTCCCCAACATTGTGTCCAAGTTTTGTCTTGATTGATTAATAATTGTAGATTCTAGAGTGTAAACAAGGTCGAAAACAGCCCAAAACGGCAATTTTGTCAAATTCAAGGGCACATAACTCTTGACTTTCTGATCAGATCAGACTGAAAACCACACTCATCCAAGATCTTATGGTCCCCAACATTGTGTCCAAGATTTGTCTTGATTGGTCAATAAATGTAGATTCTAGAGTGTAAACAAGGTCGAAAACAGCCAAAAATGGCAATATGGTCAAATTCAAGGGCAAATAACTCTCGACTTTCAGATCAAATCACACTGAAAGTCAAACTCATCCAAGATCTTATGGTCCCCAGCAGTGTGTCCAAGTTTTGTCTTCATTGATGAATAATTGTAGATTCTAGAGTGTAAACAAGGTCGAAAACAGCCGAAAATGGCAATTTTGTCGAATTCAAGGGCACATAACTCTCGTCTTTCTGGTCAGATCAGACTGAAAATCAAACTCATCCAAGATCTTATGGTCTGCAATGTTATGTCCAAGATTTGTCTTGATTGATCAATAATTGTAGATGCTAGAGTGTAAACAATGTCAAAAGTAGGTATTTTTCGCATTCAAGGGCAGATAACTCCTGACTTTCTAGTTCGATCTGACCCATAATCGAACTCATCCGAGATCTTATGGCCATACATGTTTTGACCAAGTTTGGTCAAGATTGGCTTATATTTGTAGATGCTAGAGTGTAAACACGAAATTGTGAACGGACGGACAGACGGACAGACAGACGGACGACGGACGGTGAGCGACCACAATAGCTCACCTTGAGCACTTCGTGCTCAGGTGAGCTAACAATCACTCAAGGGACATTAGTGCCAACTTTAGTTCAAAATGGTCCAATAATTGATTTTTAAAGAATTTTCACATGATTTCTCTAAGTCCGATAAGCCCTGCCCTGCCACACCCACAGTTTTTGACAAATCAAAAATTCACAAAAATATTTTGAAAAGGGTCACCCAAGGAACATTCTTGCCAAGTTTAGTAAGAATTGGCCCAGTGGTTAAGGAGGAGAAGATTTTTGAAGAATTATCTAACAATTTCTGGAAGTCGGATAAGCCCCACCCTGCCACGCCCACATTTTTTGGCGAATGAAAAAATCATGAGTATACATTGAATACAATCACTCAAGGGTCATTCCTGTCAAGTTTGGTTCAAATTGGCCTAATGATTGATTTTTAAAGATTTTTCCCATGATTTCTCTAAGTCCGATAAGCCCCGCCCTGCCACACCCACAATTTTTGACAAATCAAAAATTCACGAACAAGTTTTAAAAAGGGTCACTAAAGGAACATTCCTGCCAAGTTTAGTAAGAATTGGCCCAGTGGTTAAGGAGGAGAAGATTTTTGAAGAATTATCTAACGATTTCTCTGAGTTGGATAAGCCCCGCCCTGCAAGGCCCACATTTTTTGGCAAATGAAAAAATCATTAGCATACATTGAATACAATCACGAAAGGGTCATTCCTGTCAAATTTGGTTCAAATTGGGCTAATAATTAATTTTTAAAGATTTTTCACATGATTTCTCAAAGTCCGATAAGCCCCACCCTGCCAAGCCCACAATTTTTGACAAATCAAAAATTCACGAACAATTTTTGAAAAGGGTTACCCAAGGAACATTCCTGCCAAGTTTAGTAAGAATTGGCCCAGTGGTTAAGGAGGAGAAGATTTTTGAAGAACAAGAGATGTTTGTAAAACATATATGCCCCCTCAAGGGCCTACATTTGATATAGGTCAAAGTCCAAGGTCAAGTTAACAAGGTCCAAGGTCATGGTCAAATATGAAAGGTCTTGGTAGGAGGTGTCCGTGTGTGAAATATCAAATCTGTATATGTAAAAGTAAAATGAAACATAGGCCAGGTTAAAGTTTTTAAAAGTAGGCCAAATGCCAAGGTTAAGGTCATGGTCAAATGTGAAAGGTCTTGGTTGGAGGTGTCCATGTGTGAAATATCAAGGCTGTAGGTGTAAAAGGACATGATATATATGCCTGGTTTCAGTCTTTTTTAAAGTAGGTCAAACTCCAAGGTCAAGGTTGCAATATTCAAGGTCATGGTCAAATGTGAAAGGTCTTGGTAGGAGGTGTCTATGTGTGAAATATCAAGGTTGTAGGTGTAATAGGATATAAGATAAAGGCTAGGTTTAAGATTTCTAAAAGTATGTAAAAATCAAAGCTCAAGGTCACACAGGCCAAGGTCATGGTCAAATGTGCAAGGTCTTGGTAGGTGTCCATGTGTAAAATATTGATACTGTATAGGTAACAGGACATGAGATATAGGCCTAGTTTAAGTTTTTTAAAAGTAGGTCAAACTCCAAGGTCAAGGTCCAAGGTCATGGTCAAAAGTGAAATGTCTTGGTTGGAAGTGACCATGTGTGAAATATCAAGGCAGTATATGTAAAATGACATGAAATATAGGCCAGGTTAATGTATTATAAAAGTAGGTCAAATACCAAGGTCAAGGTCACAAGGTCCAAGGTCATGGTCAAATGTGAAAGGTCTTGGTCGTAGGTGTCCATGTGTCAAATATCAAGGCTGTATGTGTAAAAGGACATGATATATCGGCTAGATTAAAGTTTTTTTTTAAAGTAGGTCAAAGTCCAAGGTCAAGGTCACAAGATCCAAGGTCATGGTCAAATGTGAAAGGTCTTGGTAGGATGTGTCCATGTGTGAAATATCAAGGCTGTATGTGTAATAGCACATGAGAAATAGGCCCAGTTTAATTTTTTTAAAAGTAGGTCAAACTTCAAGGTCAAGGCCACATGGTCCAAGGTCATAGTCATATGTGATAGGTCTTGGTCAGAGGTTTCCATGTGTCAAATATCAAGGCTGTATGTGTAAAAGGACATGATATATCGGCCAGGTTAAAGTTTTTTAAAAGTAGGTCAAACTCCAAGGTCAAGGTCACAAAGTCCAAGGTCAAGGTCACAAGATCCAAGGTCATGGTCAAATGTGAAAGGTCTTGGTAGGATGTGTCCAAGTGTGAAATATCAAGGCTGTATTTGTAAAAGGTCATGAGATATAGGCCCAGTTTAATATTTTTTAAAGTAGGTCAAACTCCAAGGTCAAGGTCACAAGGTCCAAGGTCATGGTTAAATGTGAAAGATGTTGATAGGAGGTATCTATGTGTGAGATATCAAGGCTGTATGTGTAAAAGGACATGAGATATAGGCAAAATTAAGAATTAAGTGTAAAATCAACAAAGGGCAATAAATCAAAAAATTTGATCGGAAGAGTTACAGTTCTTGTGCACTGCACCTCTCCATAATGAGATCTATCCACCTGTAAAGTTTCATGATTCTACCTTACATACTTTTTGAGTTATGCTCCGGACAATAATCAAGTTTGAAAATCAACAAAGGGCAATAACTCCAAAAATATGATCAGCAGAGTTACGGTTCTTGTGCACTACACCTCTCCATATTGATATCTATTCACCTGTAAAGTTTCATGATTCTACCTAACATAGTTTTCATACGCCGCCGGAGGCGGACGTATATTGGCGTCATCTTCTCCGTCTGTCCGTCCGTCCGTCCGTCCATCCGTCCGTCCGTCCGTCCATCCGTCCGTCCACTTTTCTTGTCAACGCAACTCCTCCTAAGTTTCTGGCTGGATCTTCTTGAAACTTGGTCAATGTTATCACCTCAATTGGTAGATGTGCATGAAGGAAGGATTTTATGGTTCGTCGATTTTTGCCTGAGTTATGCCCCTTAAAAACTTAGTCTCTGGGGCTTATTGAAATTGCAGCCTTGTCAACGCAACTCCTCCTAAGTTTCTGGCTGGATCTTAATGAAACTTGGTCAATGTTATCACCTCAATTGGTAGATGTGCATGAAGGAAGGATTTTATGGTTCGTCGATTTTTGCCTGAGTTATGCCCCTTAAAAACTTAGTCTCTGGGGCTTATTGAAATTGCAGCCTTGTCAATGCAACTCCTACTAAGTTTCTGGCTGGATCTTAATGAAACTTGGTCAATGTTATCACCTCAATTGGTAGATGTGCATGAAGGAAGGATTTTATGGTTCGTCGATTTTTGCCTGAGTTATGCCCCTTAAAAACTTAGTCTCTGGGGCTTATTGAAATTGCAGCCTTGTCAACGCAACTCCTCCTAAGTTTCTGGCTGGATCTTAATGAAACTTGGTCAATGTTATCACCTCAATTGGTAGATGTGCATGAAGGAAGGATTTTATGGTTCGTCGATTTTTGCCTGAGTTATGCCCCTTAAAAACTTAGTCTCTGGGGCTTATTGAAATTGCAGGCTTGTCAACACAACTCCTCCTAAGTTTCTGGCTGGATCTTAATGAAACTTGGTCAATGTTATCACCTCAATTGGTAGATGTGCATGAAGGAAGGATTTTATGGTTCATTGATTTTTGCCAGAGTTATGCCCCCTTCAATCTTAGTCTCTAGGGCTTATTGAAATTGCAGCCTTGTCAACGCAACTCCTCCTAAGTTTCTGGCTGGATCTTAATGTCACTTGGTCAATGGTATCACCTCAATTAGTAGATGTGCATGTAGGAAGGATTTTATGGTTCATTGATTTTTTCCAGAGTTATGCCCCCTTAAAACTTAGTCTCTGGGACTGAAACTTGGTGGATGTTATAACCTTAATTGGTAGATGTGCATGAAGTAAGGATTTTATGGTTCATTGATTTTTGCCTGAATTATGCCCCCTTGAATCTTAGTCTCTGGGGCTTAATGATATTTTAGCCTCGTGAACGCAATTCCTTCCAGGTTTTTCACTGGATATTTATAAGAACCTTTTTGTGAACATAATTTTTTTACAGGTTTTTCAGTGAATATTCATAAATCCTTGTCAATGTCATTTTTTTGTCTCAAGTTTTATAAGTGGCGGCGTATATTGTGACGATGGCACTCTTGTTGAGTTATGCTCCGGACAAGAATCAAGTTTGAAAATCAACAAAGGGCAATAACTCAAAAAATTTATCAGCAGAGTTACGGTTCTTGTGCACTGCACCTCTCCATAATGAGATCTATCCACCTGTAAACTTTCATGATTGTACCTTACATATTTTTTGAGTTGTGCTCCGGACAAGAATCAAGTTATAAAATCAACAAAGGGCAATAACTCAAAAAATTTGATCAGCAGAGTTACGGTTCTTATGCACTGCACCTCTCCATAATAAAATCTATTCACCTGTAAAGTTTCATGATTCTACCTTACATAATTTTTGACTTATGCTCCGGACAATAATCAAGTTATAAAATCAACAAAGGGCAATAACTCAAAAAATATGATCAGCAGAGTTACGGTTCTTGTGCACTGCACCTCTCCATAATCAGATCTATTCACCTGTAAAGTTTCATGATTCTACCTAACATAATTTTTGAGTTATGCTCCGGACAAGAATCAAGTTTGAAAATCAACAAAGGGCAATAACTATAAAAAATTGATCAGCAGAGTTACGGTTCTTGTGCACTGCACCTCTCCATAATGAGATCTATCCACCTGTAAAGTTTCATGATTATACCTTGCATACTTTTTGAGTTATGCTCCGGACAAGAATCAAGTTATAAAATCAACAAAGGGCAATAACTCAGAAAATTTGATCGGCAGAGTTACGGTTCTTATGCACTGCACCTCTCCATAATGAGATCTATCCACCTATGAAGTTTCATGATTCTACCTTTAATACTTTTCGAGTTATGCTCCGGACAAGGTTTGGTCTACGGACAGACCGACCGACATAAGGACCGACCGAGCGACCGACCGACCTTCCGACCGACCGACCTTCCGACCGACCGACCGACACTTGCAAAACAATATACCCCCATTTTCTTCGAAAGGGGGCATAATTATCTAACGATTTCTCAAAGTCAGATAAGCCCCGCCCTGCCACACCCACATTTTTTGGCGAATGAAAAAATCATGAATTTACATTGAATACAATCACTCAAGGGTCATTCCTGTCAAGTTTGGTTCAAATTGGCCTAACAATTGATTTTTAAAGATTTTTCACATGATTTCTCTAAGTCTGATAAGCCCCGCCCTGCCACACCCACAATTTTTGACAAATAAAAAATTCACGAACAAGTTTTGAAAAGGGTCACTCAAGGAACATTCCTGCCAAGTTTAGTAAGAATTGGCCCAGTGGTTAAGGAGGAGAAGATTTTTGAAGAATTATCTAACGATTTCTCGAAGTCGGATAAGCCCCGCCCTGCCATGCTCACATTTTTTGGCGAATGAAAAAATCATGAATATGCATTGAATACAATCACTCAAGGGTCATTTCTGTCAAGTTTGGTTCAAATTGTTCTAAAATTTGATTTTTAAAGTTTTTTTACATGATTTCTCTAAGTCCGATAAGCCCCGCCCTGCCACGCCCACAATTTTTGACAAATCAAAAATTCACGAACAATTTTGAAAAGGGTCACTCAAGGAACATTCCTGCCAAGTTTAGTAAGAATTGGCCCAGTAGTTAAGGAGGAGAAGATTTTTGAAGAATCATCGAACAATTTCTCGATTTCGGATAAGCCCCGCCCTGCCAAGCCCACATTTTTTGGCGAATGAAAAAATCATGAACATACATTTAATACAATCACTCAAGGGTCATTCCTGCCAAGTTTGGTTCAAATTGGCCTGATGATTGATTTTTAAAGATTTTTTACATGATTTCTCTAAGTCCGATAAGCCCCGCCCTGCCAGGCCCACAATTTTTGACGAATCAAAAATTCACGAACAAGTTTTGAAAAGGGTCACCAAAGAAACATTCCTGCCAAGTTTGTTAAGAATTTGCCCAGTGGTTGAGGAGGAGAAGAAGATTTTTGAAGAATTATCTAACGATTTCTCAAAGTCGGATAAGCCCCGCCCTGCCACGCCCACATTTTTTGGCGAATGAAAAAATCATGAATATACATTGAATAAAATCACTCAAGGGTCATTTCTGTCAAGTTTGGTTCAAATTGGCCTAAAATTTGATTTTTAAAGTTTTTTTACATGATTTCTCTAAGTCTGATAAGCCCCGCCCTGCCACGCCCACAATTTTTGACGAATCAAAAATTCACGAACAAGTTTTGAAAAGGGTCACCCAAGGAACATTCCTGCCAAGTTTGAAAAGAATCGGCTGAGTGGTTGAGGAGGAGAAGATT
Source organism: Fragum sueziense (assembly GCA_963680895.1). Classification (NCBI taxonomy): domain Eukaryota; kingdom Metazoa; phylum Mollusca; class Bivalvia; order Cardiida; family Cardiidae; genus Fragum; species Fragum sueziense. The sequence goes on from OY804593.1 coordinate 65,592,184, forward strand.
TTTGAAGAATTATTTAATGATTTCGCCAAGTCTGATAAGCCCCGCCCTGCCACGCCCACATTTTTCACCCAATCAAAAATTCATGAACATGTGTTGAATACAGTCACTCAATGGACATTCCTGCCAAGTTTGCTTGAAATTGGCCAGATAATTGATTTTTAAAGATTTTTCATATGATTTCTCTAAGTCCGATAAGCCCCGCCCTGCCACGCCCACAATTTTTGACGAATCAAAAATTCACGAACAAGTTTTGAAAAGGGTCATCCAAGGAACATTCCTGCCAAGTTTGGTAAGAATCGGCTGAGTGGTTGAGGAGGAGAAGATTTTTAAAGAAAAAACCAACAGACGGACCAACAGACAGACCAACAGACAGACCAACAGACCGACAACCTGACTCCTATATACCCCCCAAATTGAATTTGGGGGGTATAAAAAGGCCACTAAAAAGAATTTTCTGCAACGCTGTGGGACTACGCCTTGGACTTACGTTAGAAGGACGTTATATCGCTAATGTGTTTCTACGTGGCAGAACCGGCGAATAAGATCCCTTTTTGAATTTTACGCATCTCAAAGCATAAGTAACAATTTGAGGACGCTATGTAAGCCAAATTGTGTGGTTTGAGATAGTCCCGGTCAAGGACGTCGTAGAAAAAGGCCACGAGAAGATGACCGTCATAATTTCGTTACGTCACGTCAAAGATGTTCCTTATCAACACCAAAACTTACGAGTGGCTTCCAAAAGAATTTCAATATAGAGTATCCACTCTTACCATCCGTGATCGTCTCCACAGATGAACGGTTACTAGACGTTGACCATACGTTGTAATTTCCCTGACGCTACACCATGAACACACCAGACTTGACTGGTATAGAGTCCTAAATGCTTTAAGCCAAATTAAGCGTATACAACACTAATGGACTCCCATTATCATCCATTTCTTTCTGATTTGTCACCCATAGAGCACATACGGTGCATTTAAGGAAGACGTGTGCGTGATCGTACTGACACGAATGACGTTCAATCTCTTGATAAAGTAGTGAATGTTGATACTGTGTACAAACAATTTAAGTGGATTAGAAAACGTTTCACGGTTGTTCTTGCTTGAAAATGGCCGCACAGTCGATACCGAATTCTATTGTAACTTTTTATTTTGACCCCTCACCTACGTCAAGACAATGTTTCTAACACAATATTTAACGTTACCACAAAGCGACCTTTGAATGTTCTGCGTAAATGCATATGCTAAGATATATATAACGGTTGTGAAATAAATATCACAGAAAATACATTTTTTCAATTAACAAAGTCAGTGTTGCTAAACTTTTTTTACATGGTATACTTATGTCAAGTTTTCACATTCAATTTTCTGAATGACAGACAGATAGATGGACAAATGGAATGACAGACAGGCGGACAGACAAAGGTAAAACAAGAGGCCCAGGAGGGCCTGAATCGCTCCACTGGCTAAAGTGGAAGAATTATCCCATGATTTCTTGTAAGCCTTACACAGTCAAATCTTGAAATTTGTGAATAAATTTTGAAGAAAGACTCAAAGAACATTCTTGCAAAGTCTGCTTCAAATTGGCCTAATGGTTGATTTTTAAAGAATTTTCTTATGATTTCTCTAAGTCTGATAAGCCCCTTTCTCCCTGCCACGGCCACATTTTTTGACAAATGTGACCCGTCACGCTAAAAGGGACCTTATCCGAACTCCAAAAACCAAAATTTTGAAAAACTTGTGATACTCAGCACAAGTGAACCAAATACTGTATAACAAAAATGAACATACAGTTAGATAGGGAAAACATTCCAGATTTAGAAAATTACATACAAGTGAAAAGTGCCGGCCCTAGTCTGACTAGGGTCGATATTTTTCACACATGCTATAAGGTCCCTTTTAGCGTGACAGGTCACAAATATAAAAATTTGTGAACAAATTTTGAAAAGAATGACTCAAGGCACATTCCTGCAAAGTCTGGTTCAATTGGGCACACTGGTTGATTTTTAAAGAATTTTCTTATGATTTCTTCAAGTCCGATAAGCCCCTTCCTCCCTGCCATGCCCAATTTTTTTGACAAATGTAAAAATTTGTGAATAAATTTTGAAAAGAGAGACTCAAAGAACATTCCTGCAAGGTCTGGTTCAAATAGGCCCTATGGTTGATTTTTAAAGAATTTTCTTACGATTTCTTTAAGTCTGATAAGCCCCTTTCTCCCTGCCACGGCCACATTTTTTGACAAATGTAAAAATTGTGAACAAATTTTGAAAAGAATGACTCAAGGCACATTCCTCCCAGGTTTGGTTCAAATTGGCCCAATGGTTGATTTTTAAAGAATTTTCTTATGATTTCTCTAAGTCTGATAAGCCCCGCCCTGCCCCGTCCTGCCATGCCCAGATTTTTTGACAAATCAAAAATTCACGAACAAGTTTTAAAAAGGGTCACTTAAGGAACATTCCTGCCAAGTTTGGTGAAAATTGGCCCACTGGTATAAGAGGAGAAGATGTTTAAAGAAAAAGTTAACGGACGCACGGACGGACGGACGCACGACAGACACAACACCATGACAATAGCTCGCTGGCCTTCGGCCATTGGAGCTAACAATATGCCCCGATCTTTCCATACAGGGCATAAAGATATTGCACTATGTAAATGTGGAGCAATACAAGATCAATTTCTGATCACATGTAAATCTACTGATATACAGTTGTGTGACATTAATAAACATGTCATTCACCCATTACCAAACGACAAAATTTTAGACTGATCCAAATTCAAAGATGTTGCAGCCGACAATTAAAACTGAATGAAATATTACATTTTCATGTCTTTTTGTTTAGAAAATATTGTGGATAATGAAGAAATTGCTTGTCACAAGCAATTTCTTCATTTTCCACAATGTTTTCCAAAGCCATTATCTTGTGGGTAGTCAAAAAGAGTCACAGTGTGGTAATGGGTTAGTGCATATTATTCAATATTTGGATATTACTTTGTGGAAACATTTTTTTATTAAAAAGTTTTTGCACATAAATCTGGAAATTTGTGTTTGGTAATTTGTGTTCCAGAACCGGAATAAAAGTCAGGAACAAAATACATGAAACTGTACAAATATGCTTCGATAAGGGTTGATAAGGGTTGACCATCCCAATAAAACCTATCATGGTTACTGTTTGTCCTTATTTTGATAGGATTGACATTAATTTTAAGGTAGAAGACCCATAATTAGTACCAAAGAGCCAGCGGCGAAATTTGAAAATGCCAGTAATTTGAAAATGCCTAAACTGTGTTACATTTCCATTCCAAATATAAACATAAGCATTTTGTATGGTTTAGAATTTTTCATTCATGCATACTTATGAAAATATTTGACAAAAATGTTCAAAATTACCTCCCTTGCATATGAATATAGAGTAAAATGATATTTGTATTTTTTTTCTTCTTGAATCATAATCTTGAAATATGGCATGGTGAATCAACTTATGTGAAGTGTATTTACATGTGCATGTAATTTTATGCATTTCGTATGGCTAGAAAATGGTGTTTTCCTTTATGGGTCTTCTACCTTTAGGCAAAAGAACAAAACAGAATTTGCTGTCAGCAACATCTTTGAATTTGGACAACTCAAGAGTTTTGCCGTCTAGTAAGGGAATAACCCTTTTCCAAACAAAACCTTGTTTTGCTGACACCAAATAGAAAGGTTTGAGAAAACATTGAGGCAAAAGAAGAAAATGCTGATGATCAGCATTTTCTCCTTTTACCTCAATATGTTCTGGACTATTTTGTACACCAATCCTTCTGAAATCAACATAAATTTTGTCTTTTCCAGCAGCTTACAAATGTGCCCCCAAAACTTTTGCCATTTGGGAAAGGGTTAAAAAGTACAACTTTAGGCCTGGAATCCATAATATTGTTGTGCCATCTTCTTGTCCGTTTGGCCACGACTTTTCATCTTTTGCTGTTTCGTCGCTGATGAGGACCCATGGTACATGTTGCTAGATATGTTACTCATGTTTGTAAACATTTTTGTTCGTCCGTCTGTACGCCTGTGTACATCCTGTTAGTATGAATAATGAGTTACATTAATTTCATATTAACTTATTAATTAGATCTTTTTATTACAATGCATTATGATGTCAAAACTTTACCAAAACTGCAACTAGTTCTGAAGTAAGTTTTTTTTTCTTTAAAAACTATAATTATTATATATGCTGGTAGATCTAATAAGATATTTCTGTTTTTCCATCAATATTCTAGAAAAAAATATAAAATAAATTTTGTATTTCTGGTAACACAGATTTACAAACTGCGAAATCATTTACTTTGAACCAGTCTAAAATTATAAAGTCTGGGAGGGGGTAAACTCTTCGGAAACAGCATTGTGGGAAAGGAAGAACAAGCAATTTCTTCAATTTCCAAAGCATTTTTCTGAGCCAAAAAGACTTGATATGTGGGAATGGGTAAATGAGGGATGTTTTTTTTCCTTTTACTCCTTTCTCAAACAAGACCAAATGCCATAGTCATTTCATGGATTTCTTTGGCAAAAAGCTCCTTTTTCTCTATGCTGCAGCATGAAATGGCAAAACACTGTCAATGCTCTGAAGGGCATGTGGATTGTAATATCCTGTGAAAAATTCACACAAGCAGACAGAAGTCAAGATAATATGAATAATACCTGCATGTTTATCAATCATATTATCCTTACAGATATGCTACAACTAAAACAACAAAAACAGCAGTGACTTACATCATCATCATAAGCACTTTTCAGCTCGTTCCTCAGCCCCTCTGATTCATTTTTAAATGACAACCATTCTTCCTTCTGTGCTGATGTGTTGGCTCCCCTCTTTATCATGTTCTTAACAACTTTCCTGCAAATTGTCAGAAATAATCCTTAGCATGATGAAACAAACTTTGTCTTTGATAGCCAGGAAAAACGGTAAACAGTTGGGAAAACGTAAAGAAAGGGGCCTTTAGAAGCTGAACAAGAGCTGTCCGAAGACAGCGCGCTCGACTGTCTAAGTTGCTTAGTATAAAGGGAGCATAACTCCAAATAGAGTGGTCCCAGGGTCATGGGCCCTGATAGTAAGGTAGAGGGTGTGATGGTGAATAAGTATTCCAAGTTTGGGTTGAATCCCTTTGATAGTACGGAAGTTATTGATGTTTGAAAAAACTTTAACCTTGGTTGCAACGCCAACGCCAACACCGACGCCGACGCCCGGGTGACAGTATAAGCTCTCATTTTCTTCGAAAAGTCGAGCTAAAAATGTACCCGCATAGATGGCCTCGGATACTATATGAACTGTATGAACTAGATTGGTCAATAATTGTAAATGTTAGAGAGTAAACATAGTCAAAACTAGATTATTTTTGACATTCAGTATTTTCTGTGCTTTATTTATCAACATACATTTTGTCATCTGCATCAGCCATCATATGCTGTTTGGGAGTTAAAGAGATTTGGGATATGTATGGATGCAACCAATTTGCTATTTTTCTAAAATGTTAAGTTTTCATGTAAAAGGGTTAACAAATGACCATAAGGAAAGTCATATTGAATGGAACAGATAGATATCATTGAAAGAAAGTTACATACCAAATTAGAGCTATGTATGTCGCATGCTTTTGGAGAAAAGGCAAATATTAAGTTTTTCGGACAGAGTAAAACAATATGTCCCCGATCTTTCGATACGCAGGCATAAATATTGTCCAGAAAATATTGAGGCCAAAGTAGAAAATGCTGGTTACCAGCATTTTCTTCTTTTGTCTCAATATTTTCCGAGACATTTTCTAATAGACACATAAAAACCAGGTCATGTTTGTAAAAGGGTTAAACTTGAGATTTCCTTATCAACCTTAACAACTGAAAGACATATAAGCACTACATACATGTGTTCCTGAGCTTTTCTGGCATCCCCCTTACAGGCCATCAGTGCTGATTTCTGAACAGCTGCCACGCCCACTACTGCTACATTCATACCCTAAATATAGAAAATTCAAATATGCTTGGTTTTGTGCAAAACTATTGTAAGAACTAGTAAAATTGTATGCATTTATGACATGCACAAAACCCAAATTCATTCCTTGGCTTTTCTGGCATCACCCTTACAGGCCATCAGTGCTGACTTCTGAACAGCTGCCACACCTACAACTGCTACATTCATACCCTATAGATAAATAGACAATTAAAGTTATAATTGAATGAGACAAAACATCAATATATCATGGGAATTAATTTTGTCAAGGTTTAACTCATTCTACTAATGTAGAAGGAGTTGTGCACACAGAAAAATGTCTTCTATATTATTCAAGGGCAGATAATTCAAGAATAACAATAGACATATCTCAATATTACAAAGGTGACACGCACATCTAGAAACCATGAAGATTCATAGATACAGTTCGTACAGTTTTCGAGACCAGATGTACTATGTACATAAGCTACTTACAGCTTTTATAGGTCCTTTATTTCTTTTTTTGTCGAGAAGAGACAGTAAGTTTGACCTCACCGCTACCCAGTCCATTCAGCTGGGTAGACTGGGGCTGACATTTAAGTGTCTTGCCCAAAGACACATCTTATCCGAGCGAGACTCAAACTTGTAACCACCGGGCTACAAGTCGAGTGTGCTACCCACTGCGCTACTCCGACTGTCATGGTAGAAAGTTTGACTATCTTCTCATAGAAACTGTATGAGTTAAGGAAAAAATACTAATGGATGGTAGGACAGACAAACGGACAGAAGTGAATCCAATACCATACTGTAATACAACCCTCTGGTACGTAATAAAAACACCTATGATTATATTCCTTCATGTGAATACAATAGATGCTACACCTTCAGGGTACTATTAAATTCCTTCATGTGCAAAAATTGCTCAAAGCATATCAGAAAAGAAGCAACATAATGGCTGTTTACTGAACTCATGACCTAGATGTTTGACTAAAACCTACCACCATTACCTTGATATCACAGGAAAGGTCTTGTCACAAGGTATAAACACATGAAAAATGAAAGTCATATGGTTCTAAAATTACATCTGATGCTAATTTTCTGGTAACTTTTTAAGGTAAAAACTGTATACTTAACATTTATGAATCATAGATGGGAGTTTTATGTCCCACTCAGCAGCCAAGGTCATATCTAGACGGGACCTCCGTTTAAAGTTTCATCCAAATGGGTCATATCTAGATGGGACCTTCGTTTAAAGTTTCATCCAAACGGGTCATATCTAGATGGGACCTCCGTTTAAAGTTTCATCCAAATGACCAGAGTAGCAAGGGATTTAACCAGAGTAGCAAGAGATTTAATCTGCAACCCCTGTATTACAAGTCTAGTGTGTTACAACTTTACCAAATCTGACCTTTTATGAGAGCATGAAAAATGCAAGCATGTCTGATTAGAATGAAAACCGTCCGCGGGCAACGTAGCTCGCCTATACGGGAGCTTATCACAAAAACAGCAATTTTTAAAAAAGTAGGTCAAACTCCAAGGTCAAGGTCACAAGGTCAAGGGTAATGGTCCCAAATGAAAGGTCTTGTTGAGATGCATCTATGTATGAAATATCAAGGCTGTATCTCTAATAGTGCCTGAGATATAGGCCAGGTATAAGTTTTTCAAAAGTAGGTCAAACTCCAAGGTTAAGGTCACTAGGTCAAAGGTCATGGTCACAAATGATAGGTCTTATCCAGATGTATTTATGTATGAAATATCAAGGCTGTATCTCTAATAGTGCCTGAGATATAGACCAGGTTAAAGTTTTTCAAGTGAAGACGCGACGGGACGGGACGCCGACACTAGGGCTGTGACATTAGCTCCCCGGACATAAAGTCCCGGCTCGCTAAAAAATTACCTCCTCCATCTGTTTCCTGTCTTCAGTGACCTCTGTAGCCTGACTCAAAACTCTCAAACATCTCATACCATTCTTCAGTGTGTAGGAAATCTGGACCTGTAAAATTGTAAATATAATACAAACTTGAAGTGTAATGAAACATTTCCTTAAAGCTCTCAAACATTTCACACCATTCTTTGGTGTGTAGGAAATCTGGACATAAACATTGGTAAAAATGTATTCATGAACTCTTTTCCAAACAACCAAGTTTTTGGTGATTCTATTAGAAAGTTGCTGTAAGGGACAAAATTGATGTTAAAAAGGAAAGGATTCGTGTACAATATAGCACAGAAAATAGTTAGGCAAAAGGAGAAACTGCTGGTTAACAGCAGTTTTTTCTTTTACCTCAATGCTTTCCAAAGCCTATTTTCTAATGGTTGTCAAAACCAGGTCTTGTTTGGGAAAGGATTAACTCTTACCCAAACAAGACCTGGGAACAAATTCACAAACACTTCTTGATTCATTGTCTAGATCTTAATTACAAGCCAAGCCTTCTGATTGGATGAGATTTTCTCGACCAATTGGATTGATTGTTGTGTGATTCTAAAGAGACACTGGGAATGACGTTGAAAAATTGTGGAATACCACCCCTGGTTTTAATATCCATACGAGGAAAAAAGTTTGAGAAACATTGACACAACCGAACAGAATTCTGATAACCAGCATTTCCACTGTTGCCTCAATATTTCCGGTGCAATATTGTAAACAAACTGTATATTATCAACATTCACTTTGCTGCATGCACCTGCTGTCAAATTTTTACCCATTTAATTTTTTTCTATTTTGAGAAAAGCTTTAACTAAATGGTAGAAGCAAAACCATCACAATGGATGTGTTAAGTTTCAATGTTATGCCCTTTGTAAATATCTAAATTAACAGACAGACAGACAAATAACCAGAGTCATTTGGACCTTATATTTCAAACCTTTGAAACAAAGGATACTTACTTGGAATGGAATGCTTTTCTTGGACAATTTTTGTTTGGGATTTTTGCCTTTATATTTGAAGGTGAGGTCCATATCCTTTGATGCATTACCAACTTCCTTCACCAGTCTGTTAGTCTCCTGCAAACAGAAACAAGATGTGTTTGTGAAACACCAATGCCCCCAAAATGGCCAATGTTAAGTTTTCGTACAGACAGACAGACTGACAGACAGACATGAGTTAAACAATATGCCCCAAATCTTTCGATACAGGGGCATAAAAAATGTAAGAAAAGAGAATATATCATTTTCCAGCAGTGTGTTTTTTAGATTCAGATTTATAAGCCACTCAATGAGCTTTTCTAAGATTCCTTATCAGGGTGTCTTATGCAATTCATCAGAAATTCTATTGTGTGGCATGAGATATCCCAAAACAAAAAGCTTCCAACTCTAACTAAGCAACATAAAAATCTAGCACTAGGTATTGAATTCTGCATTTTGTCATCATTAAAAGTATTTCCAAAAGATTTTAGAAAAACATTGAAACCATCAACAAGAGATAACCTTTTCAAATCTAGCCTATTACCAGAGAGCAGGTCCAAATTCAAATATGTTGGAGACATCAATTACAGGTGAAGTATATTTTACATGTTTTAGTCTTTCTGCATAAGAAATATTGTGGAAAAGTAGAAATTGTTTTTGCCTCAATATTTTCTGTGTAGTAAACAAACCCTTTTTTATCATATACATCCATTTAGTTGTCTGCAGCAGCTTCCAAATTAGAAAAGGTAACCTTGAAAAAGCCTTAAAGTATACCATTTCATGATTTGTGAAGAGTTAATTATGAAGAACAAACCTGCTGATATCATCAAAACATAGCTCAGACAAGAGGACCATGATGGTCCTATATCGCTCACCTGAACCAAAATGATATGAGCCACACTTTTGTTCAATTCAATTAATATTTATGACTTAAAGACTGAGAACGAACTTATGGTCAATAGCGTTGTGAAAATCCAACTTATCCGAGATCTTATGGTGCCAAACTTTGAACAGTTTTGTCTTAATTGATAAATAATTGTAGATTCTAGAGTATAAACAAGGTTGAAAGCAGCTGAAAACAGCAGTTTTTTCAAATTCACGGGCACATAACTCTCGAATTCCTGATCAGATCAGACTGAAAATCAAACTCATCTGAGATCTTATGGTCCCAAACATTATGTCCAAGTTTTGTCTTTATTAATTAATAATTGTAGATTCTAGAGTGTAAACAAGGTCAAAAACAGCCGAAAATGGCAATTTTATCAAATTCAAGGGCACATAACTCTCAACTTTTTGATAAGATCAGTCTGAAAATCAAAGTCATGCGAGATCTTATGATCCCCAACATTGGGTCCAAGTGTTGTCTTGATTGATTAATAATTGTAGATTCTAGAGTGTAAACAAGGTCAAAAACAGCCGAAAATGGCAATTTTTTATCAAATTCAAGGGCACATAACTCTCGCCTTTCTGGTCAGATCAGACTGAAAATCGGACTCATGCGAGATCTTATGGTTCCCAGCATTGTGTTAAAAGTTTGTCTTGTTTGATTAATATTAGTAGATTCTAGAGTGTAAACAAGGTCGAAAACTGCCGAAAATGGCAATTTTATCGAATTCAAGGGCACATAACTCTCTTCATCTGGTCAGATCAGACTGAAAATCAAGCTCATCCGAGATCTTATGATCCCAAATATTCTGTCCAAATTTGTCTTGATTGATTGATAATTGTAGATTCTAGAGTGTTAACAAGGTCAAAAACAGCCGAAAATGGCAATTTTGTCAAATTCAAGGGCATGTAACTCTGGATTTTCTGTTCAGATCAGACTGAAAATCGAATTCATCCAAGATCTTATTGTCCCAAACATTGTGTCCAAGTTTTGTCTTTATTAATTAATAATTGTAGATTCTAGAGTGTTAACAAGGTCAAAACCAGCCGAAAATGACAATTTTGTCAAATTCAAGGGCATGTCACTCTGAACTTTCTGTTCAGATCAGACTGAAAATCGAATTCATCCAAGATCTTATGGTTCCCAGCATTGTGTCCAAGTTTTGTCTTGTTTGATTAATAATAGTAGATTCTAGAGTGTAAACAAGGTCGAAAACTGCCGAAAATGGCAATTTTGTCGAATTCAAGGGCACATAACTCTCGTCTTTCTGGTCAGATCAGACTGAAAATCGAACTCGTTCGAGATCTTATGGTCTCCAACATTATGTCCAAGTTTTGTCTTGATTGATCAATAATTGTAGATGCTAGAGTGTTAACAAATTCAAAACTAGCTATTTTTTACATTCAAGGGCAAATAACTCCAGACTTCCAGGTCCGATCATGCCCATAATTGAACTCATCCGAGAACTTATGACCATACTTGCTTTGACCAAATTTGATTAAGATTGGCCAACTTTTGTGGATGCTACAGTGTTAACACCAAATTGTTGACAGATGGACAGACGGACGGACGGAGGGACGACGGACATTGAGTGACAACAATAGATCACCTTGAGCATTTCGTGCTCAGGTGAGCTAAAAACATTTAGACAAAAGGAGAAACTGCTGATTTTCAGCAGTTTCTTCTTTTGTCTCAATGTTTTCCCAAAGCTTTTCTATTAGGAATGCCAAAACCGGTATTGTTTCCGAAGGGTCAAACTAATACAAATGCATACCTGTTGATATCCAGGTTCATCAAAAACAAGATCGGGGTGTAAAATAACCGTCACATCAACAGCCGTAGCTATAACATAGTTCTGCGAGATCAGTCGGAGCTCACGCATCATTTCTAGCGGGTTCAGCACGTTCACTGTACCCCCAGATACGATGGCACACTGCTGAACATGTCTCAAACCCGTCTCCTGACCTTCAATGGCAATAATTGAGATTCTTGTGTTGTTCTCCTTAGCAAATTCTCCAATCTGAAAGAAGAAAATTACCACATCAAAGGAATGAAGAGCATAAAAGCCAACATGTACCAACACATACCTTAACCAAAGCCCTCAAAAAGTACTTTTTTCAATACTGTTTCCATTGACTTTGGTAAGAATGTAGTTATATTGTAGGAGTCCCATCAAGATCCTAATAAACACTTGTATCACAATTACACAGAACATAATCAAACTAGCATTTTATTTGAAGATATAGTGTTTTCAAACAGTCCATAGAAACTGTAACACACACACACACACACTTCTTTGGATTACTTGAATAATAAATCAATTCTCTGATGTTAAGATTTCACGTTAAGTTTCAGATGGACAGACAGACTGACTGATAGGCAGACAATGGTAAAACAATATGCCCGATCTTTTGATAAGAGGGCATGAAAAGCCTTCGCTTGTGGTTAACTCTTACTCTGTTTTGATGTTTACAGAAAAGTAATATGTACTATCTGATCTTAGTCTACACTACCTGCTCTTTTGATACACATTTACATTCTATACATTGATTACATGCACATTCAATTTACCCGTGTATAAAAGTCGCCTGAATTGTTCCCCTGTATTTTGCCTATACCCTGGTTTGGTTCACCGTCTGTACACAAGATAACTTCAGACCCGGGAATATCAGCAATTATACCGGCACTGATTGCAAGGGCCGGACCTAAAGCTGTGCTGCCAGTCGTTGACAAATTCTCAATCTTCGAATCCATATTTCTTAAAAAAATGAAATAAAAAACTTTTTTACTTGGTTAGCACTTAACTGTATCAAACTGATCCTGAAAAAATCTCAGAATTGGCAGGCAGCATAGATTAAGATCAGAAAGCACATATGTCTCATGATGATCATGGAAAATCCCAAATTGGCAGGCAGCATAGAATAAGATCAGCCTGCACAAATGTGCAGACTGATCTTATTCTATACAGCCTGCTAATTCTGGGATACTTGAGACAGGGCTGAACAACCTTACCCTAGTGTAAAACTGTTTGCCTTCTGAGCGACTCAGATCTCCAACGCCGGTGTTCGGTTCCCCGTCTGTACAGAGAACCACCTCAGACATGGGATTATTGGCTATCATCCCTGCACAGATAGCTAGTGCAGGGCCCAGTGCCGTACAACCACTGGTCCATAAATTGTCTATTCTACCATCTATAGACCTGTAAAATGGTTGTTGGTTGATTCAAAAATTGTTGTCAATGAAAGAACAACATACATGTAATTTATCACACATTTATAAGGTAGAGTCGACAACTTCTGGCCGGGGATTGTTAGCTATCATCCCAGCACAGATAGCTAGTGCAGGGCCCAGGGCTGTACAACCACTGGTTCGTAAATTGTCTAGCTTACCATCTTTAGACCTGTATATAATGTTTTTTGTATTTTCAATAAGATTTTTAATGTAAATCCCACAACTTTAGACATGGGATTGTTAGCTATCATTCCAGCACAGATGACTAGTGCAGGGCCCAGCGCTGTACAACCACTGGTAATTAGATTGTCTATCTTATCATCTATAGACCTGTAAAATGGTTGTTTTGTACTTTTAAAAGTAAGAATTCTAATGCAAAGTCCTGAACTTCAGACATGGGATTATTGGCTGTCATTCCAGCACAGATGGCTAGTGCAGGGCCCAGTGCTGTACAACCACTGGTTCGTAAATTATCTATCCTACCATCTATACACCTGTGAAATGATTGTTTTTAATATTGTAGCTTAAGATTACATAGACTTTAATATAAACAACATACATATAGTGAAGGGTCTTAATTCCGCAAATATAAATCCCAGAGTAATAAATCTTTGCCTGCAGGATAATACTTTGGTAACAAATTATATGCTCAGTTTCATAGCAAAAACATTTGTAGAAATAGAGATGAAATGAAAATCTATGATCTTTGCATGCAAAACTACTGAGGAATGTAATATTAACCTAAGCAAATGTTAACTTCAGAGATTAAGAAAGTTTGACTTACTTGTGTGTTTTCAAGTTTACCAAGTACCACAGTTTCAGCATAAGTTCTACCAGATTGAATGAGTCCTTCATAGTTATATAGATTAGTATTTAAAGGTTTTAGTTGTGCCAGTAAGGTCCTATTTTAACCCTTACCCAAACGACAAAAGTTTGACTGTTCCAATTTGAAAGCTGATGCAGACGACAAAATAGATGTTGAAAAAGATTGGATTTGGGCAAATTGTAGCACAAAAAATATAAAGACAAAAGGAGATAATGCTGATTATCAGCATTTTCTTCTTTTGTCTCAATGTTTTCCAAAGCCAGTTCTAAAAGGGACGTCAAAACCAGAGGCGCGTTCTTTAGAGCGAGATTTTTTAAGATTTCTTAAGATGTTTTTGATACAGCGTCTTTGAGACCGAGATTATAAGCGAGGTGTTCCGAATGTTCCATACTTCATACAAATGACGTCATCATGACGTCATTTGTATGAAGTATGGAGCATTCGGAACTCCGTGGTTTATGAATCATGGAGCATTTGGAACAACTCGGTCAATTCTCTCCCATATAGATTCAACAGAATTTACCAAGGGATTCCGAAAGAAGTATAGGGCAATGGCGGCTCACAGTGATCATCTTAAAAATCTTGCTCAAAAGAGCGCTTTATCCTAAAACATCTTAAGAAATCTCAAGATATAAGAAATCTCGCTCTAAAGAATGCGGCTCAGGTCTTGTTTGGGAAAGGGTTAAAGCTGCTGCTGACAGCAAAATGGATGGTGACAAAGATGTGAACAGTATACAATATAGCTCAGAAACTATTTTAGGCATATTTTCAGCATTTTCTTCTTTCGCCTCAATATTTTTCCATGCCTTTTTCTATCAGGGACATTACAAGAGCCGTCAGAGACGGACAATGCTCCCCTAATAAGGCATTGTCACAATAAATATATGCTGTGCAGAGCTAAGATTAAGCTAACAAATGTTAAGCCCCCTTTTTCCATGACATATTTTTTATACGTAAATTTCAAGTAGTTAATTGTCAAGGGCATCTGATTTGCTACTTAAATATGAAATTTCATCAAATTCTGACCATTAGACTAGGAGAAATTAGAGAAAAACTGTATTTTACCTTAAGTCCTCTTTTCTCATGACGAGGCCTAAAATCCAAAAACTGGGAAAAGTACATCAGCATTATGTCATAGGGAGTTCACATGGTAAGTTTCATTTGATTTGGCCCAAGGGTTATGGAGAAATCGCTTCGGACGAACAGACGGATGGAATGACGGACGGACAGGATGGACGGACAGACAGACAAAGCGGCGACTATATGCTCTCCCTTCGGGGAGCATAAAAACCAGGTTTTTCTTGGGAAAGGATTAAGCAAGGGAAAGAAACATTGACTTACTCATGTGTATTTTCCAGTATACCAAGTTCCATAGTTTCAGCGTAATTTCTACCCCTTTCGATAAGTCCATCATAGTTATAAAGATCAGTGTTGAAGGTTTTTGGTGTGTCCGTATGGCAATCCCCCCACACATACACGGTACTACCAAATGTGACCAGGGCTACCTTTTTACCGGGATGTTCCAACTTCATTCTCTCAAGTTGCCTGGAAACAAAACAAAATTGTACAAAATCACTTTGACTTCTTATTTGTGTTACAAATAACAAATGTACATCTAAGCACAAACAAATTAAGTGGGATTGCCTTCAAAACACTTTCAAAACAAGTGTTGGATTTTATTCTTTAGCTTCTAGCTTTTGCAAATAGTCATGTTTCCTCAGACCATTAGTCTCACCAAAATAAATGCAGAAACTTATCCAAGCCAGTACATTCATAATTGCTCATTTTTAATCTATTCAAAACCAGAACTCATTTTGATGTTCTAAATGGAAAGAAAAAAAGATATGAAAACATTGAGTTAGAAGAAAATGCTGATAACCAGCATTTTCTCCTTCTAGATAATTTCTTCTTATAATGCCCAATGCTTTCAAAGGCCTATCTATGCATATTAACTTTGATTTCTTTGTCTGAATCCTTAATTTTGGATGAGCATTATTTACAGACAACAAAATGGATGTTAATAAAGATAGAATTAGTATACAATATAGGATGGAAAATATTGAGAAAAAATGAGAAACTACTGGTTATCAGCAGTTTCTTCTTTTCTCTCAATGTTTTCCCAAGCAATTCTTATTGGGGATGTGAAAACCAGGCCCCAGTTTCTCAAAAATACTTAAGTACATTCTCAGACTAAAATCTGAGTACCGTGCTCAAATCACACGAAATCCATGTGAACTTCAATCGAATAGCCTTCAACGCTTGAGAGTATTCCTTTGAAGTTGAGCATGTTCTCATGAGTATGTACTTAATTTTTTTCGAGAAACCAGGGCCAGGTCTTGTTTGGGAAAGGGTTAATATATCTACCTTCTTGCGGCATCTTTGATTGCCTTCAATCTGGATATAGAATTGTCTGTGTGTGACTGGCGATCACGAGCATTTCTCCACTGAGCTGTAGATGTAATAAACAAAGTAGAGTTTAACTCATTCCCACACATTGACTCTTTTTGCCTCCTCAAAAGATTAATGCTTTGGAAAACACTGTGGAAAATGAAGACATTGCTTGTACCAAGCAATGTCATCATTTTCCAAAATGATTTCTACGCAAAAGAGACCAAACATATTAAAAATTTCATTTCCTTGAAATTGTTGTCTGCAATATCTTTGAATTTGAACCACCCTTAAAATTTGCTGTATGGGAAAGGGTTACCTTAAATAATTGTTACCAGCCATACTATCAAGAGTTGTCCGCGGACAACGTAGCTCGCCTATACGAGAGCTTGTCACAAAAACAGCTAATTTTTTAAAAGTAGGTCAAACTCCAAGGTCAAGGTCACAAGGTCAAAGGTCAAGGTCACAAACGAAAGGCCTTGGCAGGAGGTATCCATGTGTGAAATATCAAGGCTCTATCTATAATAGTGCATGAGATATAGGCCAGGTTAAAGTTTTTTAAAAGTAGGTCAAACTCCAAGGTCAAGGTCACTAGGTCAAAGGTCATGGTCCCAAATGAAAGGTCTTGTCAAGAACTATCTATATGTGAAATATCAAGGCTGTATCTCTAATAGTGCCTGAGATATAGACCAGGTTAAAGTTTTTCAAGTGAAGATGCGATGCTACGGGACGGGACAGGATGCGACGCCGACACTAGGGCTGTGACATTAGCTCCCCTGACATAAAGTCCCGGCTCGCTAAAAATGATCTTCTGAGAAATGTGGAAAGTAATGACCCAAGTCAGTCTGCACAAGATCGAAACTTTTTTACGATAAAGTAATTTTCTGGACCTAGATTGATTTTCCAGTCTTACTCTATCTTCATTTTTCAAATTCAACAACTAGTTTTTACAATATCTTTTAGGTCAGATGCATTTCAAGGACTTCCTAGGAGAACCCTTGATGAGTAATAAATGTGCAAATATTGCAAAATCTTCTGAGATGACAGCAAAACGATGAATTCAATGAACCTTAACCCATTACCAAACTGCAAATTTTAGACTGCTCTGAATTCAAAGAGGTTGCAGACAACACTTTCAAACGAAAGAAATTTAACTTCTTGCTGTCTTTAAGGGAAGAAAACATTGTGGGAAATGAAAAAAATTGCTTGTTACAAGCAATTACAAGCAATTTCTTCATTTTCCACAATGCTTTCCAAAGCCATTATCATTTAGGGAGTCAAATACAGTCAATGTGTGGTAATAGGTTAATAAAAGTTGGATTGTTCAATATACCTTGTAGTTCAGGCAGTCTGACAGTACAGTTCATGGACCCGCTAATGTCCATACAGTAAACGACCATCCCTTTAGTCTCCTCTTTCTTCTCAGGAGTAACCTCCCCTGTCTGAGCCTCTTCACCTTCTGTTGCTTCCTCCTCAGGTTTGGCAGGAATCAACACAAAATCAAAACTCTCCCCGCTTGGGACTTCCTCCGGGCTCAGATCTAGCTTCTCGTTCTTGTGATCACAGAATTCACTAGTGAAGAAAAGACAGATAACATTTAGTTAACCCTTTCCAAAACTTTGAAATTTAAGGGTGGTCCAATTGAACAGCTGCTGCAGACGACAAAATGAATGCTAATCAAGGTTGAATTTGCGTAGAATATAGCTAATTCAAACATATTTTCAAAACTGTCTTACAAACAAGAGCCGTCATAGACGTATTATGCTAACCGAATAAGGGTTTGTCACAAAATAAAAACTATCATACATTAAGCCCCCCTTTCCCATGACAGATTTTTTGTACACACATTATTTATAGAAAATGGTCTAGAACATCCTATTTATCACGAGTACAAAATATCATTTGATTCTGCCCATTAGATGAAGAGAAATAAGAGAAAAACTAATTTTTACATTAAGGCCCCTTTTTCCATGATGCAGCCTCAAATTAGGAAACGGAGAAAAAGATCCCTAGGGATTTATTCAAGGGAGTTCACATGTGAAGTTTCATTGAATTTGAACCAAGGGCTGCTGAGATCTGGCTGTGGACGGATGGACGGACAGCATGGCAACAATAGGGAAGACCGGGGCTAGTTCGGCTATTGGCTCTTTTGAGCCTGTCGACAGAGATAAAGAGCTCTGACCCGGATTGTAATGTCACTCATGATGAAAGCTTATCGCAGAAGGTTTTTGGTCACATTGAATACAAAAACATAGAATTTAGAACACGATTCTTATTTTTAGACACTTTCAGTAATTTTTCCACATTCATGTAATTTTTATTTATAGTAATATGCGCCATGATTCAGATTTCTGTTTTGTATACTTATGAAGATAATCAAGCCCTCTCTCATATTAAAACTAAAGATGAAGCTTTCGTGTTATCTAAAAGAAGATATGACGTGATGTTGAAACGAGGCCTGTTTGGGGCAAGTTCGGCTTTTGGGGTTGGGGCAAGTTTGGCCACGACTACTTGTTATCCAAATATCCCTTTACTCACGATGATTTGACTGTTGAAACAATGCTTTTTCAATTTATACCTTCATTTGGAAGTCGTATACAGATTCCTTTAAATTTAAACAGTCTAAAAATCAAATATAAGGAATTATAGGTCTGTGCATACCTTGCCCCAAGGGTGGGCCGAACTTGCCCCATGTATGGGGCAAGTTCGGCCACCACGATCAAAACTCTAAAATTTGAAATTCTCTTTATTGAAAAGAAAAATATAAAAAGGATAGACGCAGTTTGAAAGGTTATCGCTTGTTGAACTTAAATATATTAATCACGCCAAAATAACTTTCTTATAATTAAAAATATGAGTAATCAAAATTAGGGGGCCCGAACTAGCCCCGGTCTCCCCTATACTCCCCCAAAATTTTTTCGGGGAGCATAAAAATTTGTTAATTGATCTACTTGAAAATGTGGTCTGAAAAGAATTAATTGTATTTACCAGGTCCAAGTTGACTGTTCCCCATCCTTCTCTAGTTTAGATACAGATGACAAAATAGCTTCACAGCCTTTACAACTGGTAGGATCCCCTGTACCATATTTGGTTCATTCTCTAGAATTTCCATCATAGAAAGCAGGCAGTGTAGACTAAGATCAGACTGCACGTCTGTGCAGGCTGATTTTAGTCTATACTGCCTGCCAAAGCTTTGTTCAGAACAGAAATATGACGTAAACAGCATGAGAATGTTTTTAATCCCCTTTATTGTACTGGTGTATTTCCAGGAAGCAGACTAAAGAGAGAATTAAGATCTAACTTTCCTTCCAATCGATGTAAAACATATAAGTTCAAAAGTAAAAGTCCCTTACCAAGTCCAAGTGGAACGCTCGCCTTCCTTCTCTAGTGTAGATATTGATGACAAAATTGCTTCACAACCTTTACAAGTTGTAGGATCCCCGGTCACAATGTTCGGTTCATTTTCTAGGATTTCCATCTTTACCATAACCACATTAGCATCAGCTCTTCTTAACTTCTTCTTCTCACCCACTCCTGCAATGTTTATCAAGTTTAAATTTTTCAAAGCTGATCATGACATCCTGACAGAGCAGATAGCCTATCAATTCAAACGTTTAGACTGCCAGCATTTCTCCCTTTCATTCCATGCTTCAAATGATATAATACACAAAATTCAAACAATTAATGAAATAAATTTTGCTCTTTGCAACACCATCAAAGTTGACCATTTTAAACTTTTGTTGCTATGGAAAGGATTAATGTAATTTGTGATTTATGCTGACATACTAACTTACCCCAAATCAAAACAAGATATGTTTCAGAAGCACTTATATCCTCATAACTGCAGTCTTTAGATGAATGATCTTGACAATACACTTTGACCTTGGTACATATATTTTAGTGAATGTCTTGTAAAAAGATTGCTAAAGTAAAATTCAAAGGCTTAGCTCTTACATTTCAAAATCATGGTGGGTATTGTGCATCATGGGATGGATAACAACTATGGGAACATAAGCATCCTTCAGGTAAGAAATTGTGCCATAACTTTCTTATTTCTTTGTCAACGCTCAAAAGTTTGTTGCATGTACCCCGCCTTACTGAACTCTTTCCTCATATGCATGACATAACTAGAATATCACTGAAAGTGATCATACCCCCCAAAAGCGCAGTTTTTGTGTATTTTGAGAAATTGATTTCAGTTGAACTGTGAGCTGATCAATTGGGAAATAGAGCGAACAAAAAATCAACAGACCAGACAACACATTTAACAATCCCTAAGCCCCACCCTGCCATGCCCATATTTTTCAATTAACCAAAACCCCACAACAATGCATTGAAGACAGTCAATCAAGGAAGATTCTTGTACGATTTGGTTCAAATTTACTGTTTAATTGCTTTTTTCTCATGATTTCGTTAAGTCTGATAAGCCCTGCCTTGCCATTACCACATTTTTTGCAAATCAAAAATTCACGAACAAATTTTGAAATAAGTCCCCTAATGACCATTCCTGCCAATTTTGGTAAAAAAAATCCCCGAATAAAAAATTCACGAACAAGTTTCGAAAAGAGTCACCCAAGGAACATTCCTGCCAAGTTTGGTAAGAATTGTCTCAGTGGTTAAGGAGGAGAAGATTTTTGAAGAATTATCTGATGATTTCTCAAAATCGGATAAGCCCCGCCCTGCCACGCCCACAATTTTTGACGAATCAAATATTCATGAACATGCATTGAATACAATCACTCAAGGGACATCGGTGCCAACTTACGTTCAAAATGGTCAAAGCATTGATTTTATATGATTTTTCACATGATTTCTCCAAGTCCGATAAGCCCCGCCCTGCAATGCCCACAATTTTTGACGAATCAAAAATTCACGAACAAATTTTGAAAAGAGTCAGCAAAGGAACAATCCTGCAAAGTTTAGTAAGAATTGGCCCAATGGTTAAGGAGGAGAAAATTTTTGAAGTCAGATAAGCCTCGCCCTGCCATGCTCTCATTTTTTGACGAATGAAAATATCATGAACATACATTGAATACAATCGCTCAAGGGTCAATCCTGCCAAGTATGGTCAAATTGGCCTGATAATTGATTTTTTAAGATTTTTCACAATATTTCTCTAAGCCTGATAAGCCTAGCCCTGCCACGCCCACAATTTTTGACAAATCAAAAATTCACAAACAAATTTGAAAAGAGTCACCCAAGGAACATTACTGCCAAGTTTGGTAAGAATTGGCTCAGTGGTTAAGGAGGAGAAGATTTTTGAAGAAATATCTGATGATTTCCCGAAATCGGATAAGCCCCGCCCTGCCACACCCTCATTTTTTGACAAATCAAAAATTCATGAACATGCATTGAATGCAATCACTAAAGGGACATTTGTGCCAAGTTAAGTTCACAAAGGACGAACAATTGATTACTAAAAAATTTTCACATGATTTCTCTAAGTCTGATAAGCCCCGCCCTGCCACGCCCACAATTTTTGACGAATCAAAAATCCACGAACAAGTTTTGACAACAGTCACCCAAGGAACATTCCTGCCAAGTTTAGTAAGAATTGGCTCAGTAGTTCAGGAGGAGAAGATTTTTGAAGAATTATTTAACGATTTCTTGAAGTCGGATAAGCCCCGCCCTGCCACGCCCTCATTTTTTGACGAATAAAAAAAATCATGAACACACATTGAATACAATCACTCAAGGGTCAATCCTGCCAAGTATGGTTCAAACTGGCCTGATAATTGATTTTTAAAGATTTTTCACATGATTTCTCTAAGTCCGATAAGCCCCGCCCTGCCACGCCCACAATTTTTGACGAATCAAAAATTCACGAACAACTTTTGACAAGAGTCACCCAAGGAACATTCCTGCCAAGTTTAGTAAGAATTGGCTCAATGGTTCAGGAGGAGAAGATTTTTGAAGAATTATTTAACGATTTCTTGAAGTCAGATAAGCCCCGCCCTGCCACGCCCTCATTTTTTGACCAATGAAAAAATCATGTACATACATTGAATACAATCACTCAAGGGTCAATCATGCCAAGTAAGGTTCAAATTGGCCTGATAATTGATTTTTAAAGATTTTTCACATGATTTCTCTAAGTCTGATAAGCCCTGCCCTGCCACGCCCACAATCTTTGACGAATCAAAAATTCACGAACAACTTTTGACAAGAGTCACCCAAGGAACATTCCTGCCAAGTTTAGTAAGAATTGGCTCAGTGGTTCAGGAGGAGAAGATTTTTGAAGAATTATTTAACGATTTCTTGAAGTCGGATAAGCCCCGCCCTGCCACGCCCTCATTTTTTGACGAATAAAAAAATCATGAAAATACATTGAATACAATCACTCAAGGGTCAATCCTGCCAAGTATGGTTCAAATTGGCTTAATAATTGATTTTTAAAGATTTTTCACATGATTTCTCTAAGTCCGATAAGCCCCGCCCTGCCACGCCCACAATTTTTGACGAATCAAAAATTCACGAACAAGTTTTGAAAAGGGTCACCCAAGGAACATTTCTGCCAAGTTTGGTATGAATTGGCCCAGTGGTTGAGGAGGAGAAGATGTTTGAAGAAAAAACCAACAGACAGACCAACAGACAGACCAACAGACCAACAGACAGACAGACAGACAGACAGACAAGCTGACTCCTATATACCCCCCAAATTGAATTTGGGGGATATAATTATTAGTAAAATCCTTTTACTTTGTCCAAAAGTGTCATAATGCGTCATTATGCGGGCATGTGTTCAAAAAGCCTTACTTTTTCTGGGGGCTATTGGTTCATCAATATCACTGTCATTGTCAAAACTGTCGGAATCACTCAATTGTAGGTGTCGTGCGCGCTGTTGTACCGGAGCGCGCTGCTTCTTCTTACCACTGAATACCCGCTTTAGACTCGAGAAGAAACCCTTGTCTGGTTGTTGTACAGTGTTGGATGTCTGGACGGCTGATTTAACTGAGGAGAGAAAGGAAAACAAGATGTGTTTGTGAAACATGAATGCCCCCGAAAAGGCCAATGTTAATTTTCATGTTAAAATTTCACGTTAAGTTTTCACGTTAAGTTTTCAAGTAAAGGGTTAATAAGGGTCAATGGATGACCTAAAGAAAATTCATATTGCATGGAACAGATAGGTATCATTGAGTATCATTGAAAGAAGGTTACATACCAAATTAGAGCTTTGCATGTGGAATGCTATTTGACAAAATGCCAATATTAAGTTTTCACGTTAAATTTAACCCTTTCCCAAACAGGACCTGGTTTTGACGTCCCTAATCAAAATGACTTGGGAAAACATTGAAACAAAAGAAGAAACTGCTGATAACCAGCAGTTTCTCCTTTTGTCTCAATATTTTCTGTTCTCCTTTTGTCTCAATATTTTCTGTGTCATGTTTTACACAATTTCTATCTTTAATAACATCCATTTTGTCATTTGTGGCAGTTTTTGAAGTGTATCGCCCTAAAATTTTGCCGTTTGGGAAAGGGTTAACATTAAGTTTTCCTGTTAAGGGTTGATAAGGGTTAATGGCTGACCTTGAAGAGCCATATTGCATGGAACAGATAGATATCAAATGAAAGAAGGTTCCATACCAAATTTGAGCTTTGTATGTTGAATACTTTTGGAGAAAAGGCCAATGTTAAGTTTGCACGTTGATATTCTAACTGACAGACAGAACAGATGGACAGACAGACAATGGTAAAACAATATGTTCCCGATCTTTTGATGCGTAGGCATGAAAAATATATAAATCAAATCAAAATCAAATTCTTTATTGGTTTAAGAATCCAGTCAAAGGATTGTTACCATAAAACAAACAGTATTACAAATACAAAAACATACACAATGTCATCTGCATGAAACAAATATTATCCATACAATAATACTATATTGATTATCCATAACACTTTGAAAAGGACCTATTGCCAATTATGATATCTGTAAGCTGTATAATTAAGAAATTGGAAATAGAAATGGCAAGTGATTTGCCTTTTCTTTAAACTTTCCATGTTCTTTAAAGACAGATTATTTCAATGTAGCGGGAACCAGTGGTTAACATAGGCTGGTTTTAATGTCAATACCAGAGAAAAGTCAAATTATGAAGGAAAAGGGATGAAATGCTGGTATTCAGCATTTTCACCTTCTCTCTGAACATCTGAGCCATTCAAAATTACCAACTTGGTTTATTTCAATTTTATTTTCTGCAGAGGCATTCAAATTCCACTGGATCAACTCAAAATTGGGCCATGTAAGGAAAATTTACCTCGGCAAACACTATTATGCATATGATACAATTTGCCACTAAATAGGTATCTATGACCTCTCTATATAATTGGGTTAACACCTAAGTATTTTTTAAGAACAATACTTCTATAGCTTTTGGGCTTTTCCACCCACCCCCATTTTTAACCCTTTTCCCAAACGGCAATAATTCAGGGTGATCTACAAACGACAAAATAGATGTTATAAAAGATAGAGTTTGTGTAAAATATGGCATAGAAAATATTGACACAAAAGGAGAAACCGCTGGTCTGGTCATCAGCAGTTTCTTCTTTTGTTTCAATGTTTCCCAAGCCTTTTCTATTAGGGACGTCGAAACCAGGTCTTGTTTGGAAAGGGTTAATGTGATAGACCCTTGAATATCGAAAATTGATAAAAGCAAAATGCTCAAAATAAGCATTTTTCCTTTGAAAATTTGCAGTATGGAATAAAATAAAATAAAATAATAATAATAAAAAAACAACCTTGACATAATTATGATAAGCACATAGCCGTCATCAGTAAAGGAGTGTTTTTGTAAACCCTTTCCCAAAATAATGCCTGCATTTGATTTGGAACCGGTGATTGGCAAAGACTGGTTTTAACCTGCCTATCAGAAAAAAAAGAAGAAGAGAACTCAGAAATTATTGGAGAAAAGAGGAATATGCTGTAGGCCAGCATCTCTACCTTCATCTTCAACAACCTCATGGTTATTTTAAGACCAAGTTTACACCCTTTGTCATTTCGAACTAGTAAATTCTTTACTTCTACAATAATTGGAAAAGGGTTAAACGTATAAGAATGACATATTAATTAACCCATAACCAAACGGCAAATTTTTTGACTATTCCAAAATCAAAGATGATGCTGACGGCAATTTGAAGTGAATAAAATTTTAAAACATTTTGAATTTTTTTTTTTTTTTTTTTATGAAGAAAACATTATGGTGAATGAAGAAATTGCTTGTCACAAGCCATTTCTTCATTTTCCATGATGTTTTCCAAAGTCGTTATTTTGTGGGTAGTCAAAAGGAGTCACTGTGTGGTAATGGGTTAACACAGTGAGAATTGAAAAGAACTAAACTATAAATTGTAAATGTACAATCACAATTAACTCTTTCCCAAAGAATATATGGTTTTGGAAAACTTTCAAGTTACGACTTGGGAAAACATTGAGACAACCAAAGTAAACATTGATATCCAGCGTTTACTTCCCTTCTCCCGATGTGTTCTGTGCTATTTTGTAACCCCTTGCAAGTTTGATCTACATCAATCTTGTCATCAGCAGCATGATATATTCATATGATTCTTATTACTATTGTCCTTATCATAATTTATTAATTGCTTTGGCAGGTAGTACAAGTCAAGATCTTGTGCAGGGCTACAGATAAGAGGGGGGGGGGGGGGGGGGTGAAGACATTCTAACTTTGTTATTTCAATTCCAAACCCTATGTTGTGGGTACTCATTTGTATCGTCTTGACGAGACGATGCAAATGAGTACCCACAACATAGGGTTTGATGAACAAGAGATGTTTGTAAAACATATATGCCCCCTCAAGGGCCTAAATTTGATGTAGGCCAAAGTCCAAGGTCAAGTTAACAAGGTCCAAGGTCATGGTCAAATATGAAAGATCTTGGTAGGAGGTGTCTATGTGTGAAATATTAAAGCTGTATATGTAAAAGTAAAATGAAACATAGGCCAGGTTAAAGTTTTTAAAAGTAGGCCAAATGCCAAGGTCAAGGTCATGGTCAAATGTGAAAGGTCTTGGTTGGAGGTGTCCATGTATGAAATATCAAGGCTGTAGGTGTAAAAGGACATGATATATATGCCTGGTTTCAGTCTTTTTAAAAGTAGGTCAAACTCCAAGGTCAAGGTTCCAATATTCAAGGTCATGGTCAAATGTGAAAGGTCTTGGTAGGAGGTGTCTATGTGTGAAATATCAAGGCTGTAGGTGTAATAGGAAATAAGATAAAGGCTAGGTTAGATATTTCTAAAAGTAGGTCAAACTCCAAGGTCAAGGTCCAAGGTCATGGTCAAAGTGAAATATCTTGGTTGGAAGTGACCATGTGTGAAATATCAAGGCTGTATATGTAAAATGACATGAAATATAAGCCAGGTTAATGTATTAGAAAAGTAGGTCAAACACCAAGGTCAAGGTCACAAGGTCCAAGGTCATGGTCAAATGTGAAAGGTCTTGGTCGTAGGTGTCCATGTGTCAAATATCAAGGCTGTATGTGTAAAAGGACATGATATATCGGCTAGGTTAAAGTTCTTTTTAAAGTAGGTCAAAGTCCAAGGTCAAGGTCACAAGGTCCAAGGTCATGGTCAAATGTGAAAGGTCTTGGTAAGATGTGTCCATGTGTGAAATACAAAGGCTGTATGTGTAATAGCACATAAGATATAGGCCCAGTTTATTTTTTTTTAAAGTAGGTCAAACTCCAAGTTCAAGGCCACATGGTCCAAGGTCATAGTCGTATGTGATAGGTCTAAGTCAGAGGTTTCCATGTGTCAAATATCAAGGCTGTATGTGTAAATGGACATGATATATCGGCCAGGTTATAGTTTTTTTAAAAGTAGGTCAAACTCCAAGGTCAAGGTCACAAAGTCCAAGGTCATGGTCAATTGTGAAATGTCTTGGTAAGATGTGTCCATGTGTGAAATATCAAGGCTGTATTTGTAAAAGGTCATGAGATATATGCCAGGTTTAATTTTTTTAAAAGTAGGTCAAACTCAAAGGTCAAGGTCACAAGGTCCAAGGTCATGGTTAAATGTGAACGATGTTGATAGGAGGTATCTATGTGTGAGATATCAAGGCTGTATGTGTAAAAGGACACAAGATATAGGCAAGGTTAAGAATTAAGTGTAAAAATCAACAAAGGGCAATAACTCCAAGAATTTGATTGGCAGAGTTACGGTTCTTGTGCACTGCACCTCTCCATAATGAAATCTATTCACCTGTAAAGTTTCATGATTCTACCTTACATATTTTTTGAGTTGTGCTCCGGACAAGAATCAAGTTATAAAATCAACAAAGGGCAATAACTCACAAAAGTTGATCGGCATAGTTACGGTTCTTGTGCACTGCACCTCTCCATATAAGATCTATCCACCTGTAAAGTTTCATGATTCTACCTTACATACTTTTTGAGTTATGCACCGGACAATAATCAAGTTTGAAAATCAACAAAGGGCAATAACCCAAAAAATATGATCAGCAGAGTTACGGTTCTTGTGCACTGCACCTCTCCCTAATGAGATCTATCCACCTGTAAAGTTTCATGATTCTACCAAACATAGTTTTTGAGTTATGCTCCGGACAAGAATCAAGTTATAAAATCAACAAAGGGCAATAACTCAAAAAATTTGATCAGCAGAGTTACGGTTCTTGTGCACTGCACCTCTCCATAATGAGATCTATCCACCTGTAAAGTTTCATGATTGTACCTTACATACTTTTTGAGTTATGCTCCGGACAAGAATCAAGTTTGAAAATCAACAAAGGGCAATAACTCAAAAAATTTGATCGGCAGAGTTACAGTTCTTGTGCACTGCACCTCTCCATAATGAGATCTATCCACCTATGAAGTTTCATGACTCTACCTTTAATACTTTTCGAGTTATGCTCCGGACAAGGTTTGGTCTACGGACAGACCGACCGACCGACCTTCCGACCGACCGACCGACCGACCGACCGACCGACCGACACTTGCAAAACAATATACCCCCATTTTCTTCGAAAGGGGGCATAACAATAACAGGATTATTGCAGTTTGAAAATTCATCACCCCCTCTTATCTGGAGCTCTGCTTGTGTAAACTGTTCACCATCCTGGCATTTCTGTAACTGGGCACTACAAATATACGATTCAATCAGAGCCATCAGCTGCTTACCCCATGCAGAGAGAAAAAAATCAAAGACAATTTGTCCATTTGTGAGCATTACGAAGACCTTTCTAAATTCTCAGAAAGGATATTTGCCAAGCTTGAATTTGAAAAGGGAGTAATAATACTATTTGAAGATTACCAACTGAGTTATCAAGGCTTGGCATTCTGCAGTCACTGGTACTAGCATATGGCATCAGATTGTTTTAGTATCCACAAAGAAGAAATATTCTTCAACTTCATTATCTCATTACCATACAACAAAATTTTGGAATTATCCCAATTCAATTTGATGCAGACGACAATATCAAATGCATGGAATTTCATTTTTTTTTTGTCTTTCTGGGTAGAAAACATTTCAGGAAATGAAGAAATTTCTTGTCACAAGCAATTTCTTCATTTTCTGCGATGGTTTCCAAAACTTTTATCATGAGGGGCATCAAAAAGTGTCCATATGGTAATAGGATAATCATATACAAGTATTTTGTACATACCTCTTACTTTCTTCTCTCTTTTAGGTTTGGAATTAAGCTGGAATATTTTCGCATTTTTCTTTTTAGCAGCCTTCTGTTTTCCCAAGTTCTTCATTTCATCGGATATTCCGGTAATATTGACATATTTTCTGTACGAGTCCTCGATGGTGGGGTCATAATCTTCCACGAATGTGTCACTCACAAAGCGTGTTGTGATACTGGACTTTCCGACACCCCCGTAACCTAGAACAACCACCTGTAATAGAGAACATAGTGCTGTTAAATCTTCAATAAGTCCTGGGTGCCGTATCTTCAAAGATTTATGATTGACTACAATAAATTGTACAATTGATGCAAACCTACACTTGCTGTTAAAACAACTTTTGAAAAGGAACAAAAATTTTAAACCATTACCAGATGGCAAAATTTAGGACTATTCCAATTTGGAAGTTGTTGCAGATGATAATTTCAAGGTGGAGAAATTTAAAAACTCTTAGTATTTCCGGGTAAATAACATTGCGCATAATGAAGAAATTTCTTGTCACAAACAATTTCTACATTTTCCACAATGTTTTCCAAAGCCATTATCTTGTGTGGAGTCAAAAAGGGTCATTATGAGGGATGGGTAAAACCTGTTCCAGAATATGTTTCTTAGTGAATAAGGACTTTACCTTGTACTCGATCCCAGCTCGTGGTGTACATCGTATCAGGGTTTCAAATGCATGTTTCACATTCACATTGGTTTTAGCGGATGTTTCTACAAACTGTAACTTCAGCTTATCAGCCAAATCTTGGCCCTCTTGTGTAGTAACCGCCCTCTCATCTCCTAGATCTATCTTGTTACCCACCAGAACCTAGTGAAATAAAGCGACAAGATGTATATGAGGAACACAAATCTAAACCAAATATAGAAATAATGGAAGGTTTCAAAAGTTTATAACAAAACACTCTTTTATCAATGAATTTGAAATTGCCTCAGCCTTTCTCAAAACTGACCTGGTTTTGATGACCTTACTAGAAATGGTTTGGTAAAATATTGAGACAAAAGACAATGATGTTCATAACCAACATCTCCAGTTGATTCAATACAGGTATTTTATTTTCACATTTTCTTATTTTCACAAATCTTATCTGCACCAATTACCAATTTTCATCTGCAAAAGCTTTTGCATTGAACAAGTCCACAATTGTGTTGTTTGGGAATGAGTTAAATCATTTGTTGTTGATAAACCCTTTCCAGAATGTGACGTGATGTCTAAAATAGAAAATGCTTAGGAAAATATAGTGAAAAGAAAATGCTAATGTCTTTCATTTTCTTTTCACTTTAAGCTTTTGGATCAGATAAATCTATCAGAGCAACACATAAGACTTAGTGTGGGCTAACACAATCTAAATGTTTTGTTTCAAATCCAAACCCTATCTCACTGAAACGATTCTAAAGAGAACCCACATTATAGGGTTTGATGGGTAACATCTCAATTGGTCTACTCCCATTTCGTCTACTGTTTTTTAGTGCATTGAGTCCCAATTCGTCTACTAGCCCAACTCGTCTACTTACATGTCAAATCATCAATAAACAACATTATTTTTGTCTTTAAAAAAAAGGCAAGGAGTCAATATACTCACAAATGAAATAAAAATGCAAAAATTCTAATAAATATCATATAATACCATATTGATATACAAAGTATAGAAAAGTAGATGAAATGGAAATTATGTCCAAAATAGTAGACAAATTGGGAGTAGACGAATTGGGAGTAGACCAAATGGGATTAAACCGTTTGATGAACATCTAGTGAAATATTTCATTTTCAAAAAGCAATCATGCCTTTTCTCTGTAGCTTTAGCAATTTTTAAGTATCAGAACTTAGTGAAAAAAATGAATTGTTCCTTTAGGATTCATGAAATTTGAAAATCTGAAACCGAAACAGAATTTAGAAATCTGATAGCAAACAAGGAAAAGTTTACATTAACCCTTTCCCAAACGACAACATTTTTGGGTACTCCAAATTCAAAGGTGTTGCAGAGGACAATATCAAGTCCATGGAATGTTACATTTTTTGTGTTTTGTGTAGAAAACATTGTGGGAAATGAAGAAATTGCTTGTCGAAAGCAATTTCTTCATTTTCCACAATGTTTCCCAAAGCCTCAATCTGTTTAAGTGTCAAAAGATGTCATGATGGGTTAAAAACAAAATTAGAAAGGATGAAATGTTCAGTGAAACATAAAGTAATTGTAGCAATTTTACTCTTAATACACCCAAAAATATTTTACCATTTTATTACTCATGATATTATACATTAACCCTGAGCAACAGATAAAAGTTGGTAATGACTTGGTACAGTAAATTTGTTATTACAAATCCAAACCCTATGTTGTGGGTACTCATTTGAATCACCTCAATGAGAAGTTCCAATGAGTGCCCACAAAATAGAGATTAATGGATTACTAATGAAATACTGTATTGTATTTTAAATGCTCAATACCGCTTCTTAGCTGTAGCTGCTAAAGGATTAATTAGGCCTTTCCAAAACAAAACCTGGTTTTGAAGTCCCTGTATGGAAAAGGCTTAGGAAAGCATTTAGGCAAAAGGAGAAAATGCTGATAATAAGCATTTTCTTCTTTTGCCTCAATGTTTTCTGAGCTATATTATTCACAAATTTTGATGTTTGGGAAAGGGTTAATTTGTCTTACCGCTGGTGGATTATCATCATCCCGGACTCTCTTGAGGAATTCATGAAGCGCCTCGACTTGGGAGAATGATTCTTTGTCCGTCACACTGTATATCAGCAGAAAACAATTTCCAGATCTGGTATATTGGTCTCGCAGTGCAGAATATTCTTCTTGTCCGGCGGTGTCCAAAATATCCAACAAACATGACTGAAATATGATACAAAACAACTTATTACTTGAATGACATTGACGACATTCTATAATTGGTTACCTCTCTTTAACCTTTTCCCACGCGACAAAGTTCTAGGACTCTAAATTTAAAGCTGCTGTAGATGACACATGTATGTTAGTAAAGATAAGAGTTGTGTACAGCATTACATAGAAAAAATATTGAGGCAAAAGAAGAAAATGCTGGTTTTCAGCATTTTCTTATTTTGGCCCAATGTTTTCCTAAGCCCTTTTTATAAGATGTGTCAAAAACATCATGGTGTGAGACAGGATGGAATTTTGATTGACTCATTTATAAGCATTACCTTGTTTTGCATTAATGGGAACACTTGGGACAGCAATTAGTACTTCAAAGAATATCGGCTTCTTTTTCTGATGACACATTTCCTACAACTACTTTGTCTTCCTGTTTACTCAAGTACAGAAGTTTACTTCCCGGTACAATATAAACAAGAGTTGTCGGCGGACAAAGTAGCTCGCCTATACAAAAGCTTGTCACGAAAAAAAGTTCAAGGTCAAAGGTCAAGGTCATTAGGTCAAAAGTCATGGTCTCAAGGTCAAGGTCATGACATGAGGTATCCATATGTGAAATATCAAGGCTCTATCTGTAATAGTGCATGAGATATAGGCCGGGTTAAAGTTTTTTTAAAAGTAGGTCAAACTCCAAGGTCAAGGTCACTGGGTCAAAGGTCATGGTCCAAAATGAAAGGTCTTGCCGAGAGGTATCCATGTGTGAAGTATCAAGGCTGTATCTCTAATAGTGCCTGAGATATAGACCAGGTTAAAGATTTTGAAAACGCGCCACTGATGCAAACGCTGACGCCGACACTAGAGCTGTGACATTAGCTCCCCGGACATAAAGTCCCGGCTCGCTAAAAAGGCTTACAGTACATTCAACTTCATTTTGTTTGTCATTCATTTATTATGGTTTATGCTTTTACAGGCAGTAAAGACAAAGATCAGCCTGCACATAAGAGTGGTCAGATTTTTGTCTTTACTCTCAGCCTAAGAATCAGACATAAAACTGTAAAAAGATAATTGCTCTTTTTCAACAAAAACCTTGTAACAGCAGCTTAAAATAAACTGCAGTTACGAGGCTTTTGTTGAAAGCGATGTAATACGCACCTCGCCGTCATCTGCGTCGATGCATTCCTCCTCTGACGACACATTTCCTACCACCACCTCTTCCTCATCCTCCCCTTCACTCAAATACACAAATTTACTTCCTAGAAACATACCGCTGTGTTACTCTTTATTACTATAATATCAGCTGAAAATAAGAAGGAAAATTCAAAATTTGATCTCCAATGATCTGGAGAAAGAATTTTGTCACAGTCACTTATGGTATTTAAAATCAACATTGATCCAGAGGTGTGTTCTTTAGAGCAAGATTTCTTGAGATACAATGTATCTTGAGATTTCTTAAGATATTTTACGATAAAGCGTTCTTTAGAGCAAGATTTTTAAGACGCTCAATGGGAGACGCCATTACCCTATACTTCGTGCGGAACCCCACGGTCAACTCTGTACAAACAATATATAAAAGAGATTTGACAGAGTTGTTCCGAACACTCCATAACTCATAAACCGCGGTGTTCCGAATGCTCCATACTTTATACAAATGACGTCATGATGACGTCATTAAAAATTTTGTATAAATATGGAGTATTCGGAACAGCTCGCTCAAAGTCTCGGTCTTAAAAACGCTTTATCCAAAACACCTTAAGAAATCTTAAAAAATCTCGCTCTGAAGAACGTGCCTCAGATCAGCTAGTACATGTACATACAGTCTGATCAAGATCTGTACAACAACATGCTCATTATAGCTTCTTCATTATTTTTTGTGACTCTTGGAAAGTAGCAAAGATCATAATCAGACTGCACTTAGGCACATGCTGATCCAAATTCAGTTTAGTTCAATGGTTAATTGGGGTTTTATGAAATTTTCAACAGCTATGGTCATATTGCGGCGGCTGGAGCACCTAACCATGGATTCCTGTTGTTTCTCATACCAGTACTCCCACAACACCATAACCAAGCCTCCAGCTGCTCACCCACATAGGTTAACCCTTTCCCAAATGGCAAACTTTTAGAGCGATCCACTTCAAAAACTGCCCTTAATGACAAAATCGAAGTTATTACAGATATAATTTGTGTAAAAACATGACATAGAAAATATTGAGACAAAAGGAGAAACTGCTGGTTATCAGCATTTTCTTCTTTTGTTTCAATGTTTTCTCAAGCCTTTCCTATTAGGGACGTCAAAAGGCGTCAATGTGTGGGAATGGGTTAACAATATCAAACCATTGGTGGGTGACCTTTTGCCAAATTCACAGTCTCAAATGTCATAAGGGCCCTTTTCCAAGATCCTGGCTCAATTATAACATCATTATAATCACGGTGTATAATTACATGACTCAGAATTTCCGATAATCTTCAATATCTTTTTTAATACTTGACCAATTTGAATTCTGTTTGAAGCAGAGAAGGTGGGGAAATGCCACAAATAAGCTGGACATGTTGGATTTTTGAAAAATCAACAGATAAAAAAGTTATTGAAGATAAACCAAAATTTTGGTTTATCTTCAATAACTTTTTTATCAGTTGATTTTTCAAAAGTTAACCACCTCCATCTAATGCGTGACGTCTGTCCGCATTCTCTGCTTCAAACTGAATTCAAATCGGTCCCATATTAACAAAATTATTGAAGATTTTCTGAAAATATTGTATCACGTGATTATCAACCGTGATAATGTTTGACAGTGTCACTTTGAGACAAATCAAGACTTATTTCATCCTATCCCAAACAACACTATGTTTTGATGTCCCTATCCCAAACAAGACCTGGTTTTTACGTCCGTAAGAGAATATGCTTGGGAAACCATTGAGACAAAAGAAGAAACTGCTGATAACCAGCAGTTTCTCCTTTTGTCTCAATATTTTCTAAGCCATACTTACACAAATTCTATCTTTGACATCATGCCTATTGTTGTTTGCAGCAGCTCTTAAATAGCACCACCCTAAAATTTGTCGTTTGGGAAAGGGTTAAAACGTAAGAAGAGAAATTGATGAAAAATAAGAAAATAATAAAAACCAGCGTTTTCTCCTTTTGTCTAAATATTCAACATACAAAGTTCCTTTTCTACCATAAGCTTCCCAAAAATTGTTTGTTAGAAAAATCAAATCCTGGTCTTATTTAATTGGGAAATGGTTTTAACTTTTTCAAAACAGTTCTTTTTTAAATATTGTAAATAATAGTAAAATATATGAAAATCCATATCAATATTTTGAGGGAAAAGAAGAAAAATGCTTTTTTCTCAATCTTTACTTTCAAGGAATGTACAATCCTTAGGGAAAATACTAAAGTTGGTTAAGTTGAAAAATGTAATCAGGTTTATACCTTAACTTGGATAATTAATTGAACATAGATATTTGATCAATAACATTAGTAACTTAAAATATTGATCATTTATAATATACTGAAAATATCTTGACAAAATTGTAAAACACTCTAAAGAAGCAAACAATGCTCATAAACAACTCAACAAATAAAGGAAAATGTATAAAATCAGAAATTCACCAAATATTTCTTACCTGATCCTATTGCCTTTGATCACAGTTTCCTTCTGATTGATTTTGTTTACAACATTCTATATTTAGATAGTGTAATTTCTAAAAATAGACATTGTGTGTATTTCTAAAAATAGATATTGCAGGATCGTATAAAAATATTGGTTATTGGTTGCGGGAAAATAATGATGTACGTTTTTTTCCAACAACAAACAAGTCTGTTAATCGTTTCCAAACAATACCTGGTTTTGATGTCTCTAGTAGAAAAATCTTGGGAAACATTGAGGTAAAATGAGAAAAGGCTGACATAACCAGTATTTTCACCTTTTGCCTGAATTTTTTGTGCTTTATTTTAAACAGTATTCTATCTTTATAAATGTTCTTTGGGTTGTCTACAGCAGCTTTCAAATTGGATTGGCCTAAAAATTTGCTGTTTTGGAAAAGATTAAACAGTATTTTCTCATTTCAACTCTTTTGCTGTGATGACATGTTTAACCCATCACCAGACGGCAAAATTTTGGACTAGATCTACTTCAATTTCTTTAAAATCTTTAATTTTGTGTTAGAAAACATTGTGGAAAATGAAGAAATTGCTTGTTAAAAGCAATTTCTTCAATTTCCACAACGTTTTCCAAATCATTTTTCTTGAAAGGCGTCAGTGACATAGTGTGGGAATGGGTTGACAAAAAATATCATATTAACCCTTCTCCTCAAGAACCTAGTTTTGATGTCTTCAAACAGCTTAACCCTTTCCCAAACAAGACCTGCTTTTGACGTCCCTAATAGATAAGGCTTGGGAAAACATTGGGACAAAAGAAGAAACTGCTGAAAACCAGCAGTTTCTCCTTTTGTCTCAATATTTTCTGTGCCATATTTTACACAAATCCTATCTTTAATAACATCCATTTTGTCATTTGTGGCATTTTTGAAGTGGATCACCCTAAAATTTTGCCGTTTGGGAAAGGTTTAACCCTTTTCCTCAAGAATATGGTTTTGATGTCTTCAAACAGCTAAAGAAAGCTTTGAGAGAGAAAAGAAAGAACTGCTGATAACAAGTATTATCTCCTTTTCCTTCCATACTTTCTAGCTATATTATAAACAATTTCTATCTTTGTCAACACACATTAAAATTTTCAAAGTCATCTGCAGCAGCTCTCAAATTAGATCAATCTAAATATTTGCTGTTTGGGAAAGTGCCAAGTACAAATAACATATTATACATGCTAACAATAGTTTTGAACAAAGGCTTCAAATTAATTCCCTTATTCCTAGCAAGGAATCATATTGTTTTAACCCTTTTCAAAACAATTCTTACATTGATCCAATTTGAAAGATGCTGCAGACAACAAAATAGATGGAGTTAACGGTGGAATGTGTGTACACATTATAGCATGTAAAATATTGAGACAAAAGAAGAAAATGCTGGTCATCAGCATTTCCTTCTTTCGCCTCAATGTTTTCCCAAACCTTTTTTAATGGTGACATCAAAACCAGGTCTTGTTTGGAAAAGGTTTAATCTTCAAGCATATATTAAAGGTTGAGTGATTAACCTTTTTCCAAACAAGACCTTGTTTTAACATTCATGATAGAAATGGTATGAGAAAACATTGAGACAAATGAAGAAAATGCTTATAACAAGCATTTCTGCATTTGCCACATTATTTTCTGTTTTTTTGTATAAAAAATCCTATCTTTATCAAAATCAATTTTGCTATCAATCTGATAAATCAAAATATTTTCAAGTTATGGAAAGGGTTAAGAACAGATAACAAGCTAAGAGAGTGTAATTGTATTAACCCTTTCCCAAACAAGACCTCCTTTTGATGCCCATAATAGAAATTGCTTGGGAAAACATAATCAGCATTTTCTCCTTTTGCCTAAATATTTTCTGTTCTATAATGTATGCAAATCCCATCTTTATCAACACCCATGTTGTTGTCTGCAGCAGCTTCCAAATTTAACCACCATACAAGTTTGTCCTTTGGAAAAGGATTAAAAAGAATTTGAGAGAAGATCTATTTATTCTGATTTCCAAACCAGGAAGTGTAATATCATTGCTATTCAACAAAAACCTCATAACTGCAGCTTGTTATAAGCTGCAGTTACGAGGTTTTTGTTGGAAAGCAATGATGTCTTTCACAATTCTTTTAACAAAATATAGGTTGGGTAATTTTACATTAACAGTAAACAAGTGAAGTGTCTATTCAGGTAAAGAAGATATCATTTCACACTTTCACTTTCACAATCAGTGTATAGTAAAAATGGCTGAAGGCAAAGCAGCAGTGAAATTTGACCGTGTGAAACAACCACAGCTTGCCAAACATGACATTCAAAAGTTGGATCTTGCTTTCGCTTTGGATTGTACATCAAGTATGGGTCCTTACATATCTTCAGCACAGGATAATATAAGGAAAATAGTTGAGGAAATCGTTGCTACCGAGAAAAGTGAGATCAGGCTGGCACTTGTGGAGTATCGAGATCATCCACCTGAAGATGATACCTTCGTGACACGGGTGCATGACTTTACCAAGTCTCCGGCCACAATGAAAGAATGGCTGGGCGAGTCTTCCGCTTATGGTGGTGGTGATTGTCCTGAGGCTGTAGCAGATGCTTGGCATGATGTGTTTAAGTTAGGCTGGAGGGATGAAGCCACCAAGATTTGTGTGTGTATATCTGACGCACCGCCACATGGACTTGGGAGTCCAGATGATGGATTCCCTGACGGCAGTCCATCTGGAATCGATCCAGTGGAGACCATACACAAGATGGCCAGTAAGGGTATCACATTGTACATGGTAGGATGTGAGCCTTCCATATCTGATTACAAGGACTTCTTCATGGCGATGGCATACATCACTGGCGGACAATATGTACCACTGAAACAGGCCCAGCTACTGGCTAAAGTGATCATCGGAGGAGCTAAAGAAGAATTGTCTCTGTCACAATTCATGAAAGAAGCTGATGAAGAGGTACAAGCTGATCTAAAAGCTGGAAAACGAATTGACGAGAAGGAGCTGTCACATAGAGTACACATGAAGATGTCAGCAAAGGGCCTGGTGACGAAACAGCTTCACAAGAATAAAGCCGAGCTAGAGGGCGCTGATAGCTCAAAAAGGGCGATGGCTATATCAACAAGCAAATCGTTGAAGGATGCGAAGGAGAGTTTTCTGATAGTGCCGTCTAATGTAGATGTTAAACCAGAGGCAGAAGGAGAAGACAGTTTTGAAATGGTTGAGGCAAAAGTTTCCATGAAACAGACCATGAGAATGGTGAAAAAATCCATCTCAAAAAACTCTGTCAGAGAATAATCTTCATAAAATTTTCAATAAGAACAAATTGACTTTTTGAATGTCCTTTAGAAATAAATGATGACAAAGATTTTGACTGTAATTATCTGCAATAAATTTAAATCAAACATTGATTATTTTGAACAAACTAGGATCTAATATTCATAGATATTGTGAAATAATATTGATTGTGTTTTGTGAAAACCATGATACACATTAGTTTATATCATCTTCATTACATTATGTGGAGACGAGTAGAATTTTTTTCTCATGTGTAAGGAATTGATTTGAGAAAGCACTGTCACCAGCATTTTCTTCTTTTGTCTATTTTTTTCCCAGTGACCTGTTGTAAAGTTAAATATTTCTTCTTCATCTTCAAAAAACAAATCTGTGAGTGAATCATTGGTGGATGCCATGGGGTTTTCTTATCCCTTTCCCAAAAGGTAAAATTTTAGACCAGTCCAAAAGAATTTGACTTGTGTACTGTATAGCATATAAAATATTGAGGTAAAAGGAGAAAATGCTGATTATCAGCATTTTCTTCTTTTGCCTTAAAATTTTCCCAAACCTTTTCTATTAGCTTTTTCTATTGGGGATGTCAAAACCAGGCGCCGGTTTCTCTAAAAAAACTTAAGTACATTCTCATGCTCAAATCAGAGCACTGCGCTCAAATCGCACGAAATCCATGTGAACTTCAATCGAATACCCTTCATCGTTGGAGAGTATTCCTTTGAAGTTGACATGGTTCATACAAAGTTTTGATGGAAAAATTCAAGGACTTTTTAAGGGTTTTTTAAGGACTCAACATTAAAATTCAAGGGCTATTAACATTCAATACATTCAATAATCTAAGCCCAAACATGGTTCGTATATCGTTTTCACACACTTTTAAAATACCTACGTTACTATGAAACAATCATATTGTAATAAACTAAGTCTTTATATCTGGTTGGGCAATGATTATCTTATCAGTGTTAACATTATCAACTTCATTGTCTGTTTTTGAATTTGATGCAACTCCACAGAAATTGGTATAGTCAATGTCTTTGCAGCAGATAAGCATTGAACATGTTTCTTACTTTTGATACTGACCCATTTTACCCAAGTCAAAATAATAGAGAAATAAAATTCAAGGGTTTTTTAAGGGCTCAGACTTGCCTTTTAAGGGTTTTACAAGGCTACCATCCATTTTCAAGGGTTTTATAAGGCCAAGATCAAATTCAAGGGTTTTTCAAGACCTGTGCGAACCATGGTTGAGCATGTTCTCATGAGTATATACTTAAGTTTTTTTCAAGAAACCGGGGCCAAGTCTTGTTTGGGAAAGGGTTAGAGTGGCGTTTTGGATGCTAAAACAGACACAGAAGAGGTACCCACATGTTAACCCATTACTGCACAGTGATGCATTTTGACTACCTCACAAGAAAAGACGTAGGAAAACATCGCGGAAAATGAAGAAATTGCTTGTCATAAGCAATTCCTTCATTTTCCACAATGTTTTCTAACCCAAAATGTAAAGATTTTTAAAATTCCATCAACTTGAAATTGTGTCCACATCTCTGGCAAAAAGTGGCTCAAACATACAACTTTGTTTTCCTTAGGATCTTCTGGATTGGAAATATTTACCTGCTTCGAAATTTGATCAAAGGTCACAACATCCATCTCCATACTATGCATACAAGTTCTATAAACGCCAAATCTGCATAATAATTTAACCCATTACCAGATGGTAAATTTTAGACTCATCGAAATTCAAAAATGTTGCAGAAGACAATTTCAAGTGAATGAAATGTTACAACTTTCTTTCTTTCTTGGAACATGGTGGGAAATGAAGAAGTTGCTTGTCAGAAGCATTTTTTTCATTTCCCATAATGATTTCTAAAATATGACTCTTTAAGGGCATCAAAAAGCATGAATATGTGGAAATGGGTTAAGCAAATTAAAATGCAAACTTTCTGTGTCACGTCTTCCTTAATATGAAAAACACTCACAAATGTTAACAAGTACATGTTTGTTCTCGTTTTACCTCGGAGTTTTCTTTCATTCTATCTTACAGATTTTTGCAGCCTTTTTTGTTCTTGTCTGCAACAGTTTTGAATAAGATTTAAAGAAAACATTAAGGGAAAAGTACAAACTCCTGATTTCCTCTGAATTTTTTCCTAACCTTCTAATTTTGGAATATGTTTGGTAAAGGGTAAATCAGAACACTTACAAAATACCATAGAATATCCAACAACACCTTTGTTAACACAAAACATTTTAATACAGTAACAAATATTATAATTTAGTCATCTTTAACACAAGGACAGTAAAATAAATATCTTTCTACACCTTAAAACTATGTTGAATGCTCAAACTATGTTGAATGCTCAAAGTCAAATGTGCAAACTTCATTAACCCTTTCCTAAATAAAGAAATTTTAGACTGGTCATTTTCCACAATGTTTTCCAAAGCCTTTATCTGGTAGAGCACCAAAGGCGTCATTAATTGGGAATGGTTATCACATTCCAAAATAGTGAAATTTTAGACCAGTCCAATTTAAAAGGAGTTGAAGATGATTAAATAACTGATGTGAAAAATACAAAATATGTATGTTATAGTACGGAATTTATTGAAAAAAAAAAGGTGAAATTGCTGATCAGCAATATCTTCTTTTCTCTCAACGTTTAACTTTTCTCAAAGTTTAACAAATTCCACTAGGGACGTCAAAACCAGGGCCCCGTATTATCAAGGATCTTACGACCACAATTTTGTGTATACTGTGTAAGAAGACATCTGATTGCACGAGAAATCAGTTTGGGCCAGTCAGGTTTGTTGTTACAAGTGATTACGCAAAAAATAATCGTACGTTTGTTGATAATACGGGGCCAAGGTCTTGTCTGAGAAAGGGATAAATGCTATCTTGGTATGTGATTCCTGATGAAATTATTAATTTTCTAATCTTTTTTTTCATCAACATCTTCTGTCACTCTTATCCTTTGAAAACAGGTTAAAAATCACTTTTTTTGTCAGCTTTTATTTCCTTATGTTTTATTACTTTCACTATTTAATCCTTTCCAAAACGATGCATCGATTGATGTCT
This sequence comes from Fragum sueziense, assembly GCA_963680895.1. Taxonomy (NCBI): domain Eukaryota; kingdom Metazoa; phylum Mollusca; class Bivalvia; order Cardiida; family Cardiidae; genus Fragum; species Fragum sueziense. The sequence continues at coordinate 65,633,809 of OY804593.1, forward strand.
GCCTAGGAGAAAATTAGGAAAACATTGAGAGAAAAGAAAAAAGTGCTAAAAACCAGCATTTTTACATTATCTAAATGTGTACCATGCAGTAGAAAAGAAATATCTTGTTTTGTTTGCATTCATTTTGTCATATACAACACATTTACAATTGACCGAACGCCAATAGATAGATCGCTCCACCCAACTTAGAATCTAAGAGATACAATATCATGTGCAACGAATTTAAGACAAATAATGGGGGTGATGCATTTTTTCTGATCGTCCATTGGCTTATCAATGGTTTTGATTGACAGCCGGCGTTTGGTCAATTGGACTAGATCTAGTCTAAAAACTTTGAGCGGTATAGCTACAAATACATGTATCATAAGAGGGGGTGATGGCTTTTCAAAATCAGATATTTCACTAAATATTCATCAACCCTATGTTGTGTGTACTCATTTATATTGTCTCAATGAGATAACTCAAATGAGTACCCACAAAATAGGGTTTGAATTTGAAATAGAAAATTTAGATGATTCATCCTCTCTTATCTGTTGCTGTTGTTGTGTGGTTTAAATTTTAGTAACGTCCAATAATTTGTGATTGTTCATCTTCTGACATAATATTGTAATGTGACAACTGCATTGTGAATGATCCAGTTCCCGATGTGATTGTCCGTAAGTCTGTAGAATATCCCATCAACTCCGACAATGGCACAATCGCATCTAGAACACGATAACCATTCTGGTCGTAAAAGTCCTTCACCTCCCCTCTCCGTCGAGAAAGGTCAACATTGACAGCCGAGAAGTACTCTTCATCCATTTGAACCTGGAAAAATATTAATGCAGAATTTAACCCTTTGCCAACAGGCAATTATTATGGATGGTTTAACTTAAAAGCTACTGCAGACTACAATATTGATGTTGACAATGATTGGATTTGTATGCAATATAGCACAGAAAATAGAGAGCCAAACAAAGGAAATGATGATTGACAGAATTTTTCTAATTTGCCTCAATATTTATCCAAGTTAATTCTCTATAGTGAGTCAAAAGCTAGTCTTTTTTGGAAAGATTCAATATTTCAAAAAAATCTCCAAGCTATCTATGACCATGAAAATGAAAGCTTTAAAAATACAAAGGGAGATAAATTTCCTCCTTTTTTCTTATTCATTTTTTTATAACAATATAGATCTACTAGAGCTTGGCCCACAACTAAATGGAATTTGATTGTAAGTTCTGTCTATGAATCCATGCTGTTTGAATCATCAAAGTTTTGTTGTCTGGACATCTCTTAACAAGAGCTAACCAACAAGAGTTGTCCGCGGACAACGTAGCTCGTCTATACAAGAGCTTGTCGCAAAAAAGGAGTCCAAGGTCAAAGTTCAAGGTCACTAGGTCAAAGGTCATTGTCTCAAGGTCAAGGTCATGGCATGAGGTATCCATATGTGAAATATCAAGGCTCTATCTATAATAGTGCATGTGGTATAGGCCAGGTTAAAGTTTTTTCAAAGTAGGTCAAACTCCAAGGTCAAGGTCACTAGGTCAAAGGTCATGGTCCCAAATGAAAGGTCTTGTCGAGAAGTATCTATGCGTGAAATATCAAGGCTGTATCTCTAATAGTGCCTGAGATATAGGTCAGGTTAAAGTTTTTGAAGACGTGACGCAACACTGACACTGACGCCAACGCGACACTAGGACTGTGACATTAGCTCGCCGGACATAAAGTCCCGGCTCGCTAAACATTAACTTTTGAGCAAGATAAAAATTACTACCTGTAAGGCCATGATTGGTTCTGTCAGTTGGCCACTAGCCTTCATAAGAGCATTAGACATACATTCATTGGCTGCGGCCTTCACAAAGACTGGAGTAGATCGTTTGATAACTTGGAATTCTAGAACATCTACAGCAACATTCAACACTGGACATCTGTACACAGGACCTGAATACACAGTTCAACAAATGTACTAGTATGGGAAAAGTTCACCTTATGACATTATGAGACAATCATGCAACCAAATAAGTTTGTAATTATTTTAGCCAGAATCGGTAAAAATGCCCTTCTGGTTTTTGAGACCAACATAGATCTAACTCAGCCTGTGCACAAGCAAAGTCTGATCATGATGCATGCTGTTCTCCTAGTTTTTTTTTAACCTACGACATATGTTACGCAGAACATTGAATCCTGATTAAACTTTACTTAGACACAGATTGATCTGGATCTATGTTTATCTCAAAAGCCTCAACCCTTTCCCACACAAGACCTTGTTTTGACATCCTTAGTAGAAATAATTTGGAAAATAATTAAAGGATAAGAAGAAAAGGTTGATAACAAGCCTTTCTATATTTTCTTTGCTATTATATACATAAATTCTTTATTCAATTTCACCTGTTTTGTCTTCTTCAACAGTGTTCAAAGTGGAACAGTCGAAAATTTTGCTGTTTATAGCAAATCAAAATACAGTCGACACTCGTTGTGTCAAAATCAGAGGGGCCATCAAAATACCTCGACATATCCAGAGTTCGACTCATCAGATTTTATTTATTTTTCGATGAAAACGTTATTTAACCATTTTTGATGGGCATCGTATGTGTCCTTAATTGAAATATAGTAGGAAAAGGAAAGAAATTGCTCGACACGAGCATTTTCTATCCTTTTCCTACTTAATTTCAATGACTGTATTTGTTTCAGAATTATTTTGATTAAACATTTTGATATCCATATGTTGAGGACGGGACATGATTTTAACTTCGACTTAAGCAGAATTTCGACTTATCCGATGTCGAGATGTCGACTGTACTTACCATAGCACAGAGCACTTTTTATCCCCTCATTGATAGCCTTTTTATTCATGTATCCTGTCTCAATGTCATCAGCAAATTTTGCTTGTTTAAAAGTTTGTCTGGATTCATCTGGCCTGATCTGAATCTTCATTCTTACAGCACTGCTCGTCTTACCAAATGTGTTCTCAAACAACAAAGATTCGGTAACTGTGTCAGTTATAAGCTCCTTATATGCAATCTGAAAGTATATGAAATATTATATTTCATGCAAAAAGAGTCATTCTAGAATTAAAAAAACTTAACATTTCCAAAACAAGACCTGGTTTTGATGTCTCTTATAGAAAATGTTCCATTAGCTCAACTTGGATTACACCAAAATTATGTTGTTTGGGAAAAGTTTTGGTGTTTTCAAAACAAAAAAGACTCGGTAGATGTGTCAGTTATAAGCTCCTTATATGTGATCTGAAATAAGATATTTTAGTTCATGTATCCTGTCTCAATGTCATCAGCAAATTTTGTTTGTTTAACCCTCTCCAAAACGGCAACATTTTAGGGTGATCCACTTCAAAAACTGCCAATAATGACAAAATAGAAGTTATTAACTATAGAATTTGTGTTAAATATGGCATGAAAATATTGAGACAAAAGGAGAAACTGCTGGTTATCAGCAGTTTCTTCTTTTATTTCAATGTTTTCCCAAGCCTTTTCTATTAGAGACATCAAAACCAGGTCTTGTTTGGAAAAGGGTTAAATGTTTGTCTAGATTCATCTGGTCTGATCTGAATCTTCATTTTTACAGCACTGCTGGTCTTACCAAATGTGTTCTCAAACAAAAAAGACTCGGTAACTGTGTCAGTTATAAGCTCCTTATATGCAATCTGAATATAGATGAGATATTTCATATAAAAAGAGTCATTCTGAAAGTAATGAAAATTTACAACAAGCTACAGTTACCATGTTTTTATTGAAAAGCGACAAAATGCTCCCATTCTGTTCATATTGTTGCTTTTACAATGTACTGAACTATAAGGGAGATAAATGTGTATAGATTTCTTTCTGTAAGATATAGTTGTCTCCCTTCATGTCATAACTTTTTATTTATCAATACTGTATTCATGGTTTTTTTTCAATTCATAATATCATAACCTTGTTGTACTATTTAACCCTTTCCCAAACAAGACAGGGTTTTGACGCTTCTGATAGAAAAGAATTGGACGCACAATGAGACAAAAGAAGAAAATGCTAGTGACTTCTGTGCTATATTGTACACAAATTCTATGTTTACTAATATACATTTTGTCACTGGAGACATATTTTAAAGTTGGTCAACCTGGAATTATGTTGTTTGGGACATATGGTTAATGAAATGGAAAATGTATTCTAAAGCTTCTAACGCTATACATTACAGTCGACACTCGTTGTGTCGAAGTCGGAGGGGCCGTGAAAATACCTCGACATATCCGGAGTTTGACTCATCCGATTTCGTTCGGCTTCGAGATATTTGTTATTTGACCGTTTTTTTTTTAAACTTATCAAGCACAAATATTATTGAAATATAGTAGGAAAAGGAAAGAAATTGCTCGTGTCGAGCAATTTCTATCCTTTTCCTACTATATTTCAATGGCTATAATCAATTAGAAATTACATGTATTTTGTTTTGAAAAAATTATGTCAATAGATGAGGACGGGACCAGATTTGAACTTCGACTTAAGCGAAAATTCGACTTATCCGATGTCGACATAACGAGTGTTGACTGTATATATAATGTGTCTGTTTATATCATTTGAAATGTACATTTATGTGCATCTTTATGTATGTGAATGGTGTGATGGGCATAATGTACCTAAATTGGATATATCATTCTCATACTTGCTTTTTTGTACCCAGGACTGCATATTACTCAATCTCATAGGTCACAGAACAAGATTTACATACCCTATTATCATTACCTACATGAGATGCATGAGGATCATTTCAGTTTGCTGTTTTGTAACACTCCATTTACATGCTCACACAGTTTGTTTTCAAAATGCGGAAGTCTTGTAGGTCACATGATGAAACTTACAAACCCTATTGCTTTATAAAGAATGAAAATTACCTGCAGTGGTCCCAGGTACACCTCTATACCATGCTCTTTCTCTAATCTGTTTTTCACGATATCAATATGGAGTTCACCCATACCAGATAACACCATTTCTCCTGTATCTGCATTCACATCTACCTGTATTATACAAGAGGAATTGAGAATAGTAGGAATATCTTTCAGCATTATATTCTTTTCCATATTTGTTACATTGTTACAATGTAACAATTTTACTAAATGTTAAATAAGGCATCTAAGACATATATGTCAGTAAATTGTTAATTTTCAACAGTTTTATACTTTATCAACTTGAAAATGATGATACACACCAATGTTTTTCAGCGACCTGCAAGATAAAGGTTTTGGAAAGCATTTTGGAAAATGAACAAATTGCTTGTGACAAGCAATTTCTTCATTTCTCACAATGTTTTCTACCCCAAAAGACCAAAACATCTTAAAATCCATTCACTTGAAATTGATGTCAGGTGTCTAGCATCTTTGAATTTGGATCAATCTTAAAAAAAATCTGTCTCGTAATGGGTTAAAAGAATGTAATGATTAAAGAACCTACATGTAAACTTGGGTCCTCCCTCTGTAGCCTCTCAAGGGCTTGCTCCATTTGTAACTGTTTAGATGAACTTGGTGCTTCAATCGAACAAAAGAAAACAGGTTCAGGGATGTCTACACCAGCTAGAATTGATTCTGAAGAGTTTTCATCGTCATCATTATCTTTGATCTTATTCTGCTTTCTATATGCCGAGAGCGCTCGTTTAGCAGAAGATGGTGATTCTGTAAGGGTGTCTCCTGTTTTTGTCTGAAAGTTTCAAGATTAACAATACCAAACAAAATTTGATAAACAAAAAGAAAATGCCTAATTTGTGACAAAAGTACTTTCCTCTTAGCCTATAGAATCTGACAATCTAATAAAACTCATATATACAGTTCATCAGGGATAATAATAAACAATTAATTAGAAACAATGCAAGAGGATGAAATAATGAAGCACAGCAGAATTTTCATATATCTTTTTCTTATAACTCTAACAAAGTTTTCCATCTTAAGACCATTGATACCATGATTTGTTTGGAAAATTGTTTAGAGTCCTTACCTTAACCAGCCCTCCTATACACACAATACTTCCTGGTCCAGCTTCCTTCAATATTCTATACTGATCTGCATTCACTTGATACAATTCTACCTTCTCATTACAAGTCTGATTCACATTATAAACCTCAGATTTAGTTTTCATTACACCACTGTACACTCTAGCAAATGTCAGAGGGCCACGGTGATTATCATGTGTGATCTTAAATGCATAGGCACAGAGAGAATTCCTATAATACTGTATAAAATCATGGTGTATATCATTTGGCCTTGGTAGATAATAAACAATTGCGTCCATAAGTGGTTGGATACCAATGTTCTTCTTAGCACTGCCACATATCACTAAAACAGCCTTCCTTGATAAAGTTAAAGTCCTCAATGCTTGCTTTATTTCAATTGTCGAAATGGTTGACAAATCTTCATCATTTAGCACATATTCTGCTATAGTCTCACTGTAATCAGCTAGAGCACCTATCATTACTTCTCTAGCTTTTAAGGCAGTTGAATAAACTCCATCGCTAACTGTTTTAGCATTTATACTATCAGATATAAATCTACTACCGTCTTTATACTTTTCTAACTCCCAAGTTAACTTTTCCATTGTTATCAAGTCAATAATTCCGCTAAAACTGTTCTCTTTTCCTACAGGGAGGTTTATAGGTATAGTTTCAATATTTAATTTATCTCTAATAGATTTTAAGCACATGTTAAAATTGGCTCCTTGTTTGTCCATTTTGTTCAAAAAGATCATTCTTGGCACATCAAATTTATCTGCTTGTCTCCACACACTTATTGTCTGGGCTTCAACTCCTGAAAAAAAAACAAAGAAAACATAAGAGGCAAAAGGAGAAAATTCAGGTTATCAGCATTTTCTTCTTTTGTCTCAATATTTTCCTAAACACTTTCTAATGAATTTAAAATTACATACATTAAAACCAGGTCTAGTGAAGAAGAGTGTTAAAATATACTAGACATTGACTGTTAAAATATACTAGACATTGACTGTTAAAATATACTAGACATTGACTGTTAAAATATACTAGACATTGACTGTTAAAATATACTAGACATTGACTGTTAAAATATACTAGACATTGACTCTCTCCCAAAAAGAACTGCTTTTGACAAAGATATGAGGGAATAGACTTGGAAAACATTGAGACAGAAGAAGAAAATGATGATATTGACATCATATGGCTCCTAGTGTGTCCATTTTGTTAAAAAAAATCTTTCTTGGCACATCAAATTTATCTGCTTGTCTCCAAACAATTATAGTCTGAGCTTCAACTCCTAAAAAAAGAACAGACTGAAATCATTATCCAGTGCACACTTTTACGTTAATCTGGGTTAATAATTTAAATACATATATAGAACATAAGTGTATCTCTTAAACTCTTACCTTAAATCCCATGCTTTGAAATCCCTTATAAGTATCATTTGGAAGTCGACAAAGACAAAACAATAAAATTCTGAAAACAAACATTTTCTCTATTTTTCTTTCGGTGTTATCTATGCCATGACATACACAAATTCTGTTTTTCACAAAGATGACAATGTTAATTTTGTCTGCTTTATAAGTTTTAAAGTTGAAGCAGCCAAAATTTTCACCTAATGGGAAAGGGTTTATAGTTAATTGGGTTTTATGTCTTACTCAACAAATAAAGTCATATGTATTATGTACACAGGGACCTTTGCTTAATGTCACATCCTCAAGACTGGAGACTTCAAGCAAACGGATATTAACCCTGTCCCAAACAAGACCTGATTTTGATGTTCTTGGTAGACATAGTTTGGGAAATCTGAGAAAATTCGTGATTTGGTCTGGGAGAGGGATTCAATTCTTTCCTGAACAACAAAATTTGGGGGTGATCCAATTGAAAAGCTGCTACAGACAACAAAATTGGTGTTTTGATGGAAATAACTTGTGTACTTATAGAGCACAGAAAATATTGAGGCAAAAGGAAAAAATGCTGATTATCAGCATTTTCTTCTTTTGTCTCAATCTTTTCAAAAGCCTTTTAATTAGACCGATCAAAACTAGTTCTTGTTTGGGAAAAAAATAAACAAGTAGCATTATTGTTACCTACCAGCAGATGCATCCAGAACAGCAATAGCTCCATCTAACACTCTCAGAGACCTCTCCACCTCTACCGTAAAATCTATGTGACCTAAATAGAAGTAATGATTTATCGTTAAACAATTGGTTAGGCTGCAGAAAGATAAATTGCTTACTTATAACTAAGAAATATGTTTCTTTAAAAACCGATTTTTTAAGGCTGAATTTGAGTTATTGAAGAATGGCTTTATGACTACATTCAACGTTTTTGTTTTTTTTTTTTCATTTTATACATATGTATAAGTTATTCTGTGGAAATTACAATTAGTATAATAGGTTGTAGAAATTGACTCATTACATTTTGTACACAATGACATATTTATGAACCAGGATATAGCCGTAAATTGTAGACCAACATGGACATAGATCAGCCTATGTATATGCAATCTGATCAAGATCCCTAGTAGTCTTCAAGAATTTGTTTACACACAACAACCAGGGGTTTTCCTATGCTTTCTGTGCCTCCTGAAAACGGAGGCATTCCCAAAGCAAACGGCTGTGTTCCCAAAGCAAATTTTCTACAATTTTTCCAATTCTATTAAAAATGGTTAATTTCACTTCTGAAAAATGAGTTTTTCGCTTACTTTTTGGCCCAAAATGAGCCATTTTGCACTTCGAAAATTTCCCAATTTTGCAAGACTCCGTTTCCCATAATGCCTATGAAAACCCCTGACAACTATAAAAGGGAGCAGCAATACATGGGTCATGGTCAGACTGCTTGTATTCTGATCTGGATACAGGTTGGCCTCATAAGTTGTCATAAAGTCCTTTTTTCATTCATCCAAGCTTGATTCTTTTTGACAACAAGGAAGAATGGCAAATAATTTTGTGCTAAAAAAAGACTGGGTTTACCATTATATTTTAATAAACCGCCGGTGTTGTTATAAAATCCTTTAACTATGGCTTGTATCAAGCCGTAGTTACGAGATTTTATAACAACACCTATGAATTACTATTGTATGTCCGAAATTACGTCCTGGTTAAAAGGATAAAATCATTCCCTATTACCTGGAGTGTCAATCAGGTTAATTTTGTGTTTAAGCCAGAAGTAAGTGACCGCAGCTGACTGTATTGTGATCCCTCGCTCACGCTCTTGTTCTAGAAAATCTGTCACAGTGTCTCCTCGATCAACATCACCTGTATACATATATAGAAATCAAGTTAACCTTTTCCCAAACTAGACCTGCTTTTGACACCCCTTATAGAAATTGCTGGGGAAATCATTGAGGCAAAAGAAGAAAATGCTGAAAATCAGCATTTTCTCCTTTTGACTCAATATTTTCTGTGCTTTAATGAATGCAAATCCTATCTGTATCAGCACCTACTTTGTCATTCGCAGAAGCTTTATTGCAGCAGTCCCATTTTTTTTGCGTTTGGGAAAGCCTTTTAGGCGAAGAGAGGATAACAAAATTATATGTTTTTGATCATTCAATTTCAGGGATGGTTAACTACCTGGAACCAAATGTATCTTTTTGATGATGCAACATCAGGTGGCAAATGATAGTTCAGCTAAGCTGACCTAATTATTTTAATTAATAACCTGTTTAACCCTTTCCCAAACGACAAAATTTTAGGGTGCTCCAAATTGAAAGCTGATGCTGACGACAAAATTGATGATAATAAAGACATGATTTGTGTAAAATATGTCACAGAAAATATTGAGACAAAAGGAGGAACTGCTGGTTATCAGCAGTTTCTTCTTTTGTTTCAATGTTTTCCCAAGCCTTTACTATTAGGGACGTCAAAACCAGGTCTTGTTTGGGAAAGGGTTAAGCAGTTTCAAAATATCTCCTTGTAACATAAGGCAAATTAGAATCAGACAAATCAGATCTAAAAAAAAATGTTATGTTTCCGATTTCATCAATAATTGAGCATAAGGTCAGTAGGTAGGCTTTTTTTTTTTACTTTTTCTTTATCACTGTAAACAGGGTAGGAAGGTTTATTTGGGGTTCTTTTATCCAGGCCATCATTTGTTTTGCTCATTCACATACATGTATCGTTGTATCACTGTAAACTATCTTGTTTCTTGTAGATATTATGTAGTGTCCGTAGAGAGGTAGAGCGTCTATGTGACTATGAGGTTCCGAGTTCGATCCCCAGTAGCGGGGTGTTCTTGGCTTCTCATTGGCCCACACATTTGGCGCGAGTACTGGTGGATTTCCCGGAAGCTCAATTGAGAGGGATTAAAATAAGTTGATTCCCAATCGATGTAAAACAAAGCGTTCAAAGGAATGTCTGAAGAAGAAGATACTGTATATATCTTTCATCAACACATTAAAATTTGTAGCATCTTAAAGTATTGGAAATTGTGGCCAGAGAAGCATACCTAAATGCGACGAAAATCCTGAGAGAAACAGAATCCGTTCTGTAGTTGTTGTTTTTCCAGCATCAATGTGAGCCATGATCCCAATGTTCCGGGTTAAATTGACGTCCAGATCAGCATGGTTAACTGCATCAACACGCGACGATTGTGCTCTTGTAAATGCTTTAAATACTTGTCGATGTCTTTTTAATCTAGACCAAGTACCTGGCCTTGAAAATACGGTGACAAACCTCATAATTTCTGCACGCGAAAACCGATGTCGTCTACAAATTTTATATTTGACGTAAGCGGCCAACATGTTTATATTGCGGCACTTTATGCACCGGGTCAAATTTTTCGGATGAACCGTTTAGATTTTTAACTAGACGTGGTAGTCATAAAAGCCCTTTCTTTCTGAATTATAGACCAATTATTATTAATTAATGAATAAATTTGCCACATAAATCACCGATGTGTCTATTTTGTCATCTGCAAGTCTTTTCATTTTGGACTACCAGTTTAAAACCTGCATCATATGCAGAGAAATGGTTAAAAGAAACTAACCACATAGTCGTAGGAAGGTTTATAATATGTAATTAAGGCAAAGCCTTAAAGCGAGCGATGACCAACTAACTAAACATCATGCGCGGATCCAGAGGGGGGGGTCAGTGGGTCATGACCCCCCCCCCCTGAAATTTGGCGAAAAAAGGGGTTATCAAAAACATAACTGGTTATGTCCTATATAAGCTGTGTCATTCGTCCCTGTGTGCCACGACAGACCGTTGTTATATTTGTCCTTCATGGAATCTGCATGGATTAAGGGGGGGGGGGGGGGGGGGTAAGGAGGCCTGACCCCCCTGGAATTGGGCAAAAAAAGGGTTAAAGATTGGATGACCCCCCCCCCCCCCCTGGGAAAAAAAACCTGGATCCGCGCTTGAACATGGTTACATCCCAGTTGGTCTAATCCCATTTCGTCTAATATATAAAAATATTGGATTAGACTAAAAATTCCCATTTCGTCTAATACTTTTTCAGACCTTGTTTCATGTCCTAAAAATCTTAAATAAAAAGACATTATTCTACAATATTCATGTATATCTATAGGCCTAATACATGCATAAATAAATATATATTAGACAAACTGAGAAAATATTTTAGAAGAAAAGCAAATTTCTTGAAATAAGGGTTTTATACGAAATGGGAAATTTGAATTTTAGACCAATTGGAATTGGACCAACTGGGATGTTCCCCTTAACATACCAGTTCACTTTTGGACCGACAAAACTACATTGAAAAAGAGATAGATTTAAGAAGAATCTATGTGTTATGCAAATTTGTAGAAGTTACCCATAATGATAAATTTTCTCAAACAAGACCAGTTTTGAAGCACAAGGATAAAATTAATGTTAACAATTGAGAGAAAAATGTGATCGTCATGTTTTCCTTTAAAATGGATACGAAAGAGGCAAATTCATATTTTTATATTTAGACAGAAAGTATTAGCAAGGAGCAATTGGACAATTAATACAAAATGGCTTTATAAATGCATTTTGTTGTCTTGAAATCTTGAAAAGGCTCTGGTCTCAAAAAGGACCAGTCTAACATATTTCTAGAAATAGCTCAAAGATTGTGCATCGATCTTTAGGAAAGAGGTAAAATTTCCGAACGCGACCATTCATTTGAAATCTGCAGGACACATGCGTCATTGCAAAAATTTAAGCCATTTGAATGATTAGGGCCTATCCCTTTTTAACAGCGAGTTTGGCATGCTTGTGAAAAATAATCTAATCACCTGTTTAATCTAACTACACCATTCATTTTAATTACACTAGATTTATCCAGTTTAGCTCTCTCTCTCAAACAACCGATTGACGTCTCAAATTTCAAAAACTAAGCCTACAACGTATTGAGAGATATTTTGAAGAGAAAAAAAACTATTTCGACCACTGTAACTCGTTTCATATTAGACCAGACTAAGATTGGACTACACCATGATGAATTCGGTACATGTCTAGATGAAAATAGTTTCATGTTTTGATACCGTTTCGCTACAATTCGGCCCGTTTCGGTATTGGTTTCGGTACATTTCGGTCGGTTTCGGTTCGTTTGGTAAATCGTCCAACCCGTTTGGGCCGATATGAATCTGCTTTGCGCCACCGCCAGCCCCTTTTCGCCCATGAGTTTAGCCTATGAAAATCGAAATCAATACAAAAACCAGACACTTTATGTCCCTACATAAACATTATTGATTAGATATGATATTAAAATAAATGAGTATTGCCATTTAATACAATAATACAATAAAAATTCAAGATTAATAGGAGTTTAGGCTGATTTGAATCTCCTTTGCACCATCGCAAGCTTCTTTTCGCCCGTGAGTATAGCCTATGAAAATCGGAGTAAATACAAAAACCAGACACTTTTTCTAAAATAAAAAAAAAAAAATACAGTATTGAAAAGACCAAAAATGACCAAAAAGGCCCAGTCCAAAAAGGCCCACTATTTAAAATGATAAAATAAAACCTATATCTAAATTATATTTGAAATTATAGATCTAATTATATTTTAGGGTCTATTTCATCATTTCATGTGATTTATGATAATATGATAGAGGAATAAATTGATGAATTATAGAATTAGAACCATACGTGATTTTAAGTTAAATTAATTAGACCCTATTAGGCTAAGTATATTAAATTTGAAACACTATGTGATTTATGATAGATTTAATAACAGACAAATTAATTAGTAAATTGTAGAAATTTATAGATCTATAAGTGATATATGGGCCTATATTGATTAGATCATCTGCACCTTCTTGGACTTTAGAGCAGTTGGAAATTTTGCCATCTGGTAAAGGGTTACCTACTGCATGTCAACTACAACAATAACAATGTAATCAGAAATTATCATTATAAACTCTAAAACTATCTTTTAATTTACATAATATCCACAATATTCTTTCCTTTGTAAATTGGGCGTTTCTGGACTGGGCCTTTCTGGACTGGGCCTTTTTGGTTTTGGGCCTTTCTGACCCCGATTCATATGATCTAATAATACATAAATATTACAATCTATTGCGCTGGAAATTCATGATTAAAAAGTTTATACTGATACAAATCTCCTTTGCGCCGCCCAGCTCCTTCTCGCCTGTGAGTAGCATATGAAAATCGGAATTTATACAAAAAAAAAAAAAAAACAAAAAAAACAAAACAAAAAAAAAAAAAAAACAAACAAACAGATACTCTTTGACCGAAAAACAAACATGATGGATTAGATATGATCTTAAAATACGTGAATATTGCTATTAAATGCAATAAAAATTCGTGACAAAGGAGTTTATGCTGATATGAATCTCCTTTGAGCCACCACCAGCTCCTTTTCGTCCGTGAGTGGACTGTGAGAATTGGAATCAACACAAAAATCAGACACTTTATGCTCCAAAACAAACATTATTGACTAGATTTAATCGTAAAATACATGAATAAAACAATTTAATGTGATAAATAATCATGATTAAGGAGTTTGGGCTGATATAAATCTCCTTTGCGTCGCCTTCAGGTCCTTTGCGTCCTTTGCGCCAAAACAGGTCCTTTGCGTGTTTTAGTCCAACCCACTCTTCACTTCCGGCAGCCAGAAACGCTGCGATTTTTAAAATTGTGGGAAGGATTTCACAGACGTAATTCGTCCACAGCTTGTATTTGTTAAATCAATTGAATCCCACAGCTTTAACGTCTTTATTTTTTGGTAAGCATTATTGACCATCCTTTACAACCGTAACACAATAACTGATGTCCAAAAACATTCACTCCGGAGACCGGAAGTTCAATAAAAAAAAATATCGGCCCAACGTATGTACGTAAGAACGTTTTCACGTGTTACCATTAACGCTCGTTCGCTGCGAACTGGCGCTTCGCGCCAGTTTGCTCGCATCGCTCGCTAATATGGCATTGTTTTAGTGAGTGGAAGCCGACCGAGCGCAGCGTTGCAAGGGGGTCTGGGGGATGCCCCCCCCCCCCCGAAAATTTCGATTTCTAAGAAGCCATTTCCTGCAATCTGGGCACTTTCAGACAGCATTTTATACCTGGACCTTTCTTGGAGGAAAATATTGGTGTATTATGGGGGCATATGATATCCTGGCTCCACTTCTAAATAATTGATCACAACCGTTTCTAAAACAATGACACTTTTTGACGCACTTTTGAAATGGAAAAGTTTTGAGAAAACATTGATGCAAAAGAAGAAAATGCTGATACCAAGGAATATATGTACCAATTTCTCTCTTTTTTAGACTGGTCCATATTGAAAGATGGTGCAGACAACAATTTCAAATGAATGAAATTCTGCATTTTTAGTCTTTCTAATTTAAAAAAAACATTGTGGGAAATGAAGACATTGCTTGTAACAAGCAATTTCTTCATTTCTCACAATGTTTCCTAAGCCATTTTCTTATGGGGAGCAAAAAAGTCATTCTGTGGGAGTGTGCTAAACGACAAGCCTACTGAATTGTTCGAATTCGAAGGAGGTGTAAACAAGAAAATAAAATGCAGCAGAGCAATGCTTTTGAATTTATTTAGTTGGAAGACAGAAGGGAAAACGAGAAAAAGTGATGCGTTGACCACTTTCCAAGGATGACATGGTTTTGACATACAATTGTAACGGTGAAAATTCAGACAACTATTGAGGCAAATCAAGAAATGATGATGACCGGCACTTGCGTAAAACTTTTCTGTGTTGAACTCTGCACAAATTCTATCCTTTGCATTTTCTTCATTTTCCACAATGTTTTCAACAACGATACGCAAAAAAAACGTAAAATTCCATTCACTTAAAAGTATCTCCTGGAACTTCACTGAATTTGGATCAGTCTTAAATTTTGATGTCTGTAAACCCATTACCAAACAACAAAATATTGGACTGTTTTGCATGCCCGTAGGAACAGGGGGGGGGGGGGGCAAAATTGGCCAAAATGCCAAATTTTCTTTTTTTTCACACTGAAAATTTTGGAAAATCCAAATTAGCCCCCCCAATATTCAGACACTGAGGCTTTAGCCCCCCCCCCCATATGAAATTGCTTCCTACGGGCCTGTTTTGACCTATTGAGACTCTATTGCAGACAGCAATGTCAAGTTGATGAAATTTTAAAAATCTTTCCATTTTGAGTCAGAAAACATTGTGGATAATGAAGAAATTGCTTGTCACAAGCGATTTCTTCATTTTCCACAGTGTTTTCCAAAATTGTTTCTTGAGGTGTCAAAATGCGTCATTGTGCAGTAATGTGTTGTTATGGGTTGCGTGTTTTTAAACGGTCGTGATAAAGTTGTTTCAGGATATGGGGATAAAACTTTACGTCTATAGCTTTTAAGATCAATATGGATCTAGATCAGCCTGTGCATACACACAGTCCGGTCAAGATCTTGTTAATCTCTGTTGCCACGGATGACACCTTAAGTTGAACGAAGTTTTTTTCCATCTATTTGTTTTATGGATTGTCTTAACCCATTACCACACACTGACCCTTTTTGACTCCCCACACGATAATGGCTTTTGGATAATATTCATTGTGGAAAATGGAGAAATTGCGTGTGACAAGCAATTTCTTCATTTCCTACAACGTTTTCTACCCAAAAGGATCAACAAATTTTGAATTTCATTCAATTGAATTTGTCGTCCGCAATTTCCTGGAATTGGGAACACCATATTTTTGTTGTTTGGGAATGGGTTAAGTATCTCTTTCTGTGACACAGCGTGGCATGGTAACATCACAAAAACGTGCGCAAGGTCGTGACTGGAAACACACGACCTGGAAACATTCTATGAAAATTTCGTCTATGTTCGCCCATAAATGTATAAATACGTGTCTTGATAAGATATGAACGTAGGCCTACGTACGCACGAACCAATGGACAAATGGAAAATATGCTATAGGTCTCGATAAATGACCTGTCAGAGCATCTCTAGCTATTAGCTAGAGATACTCTACCTGGCCATTTATCATGACCTATACCAGTATATGACCACCTCTGGCAGCGTACAAAAATGTTTGCAAAAGAATAAAAAGATACAGTTATATTTGCATACATAAATTTTATTGTACAATCATAACATAGACAAAATATTACAATAAAAAAGAATTTAACAAACAGTAATGAGCAATATTCTTAATATACTCCGTAAATATTGACCTGAACCTGATGAATATGCAATGAGTTATTGTAATGCGAAATAATCACTCTCCAACATATGTTGACACGAGAAGCACGTGCAGAATACAAAGTCAAAATGCCTATGGAAACTATCGACTATGCTCGACAGTGAGGATTGCTGGCTAGTATTGTTTATTCTGTGTCACAATTACTCATTGCAAATTCATCGGGTTCAGGTCAATATTTACAGAGTATAAAATGATTTTATTCTTGACTTTCAGGCAGTCCGCCCCTAATAAGATTCGCGCGAATCTCATTAGGGATGGGCTACCTTAAAACACTGCCATGAACATTGTAAAAATACATTATAAAACAAATGTGACCCGTCACGCTAAAAAGGACCTTATACGAACTACAAAAAATCAAATTTTGACAAAATTGTCAGACTCAGCACAGGTCAAGCAGATACTATATGCGAAAATTGAACATAATATTAAGATATGAAATACATTCCAGATTTAGAACATTACATACAAGTGAAATGTGTCGGCCCTAGTCTGACTGCGCGAACTGCGCGGACTTACTAGGGTCTATATTTTTCACACTTCCTATAAGGTCCCTTTTAGCGTGACGGGTCACAAATACATAATCATATCATAATGTCATTCAATAGTTTTTTTTTTACATAAGAAAACACTTTACAAGGAAACTTGCTATAGAAAATTATTATCAAGAACACTACATATAGTTCTAGTGAACACAGATTGGTTTCCTATTTGAAAAAAAATGCCAATCGCTTATTTTCAATTCAGCCCATCATAAACGGCATACGTTAACCCTTTCCCAAACAAGACCAGGTAATGACGTCCTGTATAGAAAATGCTTGGAAATATTTTCTTTCAACTTCAACATGGGCTTTGTTTGATAAAACGTTTCCAAATTTCATCGATATTAATAAGGCATTCAATCCATCATTATTCACAAAACTGTTCGTGCAACTTCGGGCATCATCGGTAGCAACGGAAATTGACGAGGGTATCCCTCGTCAATTTCCGTTGCCACGAATAACGGCCGAAAAAAACGAGGATATCCCACGTTAACACTCGTTGTCACGGATGACATCCGAAGATACACTAAGTGTTTTGTGAATAATGATGGGTTGTAATCATTAAAGTTCCCATTTATGGATATCAACGTTGAGCAAGGAGAGCTCACTCATCATACAATATGTGCCAGAATAGATATATGATAAATATTCTACAGTCTGCATGATTATATTAGCACAACACCAGGAGAAAAGGACAAGTGTAATGCACTTTTCCCTCCTTATATTTCAATTGTTCAGCGGCATTCCTCGATCACCATGTGCGTGGCCTCGGGAATCTCGTAATCTGTCGGGTAGATACCTTGACGACGGTTGCCATAGAAACGTTCCACAACATCCAAGGTCATCTTGACGGTGTTCTTTACGTCTGTTTCATCACCAAGGAGTGGGTTGACTTCTGCGACATCAACCACAGACAATCGACCTGTTGATTTCGAAAATACAAATTGACAAATAGATCTACTTCACCTCTCGAACAAGAATATATGTGCTTATGATTTTTTATTTCGACAAGAAATGCAATTGTGATCAAATTGCTGTAAGTTAACAATAAAAGTTGCATTTCAAGATTTAAATCGATGAATCAGCAAAAGTATAAAGACGCTATAGCCAGTTCTTTCTAGTCAGAATTTATAGTTTCAAAATAGGCCTTTTCATGCCAAGCTTTCAAATTCCACCTCGATGGATAATATTAAAACTTTTGTGACAGACATCTAGTACAATATCACAATATTATTCCTCAGGGAATACAATAAAACACTATTATAAAATACTCAATTCAATATTTCGGCAAAATTTGCCTTTTTCAAGAGTTTTCAAACTCTTGAAAAAGGCAAATTTTGCCGAAATATTGAATTGAGTATTTTATAGTAGACATCTAGTAGTTTCACATGTTCCATTTTTATATCCAGCATAATTGAACACCGGGACACCAGAGTACAAAAATTACCACAATAATTAATCATCCATTCTAAAGGTTCCGACGAAAGTCCGATTTATTAATGAAAATAAAGAATGTCCCCGCTTACCAGTATTTGCGGCCTCCTCGGCGATATAGAAGGTTTCTCGGACGGACAGACCGCCGACAACTGGGGTACCAGTACTGGGAGTGTAAGCAGGGTCCATGCCGTCAACGTCAAAACTCAGATGGATAGGTTTCGTGCCCCTGCAAGGAAAAGTAATCATGAATGTACTTGTATGTACTTGCGTTGTTTCCAGTGCAAAAAGTATGGCTTAATTAATACGACTACTTTGACCAGACTGCCATATGGAGTCGATCCATATCTAAATCTATTACTCTTAACATTTAAAGCGTTGCAATCATTTATGAGCTCTTTATATAGGCCTATTAATATAATTCAAAATAATCTAAAGCCAGGATCTGGAAAAAAGGTTCTTTACAGCATTTGAGACAGCTATATTTCAAGGCCAACGGTGAACCTGTGCATAAGTAAAAGTCTGGAGAACAACGTGGTTCTTGTCCTTCCCCCTCACAATCCTATTCCTACGGGTCTGAGCTATCGAAACAATTTCACTATATACCATTTCAAGACATAATTTGGTTTTGAGCATGGTTTTAAGTACCAGTGTTTTGGACACAACTTACTCAGGATCCACAGCTTTTAGAGCTCTCTCAAACACTTCTTTGATACCAAAACGATCAACCTCCTGCATGGAAAATGCTGTCATGCCGAACTTGTCGATGATTTTCCTGAAATTGAATATAGATAAAATTTATTCCATTTTTCGTTAGCTTGGGATCATCTGAATCGTTCTTGAAGTAAATCAGACATGTATTATTTTCACTGTAGTGGAAACGTATAATTCATAATATGTAATTGTTCATATGTTCACTATACAATCAGATTGGATTCCTTTTTTTAAAAGAAAAGTAATTTCAGTATGTGATTAAATATTATACAGTGCCACGATGCTGTTTTCTAAATGACGACTTTAACTTTCAAATAAAGAGAGTTAATTAGGTCTATACTCACTTCTCTCCCTTGTCGACGTCTCTCAGACCAATCCAGGCGATGTTCTTTACACTGATACTGAAATAAACAGCAACAATGAACACTTAATAAAAAAGAGCCACATAGTAGGTGTTGGTAGAGGGTTTTCTAAACCAAATGTTGTGGGTACTCATTGGAATTGTCTTACCGAGAGATTCAAATGAGTTTTCACAGCATTTGTTTAAATTTGAATAAGCTGTTGTCATGGCATTTTATGTAGTCATGACCACAGATCATTTCGGTTCACAATCAAAAGATTTAATTAATCACTATTTTAAGGATAGTTTATTTGGACATAAAACTTATCCAAGCAAATCCCTACTATCTAAAACAAAGTAAATTGCTCAATCAGACTCACCATGGTTCCACGTCTTCCCATCCGGGCAGTTTGGGTACATATGGAGCCAGCTCCTTCACAAGGAATGACAGGGGCATGCCGTGTATGTTGCCACTATCTGACGTCAGTGGCGTGTTGATGTCCGCGTGCGCGTCCACCCACAGTACCACGAGGTCTGGGTTCACTCGGGCGTGACCGAGGATCGTACCTATAGCCATGCTGTGGTCACCACCTAAGGCCAGACAATGACCGCTCTGACGTAACGCCTTCTCTACCTTCTCCGCTATCTGCAAAGTAAAGTAGAGACCCTGTCATACACAACTAAACGTTCACATCACGTCCGCAATACGTCTAAAATGTCGTTGCTTTTAAACAAAAACCTCGTAACTGCAGCTTGTCTTAAGCTGCGGTTAGGAGGTTTTCGTTGAAAAGCAGTGATATGCTGCACAGACGAAAATCTTCGATGTGTTTTGGCGTTGACTAGGTCGTGAATGTGTATGTCCATATATGTTTTAGACACATTTCATTTTGTTTCAAAGTCGTTGCTTTTCCCAATTGATAAGCCATTTTAATGGTGTCGTCTGCATCTTATTCTAGTAAGTAGAAAACATGTGCCAACAGACCACCGTTGCTGTTCTTCGAAAACCTCGTGAAGCTTTAAGCTTTAACCCTTACCCAAACAAGACCTGGTTTTGACGTCCCTAATAGAAAAGGCTTTGGAAAACATTGAAACAAAAGAAGAAACTGCTGATAACCAGCAGTTTCTCCTTTTGCCTCAATGTTTTCTGAGCTATATTAATCACAAATTGTACCTTAATTTTGTATCATCTATTTTGTCGTCTACAGCAGCAATATAATTGAAACACCCTAAAATTTTGTGGTTTGGGAAAGGGTTAAACAAGCTGTAGTTACGAAGTTTTTGAAGAAAAGAGACGTTATTTGCTTTGATAGAAAATTATTAAAATTAATTTAAAATATTAAGCCCTTACCCTCAATGTGCCGGCGGCCACTGTTCTCGGGTTTTTTACGTTCTTGAACTCGGCATCATGTGGTACAGTGTCAAACACAACGTCCCCATGATCGTGCACGGAGCAGCCGAGGTCCTTCAGTCGGTTGACCAGTCCACCTTCTCGCAATGCCTTCGGGCCAACCTCTGTACCTGGCCTCCTCTACAGAGATAAATATTATACAAATTATACTGACGGCCATAAGAAACGCCTCAGTCCTATTAGATATCAAATTTTTCAGTATATTTGATTTGAAATTACAAACACTCATTTCCATCTGTAAATATGATTATCTGGTGTGGAAAAATGATTATAAAGAAATTATCAAATTCTTACAGTTTAGAAAAATAGCCAGAGCGGTATCAGAATTTCCATTTAAAAATCAGTTGCACGTGGTTAAAACTCTACTTGCGTCAATGACATGTGCCGTGAAACGTGTTATTTGGCGTCCACAGTTAGTGAATACCGAATGCGACGTCGATCGCAACGTCATAAACATGAAACGCATATGACGTTAACTTGAGAAACTTTCTTATATAACAGGCGTTATCCGAGGTCTATCTGACTTTTGCCGATTGGCAAATGTTTTGGTAACTCTGACTCGTCGACCAAGAAGCCTAATCGTGCAATGCTAGACGTCCAAACGTCCGACGGCCTGTTTTTGAGTTTCCCGTATTCATAAATGACTCATATACGAGCTCTATTTTCCGAACAATGTATCTGTTTCAAACGTTACTTGAAACAACAGAAAATGCCATAAAACACTTATTTGGCCCTCGCATTAATCGACTACTCAACACAACGTCGATCCCAACGTCACCAACCTGAAACGTACATGACGTTGACGTTAGGAATTTTTTCGTTTTAAAGGCGTTACACGAGATCCAGTTGAGCGTGGACGATCGATAAACGTTCACGAAACTCAAATGCGTCGATCAAGACTCCGAATCGAGACACACAATGCGTTAAACTGTCTGGCGATTTGTTTGCGTATTTCTCGCATTCGAAAATGGCCATATCGTGAGCTCCCTTTTCAGAATTTAGCCTTGGCATCCTTTAATACGGGTGTTTGATATGAAAATTATTTAATTCCTGATGGCCTATTCACTAACACATGTTACTGTGTAAAATGAGATCAATTTCATCACATGACAAATAAACACGAAGCGCACGTAGAAAACGTGACCAGTCACCGGCAATGAACATCTTGATGATTAGAAACGCATATTTGTTTATTTGGCGTAACTGTTGGTCGAAAATATTGTATACAGCATATATTTCAGTAATATTGTAATAGGATTAAGGAAAATAATGACAAATTTCATTGAGGCGTTTCTTATGGCAGTCAGTATATATAGTTTCATGGATCATGATTTCATTGTGCATATAAACATGCTGAGCTGGATCATTGTTGTTCCGCCCTTTTTGACGACACTGTCTTAATTTTATGTTGCATCTTAACGAAGTCGTAAGCACCGTATATGTTGCTGCTTATGACAAGCTGCAGTTACGAGGTTTTTGTTGAAAGGCCGTTATTTAGATTATGTTGTAGGCCTAAACGTACTTAGTTTCTATTTCATTTACCTTTAAAATTGCACTGAATGAACAATGATTATAAAACGAATTGAGCAAATCTTTATTACACGTATTTACATTATTTAAGACAGACTGATTTCAGCGAAGTATCCAAGTCCTTTTTAATTCAAAGTAGAAAAACAAGAAAGGGAAACGAATGAAAAAAGGTAGGCATATCTTAAACTATTACGCTGAACTTTAAAGTGGCATTTCACAGATATTTTTTCGTAAATTTTACTTTTATTTTAATCTAAAAGATCACATTTTGTTACGAAAATTCTGAAAATTGCAAGCCAAACTATTGCACAGTTAAAAAACTGATAGCAATTATAAATACGCATTAGAATAACTATCTTGGCATAAATGCATACCTTAACCCTTTCCCAAACAAGACCTGGTTTTGACGTCCCTGGTGGAATAGGCTTGGGAAAACATTGCTACAAAAGAAGAAACTGCTGATGACCAGCAGTTTCTCCCTTTGTCTCAATATTTTCTATGCCATATTTGACACAAATTCTTTCTTTAATAACATCCATTTTGTCATTTGTGGCAGTTTCGGAAGTGGATCACCCAAAAGTTCGGCGTTTTGGAAAGGGTTAAAGAATGAATGGGAATGAGAAGTCTCTTTAAAATGAAATTTCTAAACTGTTCCACGCAACGAATAAAGAAGGGTTTGTGAAGCTTAAGATCAATTGAACAAAAGCGTTAAGTACATCGACACCATTACCGCCCCATGTATGGATCATTGGGGGTGTGGCGTTCTGAAATCGGGGGGCGCGTCACTGTCAGCCAATCAGATTAAAGTGTGTGTCCCAACGACCTTCACATTGCATGCAATTGTCATGGAAATAATTAAAATGACGTATGTTTGCTTGTGAATAGCTTGCGTGATTTTACATAAGAGCGGGGGAGAGAGAGAGAGATACAACGTCTTGTCAAGTAAAAACGGGACTTAAAGTAACAGAGGCAAGGAAAAAGGAGGAAAACAGAAGAAAATGAAAAGAAAGAAAATGCAAAGACAATGTGGCTGCATCGCCCCCTTACATGTTTGAAGTTGCTTGACATATTTAACCCATTCCCATATAAAGATGCATTTTGACTCCCCAATAGATAAATGATTTGGAAACAATGTGGAAATAGAAACATAGATCTAGCTTGTGACAAGCAGATTATCCATTTTCCATAATATTTTCTACACAGTAATACAAAAAATGTAAAACGTTGTTCTCTTGAAATTGTTGTCTGTAACATGCCTTGCTTAATGTGTTTAGCTATCGACTCTGAAAATTAAACTAATTCCTTTTAGGTCGGAATTTAAGATATATATCAAAAGTGTACCCATGCAGTCATAATTTGTTAAGACTTTTCATTTGTAAAACAATAAAACGCACAACTGATAGTGTACATCAGAAAATAAATAATTATCCATGACGACTAGATTTAGATCTATATTTTAATAAACTTAAAGTGACATTTCACGATTATTTTTTCACAAATTTTACTTTAATTCTATCTGAAAGAGCATCTTTTCTTATGAAAATTCTGAAAATTTCAAGTCAAAGTATTGAACCGTTTACGAGAAATATATATTTTTGTGCTAAAATAAAACAAATTGTTGTGGACAACAGTTCAGATTTATATAGAATTTGTCATTTCTGTCTCAACTTAGAAGGCGTAATTTTCGCTTATAAATAACAACTTCAATGAAATGATAGCATTCCTATGCATTAGAATAAACAATCTTTGCAGCAAGACATACTTTTGAAAAATGAAATAAATGTGAAATGTCACTTTAAGGATTTATTCGATCAGCAATTTTGTTATCATAATATTTTTCAAAATAACGAGATAAAGGATCAGAGGGATTATGAAGACGAAGAATAAGATAATTTTATCTGCAAAAATAGTGAAAATCACAGCGACGCCTATTTCGGTAAAAAAAAATTTTCGATAGTTACGTTCGAAAATGTCGTAACTACAGCTTAATCAAGCTGTAGTTACGACATTTTGATGTAACCGACGGTATGCCAACTGGTCCTATGAATACTTGGAGAAAAAACGTTTATCGTCGCTTTTCGACAAAAACCTCGTAACTGCAGCTTGATTTAAGCTGCAGTTACGCGTTTTTTGTTGAAAATCAGCGATATAAAGTAAGCGGTGGTGCTGTGCTGGTCGAAGTCCTTTCCAAACAACGATCGAAGACTTTTAAATGTTTTGAAAACATCATATAGAGAAAAGCAAAGTGCTGATGACCAGCATTGACCAGCATATTTCTTCTTTTCTCTACATATTCAACTATTAATCAAAATATCATGAATTAAATTAATTAACGTATTCTTAGCTTAAGCTACGATAATGCGTTTGCTGTGATCAAACTGTTTGTTTTATCGCCTGCGCTTTATTTGGATTTGCAAAAGAATAATTTAAAAAGCATTTTGTTTTTCAAAGTCTTTTCTATATGCGCAGAAACGAGACAGAGTTCGACTTTCCCTCGGGTTGAAAAGTAATGTCCGAGATCGTCTACGTATCTAAATCAATTCGATATTAAAGAAATAAACACGCAAATAAAGTACAGTACATCTGAAATTTTAAAAGACGCACGTCACACGAAAGAATTTTTTAGCATTTAGATATGTGACCCGTCACGCTAAAAGGGACCTTATCCGAACTCCAAAAATCCAAATTTTGACAAACTTGTCAGACTCGGTACAGGTCAATCAGATCACGAATGCGAAAAATGAACATTTGGTAAGATAGAGAAATCTTTCCGGAATTAGAAAATTACATAAAAGTGAAAAGTGTCGGCCCTAGTCTGGCTGCGCGGACTGCACAGACAGACTAGGGTCGATATTTTTCACACACCCGATAAGGTCCCTTTTAGCGCGACGGGTCACATATATCACGAATTAACAAAAAATGACATTGTAAATTAAAGTAACATCATCACCGATTAAATAACAAACTATTCAGTAGCTGAAATCAAGTGAAATAATTATTTTTACAAACATAACATATTATATTGTATACTTCATAATTCGACAAGTCATAAATTTTCAACGTTTATCAGTATCACAAAGGTTCATTAATCATTTTGTAAATAATAATAATAAAAAATAAACTAAAACTTACTTGTCCCTTGCTGAAGGGAACGCCGACGATACCAACTTTTCTTGTGTTTCTTTTGTCGTTGACAGGCATTGCTACTATTTCTTATGTTCTTTTTTCAAACTTATAATTCGTCTGTTACAGCTGGATGCAGTTTGGTTGTTGTCGGCCGCGCGCGGCCCTTTTAATATCGTCCCCTTTCAGAGGGAGGCGGGGCTAAATTTGATCTGTTGGTTTTTCGTCCCCGATTTGTGACAGGAAAATTTTACCCGATTGGAACAAAATTCGGTCGGCTAGATACCAAAAGTGCGTCAATTTTGTATTTTGGTGTTTATGGGAAAAACAGTCGAACTACGACAAAAATGGAATTATTCAAGGCCATGCATTAATCCTTTCCCTGAATAGTCTAGGCTTTTCTTAATTGAAACGACCCATAAATGCCAACATTTGTGTAGCGCATTTCTAGAATTTGAAATTAGTTGACAAATTTTTAAGAACAAGTGAAATTTTGCTAGCTTTCATCGATTATTTATTTTTTCCTCGATGTTTCCAAAAGAACTTAATCCTAATAGGCAGAGAGCTGTAGAAAGCATTCCGAATTAAGAAGAAAATCATCGTTTTCTCGAAAACGCTTTCCATACATTTTAGTAAAATACTGATATCTGTTATCGTTTTCATTTAGAGCTAGTTTAGCCCTTTCCCAAACAACAAAATTTTAAGATGGTCCAATTTCAATGCTGCTGAAGACGGCAAAAGGTCTGTAAGTAGGAGAAAAGACCAATTTTCAGCATTTTCTTTTTTGCCTTAATGTTTTCCAAGGCATTTTCTTTGAAAGACGTCAAAGCCAGGTCTTGGTTGGGAAATGGTTAATCCTATCTCAAACAAGACCTGACTTTGACGAACCAAAAAAGGCGGAGAAGTTGGAATACATTGACTGAAAAGAAGAAAATGTTGATGGCCATTTTTTCTCCATTTTTCTTCAACATTGTCTGTGCTGAAGCTTACAAAGTAACGTTCTTTAGCCCATTACCAAACGATAAAATTTTAGCGTGATCTAAATTGAAAGATCCTGCAGACGACAATTTCAAGTGAATGAAATCTCACATTTTTGGTCTTTTTACATAGAAAACATTGTGGGAAATAAAGAAATTGCTTGTCACAAGCAATTTCTTCATTTTCCACGATGTTTTCCAAAGTCTTTATCTCTTGGGAAGTCAAAAAGAGTCACTGTGTGGTAGTGGGTTAACAATCTACGTGCATTTCAGCATTTCAAATTGGGCTGGTCTGGGAAAAAATCAAGTTTGGGAAATGGGTAACATTTTGCCATATTAAAAAGTTAATAAATTACTGATGAAACGTTTGCACAAAAATACATATAAAAAGTTTCAGAATGAATTTCTAGACACATAAAAAAGAAAATCACCAAATAAACAGAGAATCGACAAAAAGAGATAAAAGTTTCGCTTCTGATCAGCAAGCATACCATTCATACAGAATGACGCTTTCTGACGCTTTTCTTTAAGATAAAGACGTTGCAAAATATTGTGGAATATGAAGAATTTGCTTGTGAACAGAAAGATCTTCATTTCCCACATTTTTTCTATACAGAAAGTCAAAAAGTAAATATTATCTACGTGAAATTGTCATCCTGTTACATCTTTGAATTTGATCAAATATGAAATTTTGTAGTCTGATGATGGAGTATGGAATGTGCATGTCGAACACAGTAGATATCTCTAACTTTCAATCTGCTTTGTTTTGTCGAGATACATATTTGGGAACGATTTTATCAAGTTAACCGTGACGTAATTTCGGACAAACAATAATATACCATATGTGTTGTTATAAAATATTGTAACTACGGCTTGAGTCAAGCTGCAGTTAGGATATTTTATAAAAACGCCGGCGGTTTACCAATACATAACAGTAAACCCAGTCTATTTTTATCACAAAACTCATTCCTATTGACACTCGCTACGTCGAAGTCAAATATCATTATTTTTTCCCACTAATACATCCATAGTTCGAATTCAATTACGTTTAACCTTTTCCAAACGTAAATTATTTTAGACTGATCGATTTTGGAAGCTCCGACAGACGACAAATCGATGTTGCTAAATGTGGGTTTTGGTACAATAAAGTACTGAAAATATTGATGCAAAGGGAGAAAATGCTAATTATCACCATTTTCTTCTTTTATCCCAAAATTTAACAAATATTTTCTAGTACTAACGTCAAAAACCAGGTATTTTTTGGGAAAGTATAAATTGCTACAACAGCAAGTAGACCCTATAAATATTTTAAAGGGCGACGGTAACAGATGGTCTAATTGCAAAAAATGAATTTTTTTGAAAAAATATGCAAAACTTTTGTGTTGACAACCTCGGGATGGTTAATAATATGCGATTCAGACAGAGAATGAGCCGAAATTACAAGACAGATAGCTGAATTTAGGGAGAATCCAAACCTAAATTCAACCCCATCACTGATGGGGTTAGAATTATTTTTAAATTGTTGCACATGCGCATACAGCGCGGACCATGATTCAAACGAGATTCATACTTGAATTTCAATATGACGTCATCATGTATGTTGTGACGTCATTTAAGAAAGTCGCATGTCCTACTGTTTTGACCTACTTTCGATATCGCTTCATGAATTTGGTATCAAATTGCGAAAAATGAGTCGTTGCTTCAATAGTGTGTCGTAATCATTTAATCAGGTCATATAAAGCTTAAAAAGTGTACATTTCGTTTGTATTTGACAATTTTTGGGTCCAAATCTGGGAAATAGTAGCTTTAAGTTTAACGAAATGCTTTTATTTGATACATAGTAGAAAAGTAGAGAAAATGCTCGGAGTGAATAATTTGACTCATTGTACTGCTATAATTATATTTCGTAAGCATTTTTGAAAAAAAAATATCGTAAATATTGTCTATAGCATAGATATTTAATTTTGCCTAACCCTTTCCCAAACAGAAAATTGTAGGGCGTTCGAATTTGAAAGCTGCTGCAGACGACAAAAAAGGATGTTGATTATAAGAGGATTTGTGTTTAATGTAGCACTGAAAATATTGAGACAAAAAGAATACACGCTAGTTATCAACATGTTATTCTTTTGCCTTAATACTTTCCCAAGACACTTCTAATAGGGACGTCAAAAGCCCAGAGAACTCTGTCTGCACCATCCATGTATGTATGTACTTCTACATTTAGCCCTGAAATCTGCATTTAGAATCTTACTACATGTATTTTGTTATTAACTTAGGGATTGTTACTTGTAAAAATATGTTGTAAGTGGTTTTGTATGAATATTATGGGCCGGTGGCATCATACCACTCAATAACGAATTGAATTGGTCATTTTTTGAGCGAACCTGGATTTGAATACCATAGAAAATGTTTTTATATTGTAGTTATGAAAAATCGGAGGGTATCAACTGCTTACCCTTGAGCAGCTATCAGGAATCAAGATGGCGTCCAAGATGGCGAATGAGTTATAGGTTGAAAAAAGCCACCAAAGGTGTTTAAAATTCGTCTTTGAAATGACAATAATTTATTTAAAATGTATTTTTAAAAATGAAGCGCAACGAGCGTCTTAGATGTTTTGTTTCTATAATTTATTTAGTAGTAGGCCTATTTCTACCAGAATATAGCGTTGATCAATGCACTATCTTACCCCGTCCACTACATTTAGCATGGGAAAAAGCTTCAAATATGTATAACAAATGACTATTTATTTATTTCTGCAAATAAATACTCCAAAACAGACAACTGCACAAAAAATGATAAAGAGTCTTTGATAATTTGAAATGGCTTCCAAGATGGTGGCTTTTTCAAAATACTTTGTAAGACTTGTACATCATTTTTACACATTTTTAACGGATTAGATACAAGATTTATATGGAGCCACATATGAGAGGGTGTATTGGTTTTTTACAATGCAAGATATCCCTAAATGTTACCCAAACCCTATTGTGAGGGTAGCCATTGTTTTCTCGAGACGATTGAAACGAATACTCACAGCATCGGCTTTGGATTTACTCACAGCATCGGCTTTGGATTTGAAATAAAATTTTAACAAGAGTTTCGCAGAGCGGCGCATATACGCCCGAGAGGGGCTTGACAGTAAAATATGCCATTTCTTTCAATTCAAGGGCAGATAATTCAAGAATGCCAAGAATTATCTGAATTCTAATAATGGCATACACAACTAGGCACCAAGGATATTTATTATGGTAAGTTTGATCCTATTCCGGTTGAAATTGTAGGACTTACGCATAGAAGAAAATGGGTATTTTTATTCAAGGGCAAATAATTCAAAAACGAAAAGTGCTATCTGAATTCCGTAAGTGGAGTGCACAACTACACACCATGGAGATTCATTTTGGCAAGTTTGATCACATTTCGGTTGAAACTGTAGGAGGAGTTGCGCACACAAGAAATTGCTAACGGACAGACAGACAGACGGACGAACGGACAGACGACCAGGGCCATAACATAATACGACCCTCCGGCCGTATAAAAAAGAATGT
This sequence comes from Fragum sueziense, assembly GCA_963680895.1. Taxonomy (NCBI): domain Eukaryota; kingdom Metazoa; phylum Mollusca; class Bivalvia; order Cardiida; family Cardiidae; genus Fragum; species Fragum sueziense. The sequence goes on from OY804593.1 coordinate 65,663,998, forward strand.
TTTCCCGTCTCCTATCTGATGCTCTGTTTACAGTATCTAGAAAAAGTAAAAAAAAATGTTAACAGTTAATTAATAATGTGACCCCGCTCCCCAAAGCACGGTCTTTTCTTGACGGATTTTTTTTCTCTTGTACAAACTTTGCAGTTCTTGCCCTAAAGACTCTAGATATCAAATGGCAATCCAATTTAATGGCCGATTCATGACAAGAAGATTTCTTAGAATGTACCCTATTTACTCCCCCTTTTGGCCCCTTATGGGGCCCCAAGAGGAAATAACGACATGATTTGTAAAAGTCTGAAGCGGATTCCAATGGGGATATTCCTGTCAAGTTTGATTGAAATCCGACCAGTGGCTCTCAGGAAGAAGTCGAAAATGTTTTAAGTTAACGCACAGCGAACGACGGACGACGACGGACGAAACACGGTCGCAATAGGTCACCATGAACTTCGGTCAGGTGACCTTAAAATGAAATAAAAAGAAAAAAGCTATTTTGCTAGATATATGAAAGAAGAGAAGACAGACAACATCTGCATCGTATTTTTATTATCTCTAAATAGATATATTTCATTTGTGTTTAGTCCCTTTTTATGCTTTCAATCAGGTTGGTATTTGGAAATTATGACCTCAATACAAAGCACACCTGTTCTTTTTTCTATTGAACTATTTTCATATATACTATATCTCGAAAACATGTTTTATGAAGTTGGAAATAACAAAAATATTTTTCAAAGACACATCTAATTATGTCTGAAGGTATTGCTTCGTAGATGGCTGTTTCCAATAGAATAATTATGCTAAAGGAGGATTGAATGATATCTAATCGATGCTTTTCAACAAAAACTTCCTAACCGTGGCTTGTGTTCAGCTGTAGTTACGAGGTTTTTGTTGAAAAGCGACGCAATACTTAATTTTAACCCTTTCCCAAACAACAGAATTTTAGGGTGATCCACATCAAAAACTTCCACAAATGACAAAATGGATGATATCAAAGAAAGGATTTGTGTAGAATATGGCACAGAAAATATTGAGACAAAAGGAGAAACTGCTGGTCATCAGCAGTTTCTTCTTTTGTTTCAATGTTTTCCCAAGCCTTTTCTATTAGGGACGTCAAAACCGGGGCCCGTATTCACCAACGTATCTAAATTGATTTTCTAAAGTAAAATTACAATGCAACCAATCAGAGTGACCGGTAAATGTGTCTGCGTTTGTCTCGGCCACTCTGATTGGTTGGTATGTAATTTTATTTTAGAAAATCAATTTAGAAACGTTGGTGAATACGGGCCCAGGTCTTGTTTGGGAAAGGGTTAAGGCTACCGAGCTAGGCAGTTGATTTCGCAGTGTTCACGTATAAGAAGAAAATCAGTTAATCAACGTGTTTTATAAAAGATCCATCAAACTCGGTTGTTTTAAAAGTTTTATTTGCTTTTCTTTGTGTCGTTACTTGGATTTATTAAGAAATAATGATTTTCGAGAAAATAAAGATCGGTAATTTCCGTAAATCTCCACGAAGTGACGTCATACCATGGGCTTGACTCCGCACCCAATCTAGAGCAAAAGGTTTCTGACACAGATAAAGTGTGCGACTTTTCTGTCATTAAGCGAAGTCTCAGTTTTATCCATTTCTCGATCGCCAGAGTAATGCAGACAAACTAAAACCGTTATTTGGCACATTCACAATGACATATTCTTTCACTGTTTCAACATTTTTCTTACATTTTTAATGACGAATTCCGTGTTTTTAGTATCGAATGGGGAAGTCGCTTTATGACAGAAAAGTCGGACATTAAACCTTGTCAGAAATCTCAGGCTTTCCGGGAAACAACCAATGACTTCCCGTTTTGTCCCGCCATGACATTATAATTGTGCCGATAAGACGTCATAACTTCAAATCGCAACTTTCGCATTGTTTCAATTTTTTTCTTCGGTAAAGATCGGAAAAGACCAAAATATCCAATTTAAAAGACGAAATAAAATACTTCTAATATTTGAAAATTGCAGAAACTTTGATATTTGGTTATTAGAAATGTGATTTTATCGACTCAAGAGTTTTATTTTGCCAATCAGCGGACACTTTAAGATCAAAAGTTGGAGCTAAAAAGACGTCACGCCGGAATAACGAACGTCGACGTATCTTATGTTGTGCTAGGGAACGTCAGAAAAAGTTTCCGCATTTCTCTATCAACAATATTTCAATAACCTAGTACTTACACGTAAGCAACAAAAACTAACAAGACCCTATTATTTATATATCAAGAAATTAAAACGTTTTAAATAATTTAATTCTTTTATTCATCTACGCAAACTTTTGAGACTACAAATCTTCTCCGATTGTAAACATGAAACAACAAATATTATAACATTTTTTCAACAAACACATTGCACTTTTGTCTTTTTTCCCAAAAAAAGGTTTACATGTATAGATTTTGAGACTGAAAAATGATTTATACAGAGTTTGATGAACATGTCCATTTCTGTAATGCTTCTTCTGTTCGCCTAATTGTTGATAAAACTAATGTGCGACGAAAGAAAATGTTAAGTAAACGAATCAATGGAACAATTAACCATTGTGCCGTTACACATCGACCTTACGTTGACGTTTCTCACAAACGTTATAACGTTAAATATTTAGCGCAACTTGGGACATTTGTGTGGACAAAGAGAAAATTCGATTATTAAAAAATATTGAAAAATGAAAAATATATGGGCTTTTTAAAGTCAAGTATTTATTTTTTAGGTCAATTTCTTAGAATTTCTACACAGTTTTTCTTTTATTCATTGTAATAAATGTCGCATTTAATAATTATTGAGTTAGATCATTCGCATTTCGATGTATTACTTTCTAACATGAAGTGTAAACTTTATACAAAACTAGTACTAATTTGACAATTTACTTTTTTCATATTGCACTTTGAATTTCAACTAAAATAATTCTTGAGTTACATCTCTACATCACCTTTTTGTTCGAAGTTTTATGTTCGAACTGGTTATACATGTACAGTAAAATCTTTAGGCAAAAAGAGAAATAAAATTGGAAATCTGATAGGCATTTTTGTCTTCTTGGAAATGATATATGATATATGATATAAGATAATTAACTATTAATTAGAAGAATGAAATACATGTATACTCACGACAACGCTAAAAGTTAAATTAGCTCCAATTTTTGACGTTACGCCTTTAGCATAGAAAATTATAATGAAAAGGAGAAATTGCTGACTATCAACAATTTCTTCTCTTCCATCAAAGTTTTCCGAAACGGATTCTTTAAGGAACGCCAAAATCAAGTCTTGTTTGGGAAAGGGTTTATCAGCCACTTCACTACTCCTATTGCTAAAGATAGACTAGAACACGGCGGTTAATCACGTGACTCAGAATTTCAGAAATCATCAATAATTTTGTTAATACTTGACCAATTTGAACTCGGTTTAAAGCAGAGAAGGTGGGAAAATGCTACGAATAAGCTGGGCGTGTTTTGGTTTATCTTCAATAACTTTTTTTATCAGCCAATTTTTCAAAAATCCAAAACGTCATTCTGATGCGTGACGTCTGTCCACCTTCTCTGCTCCAAACCGAATTCAAATCGGTCTCGTATTAACAAAATTATTGAAGATATTCTGATTATCCACTGTGATTGCTAAGATACGATTAAATTATCACTTTGACACAACAGTAATTCGAGCGAAGAAATATCGACAGAACGAGGATCAACTGCACATTTATTGTCACCAAAAATGCTTGAATTTGTTAACCCATTACCAGACGGCAAAGGTTTAGGGCGGTCCAAATTAAAGATCTTGCAGACGACAAATTAAAGAGAATGACATTTTTAATTTAGAGGCCATTATTAATGGAAAACATTGTGGAGAATGAAGAAATTGCTTTTCACAAGCAATTTCTTCATTTTTCACGATGTTTTCCATTGTCACTATTTTGTGGGGGGGGCAAAAAGAGTCATTGTGTGGTATTGGGTTAACCCGTGCCCTAATATTTTTTTCATCATTACGTGCATCTAACCTTTTCCTAAACGGTACCACCGTACACTTTTCCAGGTCTAAGGCTGTCACAGACGACAGATTGCATATTGATAAAGATATGACTTGTGAAATTGATTGCAAAGAAAACTTTTAGGCATAATCAGAACATACTGGTTGTCAGCTTTACTTCTGTTGTCCCAATGTTTTCAAGCTTTGCTGTATGCATCAATTAGTGTGATTTTAAGAGAAAAAAAAATCTCGTACACGGTGGAATTCCCCTTTCCACCTGCTAATTTTAGCAACTTTAGTTGTATGTTTTTGTTATTCGTCGATTGAACAAATGTTGTATTACATTTTACCCTGATATGTTACATTTTGGCCGAATAATTGACTTTCAAAAATACTGACTAAACATTTATTTTCTTCTCTTTATATGTATGGGAGATATTGTATTAAGATAGAATACCTCTCTTGAGATTCGCATGACATCGAAATTATTCGGGCACGATCGAAAACATTCGACTCTCCACCGCCGAATGTTTACGACCGCGTCCGAATAGGTTCGGATACGTAACGGCGCCGCTCGGGAAATAAAAGCCGATGTTAGATATGATTCTCAAAATTGCGACATCCTTAATGAACATCATTCTGTCTTAGCGTATGCAACGTATGCAGAAACCTCATCTTTTAATCGAGGTCAGGAAAATTGTGCTATTAAAGGTACGCACGTTCTTGGTTTATTTACGACAATTTCATTAACCCTTTCCTAAACAAGACCTGGTTTTGACGTCCCTAATAGAAAATGCTTGGGAAAACATTGAGGCAAAAGAAGAAACTGCTGATAACCAGCAGTTTCTCCTTTTGTCTCAATATTTTCTTTGCTACATCATACACAATTTCAGTCTTTATCAACATCCCCTTTGTTGTCTGCTGCAGCTCTTGTATTGAACCTGCCTATAATTTTGTCGCTTGGGAAAGGGTAGTTAACAACCTTCAAAAATACAGACGTCGTATTTATTAATCAACCCTAGCCCAAACAAGTTCTAGTTGTGACGATTATCATGATAAATCTTTAAGAAAATGGGAAAAAAATGTCAAAAACACAGATCTATATAACCAACATTTTCTCTTTCTTTCTAAAGATGTTCACGCTTTATAAATAGTGTTTCCTCATTTCTGTGTTAAATTAATCTGCAGCAGATTCCAAAGTAGACCCGTCTATATTTGGTCGTCTATTTTTTTAAAAAAGGTACAATATATGCATTTTCGGTACGTTTCTCTTCATATGACATGCTACATTATAATGATGGATTAATTAAACATTGATTTATTATTTTAACCCTTTCCCAAACTAGGCCTACTACAATTAATTTGTGATAGTCGAAATAGAAAATCGTTAGGGATGAGATTTGAGTGCAATATAAAACAGGAAATGTTGAGATAAAAGGAGAAATGTTGGTAATAAGCATTTTCTTCTTTCGATTATCCCATGAATGGTTTCCCATTTCTAGTAGGGACGTCAAAAGCAGAGCTCTCTTATTTGGGAAAGAGTTTTAGTAATGATTGTAGGCATATCCCTTCTTTGTTTTACATTTTCTATATTCGGTGACCGATTTCTTGAAGATCATTTTCTAAACTCATAAAAAAAGAACTGTTTATAAGTATTTAACACATGAAAAAAAAAATAAAAAATAAGGGACAATGGACATCAAGTTATTCGGAAAACTCGGTCGTTACTGTAGAAACTTTCATGTTTCGCATCATTATATATACATGTTTCGCTACCAGACTTTCGACAATATGACACGTCTTCACTATTCACTGTTTTTCGACTGTTAGAGCGTATTTGTTATGTGGAACTGCTTTTCTCAAGATGGAAATCGATGAATTCATCAATTAAGTGCGATGACATACACATTTTCTTCTTGAATTATTACCAGGAAATATTGCTTAAAGTGACATTTCACATTTATTTCATTTTTTAAAAGTATGTCTTGATGCAAAGATTGTTTATTCTTATGCGTAGAAATGCTATCAGTTTTTTGAAGTTGTTATTTATAAGCGAAAAATACGCCTTTAAAGTTGAGACAAAATGACAAATTCTATATAAATCTGAACTGTTGTCCACAACAATTTGTTTAATTTTAGCACAAAAATGTATATTTCTCGTAAACAGTTCAATATTTTGGCTTGAAATTTTCAGGATTTCCGTAAGAAAAGAAGCTCTTTCAGATAGAATAAAAGTACAATTTATGTAAAAATAATTGTGAAATGTCACTTTAATACATTGAGGGAGTTTTTTTTTTCAAATTCTATTTTGTGGAACTTTAAAATAAAATTAAATTCTATTGTTTGGAATAGAAATTGTGATACTGGAGCATTGTCCCTTACTGGGAAGACAGAGAGAAAAAATTCAGATTTTCAGATTTGCAATGGGCGTAAAAACCAAGGCTTGCTTGAGTGAGGTAAATAGGGATAGATATCATGAGTATATCGTGTTACAAAAAGATCGGCTATACCTATTCCCACAACAATTTAACCGAAAAGATTGAAGCAGCATTAATTAAAACCAAATAAAAGTAGGCCATTTCTGTTCTCTTCTCAAAACAAATCAAAATATTCCCCAAACGAAACCTTTTTATTATGTCCATAAAAGAGAAAGCTTTGGGATAAAATGTGGGCAAAAAGACAATATAACTAGTATTTGCTCTGCTTTTGCACTAAACAGTCTAAAATTCGTCTGGTCATGGAGTAAGAGTTCGCACGAGGATTACAACGTGAGGTAACATGCTTGTTATTGTTAAAAAAGACAAAAGACTGAAAAATAAGTCAACATTTAACCCTTTCCCAAACAAGACCTGGTTTTGACGTCCCTAAGAGAATAGGCTTGGGAAAACATTGAAACAAAAGAAGAAACTGCTGATAATCAGCAGTTTCTCCTTTTGTCTCAATATTTTCTATGCCATATTTTACACGAATTCCATCTTTAACAGCTGCCATTTTGTCATTTTTGGTAGTTTTTGAAGTGGATTACCCTAAAGTTTTGCCGTTTGGGAAATGGTTAATGCTGGTCACTAACCAATCATCGCACAAGCTTTCTAAAGAGTTCTAACGGCGAAACAAAACAGGAAAATGTTAACGGAAATAGTTTGGACAGAAAGGTGTTATCCCTTCCATAGAAGATTTCCCACACTCAATCAATTCTTTCCCGATTTACAAAAAATGCTTATAGTCACTCTCCATCTTTAAAATTTTTCCAAACAGATTTATTTCGGCTGAACTTTATAGATCCAATGCGGTTTCAGACATGATATTATAGTCCAAGAGGCAGAAATCTGAGTGTTGTAACATGAAAATCAATTAGAATAAAGGAGAAAATACAGGCAACCAACGATTCTTCTTTTCTGCCAATAAAGGTTTCGAATGTCAAATTTCATAACAAAACCGGGTGAATTTAGGAAAGGGTTAGTTTTAAAAGTAGCTTATACAGATAAGAGACTAGGCTCCCCAACTAGCACCTTCACGGTGCTCTGTGTTATCAGTTTTACATCTTACTCGGTTTCAGTCAAATGGAGCCTAGTCCAGGGACTGTATAGCAAACCAATAAGATATTGACTTAAATGATCTAATTTTGACGCGCCAATTGCTACTAAGCTGCGCATTTAATCTTTGCAGAGACAATATTTAGTCTATTTCCAAATAGTCTTGTTTTGACGCCCCATGAGATGTGCCTTTGGAAAACATTGTAAAAAAGAAGGAATTACTCGAGACTAGTTTTTTCGTTATTTCCCACAATGTTTTCTGCCATAAATCATATAAAAATTAAATTAACCTTAACATTTTGTACGCAACATCTTGGAAAAGTTCAAAAATATCTGACTGGTAATGGGTTTAGAGACGACATTTTTTTAAATGTGCATATTCTGCAAGCAGACCTTTGGGTGAGCATGAGACTTCTTTCCAAAAGAAGGTATTTTTTCGTGTTCTTTATCATGAAAAAATTGGGATAGACTGCGCCAAAATACATCTTCGTGCTATGAAATATCTTAAGACAAATAAGTATTGCAATTACGCCTATTTTCATCAATGCATATGTCTACCCTGTCACATGTTGCACATGTGCATAAGATTTCAGTTCGCTTCCTCACGTGGACGACCGCATGGTAGACCTATCTATGAGAGAGGACAAAGAAACTAACTAGGCACCTATTCGCAAAACAATACCTGGTTTTGACGTCTGCAGCATAGGAAGCGAGAGAAAACATTGAGTCAAAAGAAGAAAATGCTGATAACCAAAGCAAGTCCTATCTGTAGGCCTACCAACATAAATTTCGTCGTATGAATTAGATCTAGCATTGAATGAGTTGATACACTTTTTGTTGTTTTGGAAAGAGTTTGTTCTGATCTCATTCTATGCGTTATAAACCACATGTAGGCCTAGTTGTATCAAATCTGGGGTCCATTTATGTGCTTCGAGGACGGAGGGACCTACAAATACTCAAATAGAAATAGCGTGATTTGAGCGCGCGTCGACTGTCACAGATTCGGACCAGACCGTTCTCATAGAGTCCGGCTGCCTATGTTTGTTTATTATGGATTAGGGATCAGACTTCCAGTATAATCCTTTCCCAAACTACAAAAATTTGGAATGTTCAAATTCGAAATCTGTCGCAAGCAACAATTTTGTAAACAATATATCACAAAAAATATATATTGAGACAAGAGAAGAAAATGCTGGCTAGCACTTATCAGCATTTTTTTGTGATTGTCTGGGCCCATTTCTTCCAACTTTCAGAGACGTCGAAACAAAAGTCTTGATTGGGAAAGGTTGTAATTGCATGGTGCCCAGTGATCGTAAAATCAGTCCTTTCTTCCTTTTATCGTCATAATCTAAAGTACCTTTGTAAACAAAACTGGACTATTTACTCAAATATTTAAACGAAGCGGTCACGCAAAATTTCTATTGAAGGTGTGTTCTTTTCCACCAACCAAACATGAAAAGACCGGAGGTGTGTCATCGACCTTCACCTTCCGTTTTGGAGGTGTGTCTTACATCGTTTCGCATTATCCAATCAGAATGCTCCATTCTGGAGGTGTGTCACCGACCTTCACCTTCATTTGGGGGTGTGTCTTTTCAGTTTTCCCATCGTCCAATCGGATTACGGGATTGCGGAGGTGTGTCATTTTTCCAAACGACCTTCACATTCACGAGTGAAGAACGCGGTCAGCAATTCGTTTGTCATGCAGTCATTGTTTTGATGTTGGAAAATATGGCAATCTTGATCCTTTCACCAAATGAACCAATCTAACCCTTTCACAGACGATGTGTATTATCTGATTAATGTAGATGTCGAAATATTCTTACATTGCTAAATGCAATTTATGAAGACTAAATTAAAAGAAAACATTAGGGCATAGGCCCTACAGAGAAATTTTGAGCATTTCTTTTCTACGGCATAAATCTACTTCTATCCAATGATTCCCCTTTTAATTTGCTAAAGTCAGTGAATTATTTTTTCGAAAGATGACTAATTTTTTTTTGTCTTCAAATCCTGTTTTCGATGTCGCTGTCAATAAGGCTTTTGAAAATATTGGAGAATAGGGAAAATGCGCTAAAACCCTATTTTGAAAACTTGCAAAAAAACAAAAAAAAAAAAAAAACCACAAAAAACCCAAAAACAAACAAAAAATATACACAACAATGAATAAAATAACAAGCAGATAGAATCGGCTCATTAACAAATTGTCACATAATGCCGCTTTTTGATGCTATAAAAGACAAAACCTTTGGAAAACGTTGTGGAAAATGAAAAAAACTGTTTGTTTCAAGCAATTTCTTCTTTTACAAAAAAAATCTACGTATTCACAGAAAGGCCCCATAAATGCTAACTGTCCTTCACTTGAAGTTGAAATGTTATCTGCAACGTCTTTAAAATTTGGACCAGTCTTATTTTTTAAGTCTAGTAATGGTTTCAAACCTAACCAACTTTAGTGCACATTCATGAACATGAAAAACTATGTTTGCTTTAGTCTGAAATCTAGATCACATAATTATGCAAATCAATTTCTGTAACAAAAAGGTGACGTTGCACATGTCTGGAATGAGATGTAGCCTAATAACATAGGCAATTGAACATTTCAAACTCATAAGATCATGGTTGTTAAAACTAAGTTACAAGAAAATGTTAATATGGCAAGATTTATTGCTGTAAACTTTCGAAAAAAGTGAGAAATCGCGCATCAATTGCATCGTTTAGTTTTAGATGTTTAAGTTTTTGTTTTGTTTTTGTGTTGTTGTTTTTTAAGTGTTTTATATTTTTTTTTTATTTTAACTTTTGTTTGTTTTTAGCTTCCATGCCAAATTCTACATAGATCTAATATATATTCGTTAAATCGAGATTTTATGATCTATACAGATAGAAATTCGTATGCAATATACAAAATGTAGCACAATAAATATTTGTAATAAAGGAGAAATGCTGGTTATCATGATTTCTTTTGTCTCTATGTTTTCCAACGCTTTCCATTATGCGTGCCATATCATTTGTGAACGTGTTCAAGGGACATAACATTCCAATTTCATTTTTAATTGGACGTCCGAAAGGACGTACAATTCTTATAACCACTTTTCGACAGGCGAAATGAGTTTTCATTACCAAAAAACCCTTTCTCAGACTCAATTGCCAGTTGACCAAAATTCAAAACAGATTTTGCGACCATACAGGAAAACTGTCGTATCTTTTCCTGCTTTCTATGTGTTCTCTAACAAACACTATAAGATTCATTTGCCGATTCAATTCATGCCACGTCTTAACCAACTTTACGATCTTTTTTCGATTGAACCATTTTCTTGTAGTGATTTGACTTTCGTAATATTGTGTAAAGGGTAAGATCTTTAGAAAGCGATACATGCATACAATATGTTTATAAAGTAAACAAACGCCTTATATCATCATCAGCAGCGATACCTCAAATGGGAAAGGATTAACCTCGCAACCTTTTTAGTATGAAATTTGGAACGCCGTTGGTTCGAAACCAGTTCGGATTATTTTTTCTGTATAATGTTTGTTAAAACGTTTGTTTTTCTTGATGTCTTTACTGAAAACAGACATTTTAGGATGATTACTCAGTTTAATGCACGTGTTACATATATGTATGATAGTTTCTTTTTCTTTGATCATTGTTGTTTAAGTCTTTGACATATTTAAAGGAACGGGGTTTCCACGAGATGTATTTTGGAAATAGGGTTTTAAAATTGATTCTCAGGGAGTGAGTTCATTTCGCAACTCTGGTTCGACTCGATGGCAAATCGGGGTTCCATCTGAACAGCCTCAGATGAGACGCTAGTGATATCCACCTATTCAGAAAAATAGTTGCTCTTGCGAGTTTTTTTTTTTTCTCCAGCATCTGTATCACTGATATTCGACAGTATCATGACCTAGTTACATACTGATCAATGATCATGACAACAATGATTATTACTAGTCTATGATCGAGTGACAGCGATCTGTATTTATTACGTTTAAGTGAACCGTTTACGTGTATTGTACTAAGAAGATTAAGCAATGGGTCTGCAACAATGACAATGGAACATAGATGATCGTATGAATATGTGTACAGATATGGACATTGCTATTCTAAAATTTTCGTTGACAATGATATGAAGATTTAAATTGCGTATTGTACTCCACTGCCATTTTCCCGACGGCACGTTCCCAATTTCTTCTTTGTATGCACATCTGTAGATGTAAGGATGTTGCGGTAGTACTGGTATGAGGAATCCACGGTTAGGTGCTCCAATTCATCTGGCATTTTGTTTCAGGAAAAGTGTGAATTGAATTTGTTTTGTAACCACAACCAGGAAAAACTGCTGCAGTGTTTCTTTTATTTTTTTTTTTTTTTTATTTATTTTTTTTTACCCTAAACACAAATAAAAATCAAAGTGCTTGGAGCACTATATTTAGACGTCTCTGATTGATTGAGCGGAATTGTATGTAAATGATCGGCGTTTCATTACTTTATGTCGTTGAATTTGTGTTTAGATCGATTCTAAATCACTGCGGTCGTTTTATTCCTAACGATGGTGGAGATAAAAGTCGAAAAGAAGATGATAAAAAAGAACAATGTCTGAGTAGAATTCGAACCCAGGGCCTTCCAGATATAGACATGCGTAAAGAGTACAAGGTGAGTGCTCTGCCAATGAACTATCGCGGCTTTCATTTATGTAGCGCGTTGGCTTACATTTTGAAGAAATTGCTTTGTGTCGTCCTTTATAAAATCAACGAAAGGTGTAACTGACGACAATACTCATAGTTAACCGAAACAAGAAGACAAAAGTGCTAATCACATGACCTTAATTGAATTGGGTAATCAAATTAATAGTGATTATCCATAGAGACAAATCAGTTGTCTTGAAACGGCAATCAAATCATTTGAGGCCTGAGAAGGGTTTTCTGGTAATAAAGCCGATTTCGTATGTCCGAAACCGATCTTATAGAATTAAACACAGAAGAATGAATAAAATATCTTTCGTTCATGTACAATCCCGCTCAATCAATCAGAGACGTCCAATTACAGTGCTCTCAGCACTTTGATTAAAAGTATGTCTTGATGTAAAGATTGGGTATTCTAATGCACATAAATGCTATCAGTTTTTTTTTAAACTTTTTTGTTTTTAAGCGAAAAATACGCCTTTAAAGTTGAGACAGAAATGAATTCTATATAAATCTGAACTGCCGTCCACACCAACTTGTTTAATTTTAGCACAAGCATAATATACTCGTATTTCTCGTAAACTGCGCAATATTTTGGCTAGAAATTGTAAGAATTTTTCCTAAGACAATGTTCAGAATTTTCGAAAGAAAATATGCTCTTTCAGATAAAAAAAATATATAAAAATATATGAGAAATGCCACTTTAAATTGTATAGGCTTAAAATCATTTTTTCTTGATAATCTTTGGGAAAATGATTAATTATTGAGTAGTTATGCACATTTGAAGCGTGGACAGAATTGAAAACTTACAACTTTGTTTTGTATTCTTTTTTGTTGAAATATTGTAGACAAAGAAGAGAAATTGCTTCAAACTTGCTTGTTCTGAGATTTCTTTTCACAATCTTTGGCCACTTTATATTCATATGAACCTGGTTTTGATGTCCCTTATAGAAACAGTCTTTTGAAAAAACACATCGACCATAAGCTGGTAGTGTAAAAAGGTCAGACCGCACCTATGATTATAGACTAAGTGTTTTCTAATCTGCCAACAAAAAGCAACACGAGTATGAATGGGCAAAGAAAGACTTAAATTCAAGAAAATGATCATCATATTTTCTACGCTTCAAAGTTTTCCATGAAAACCAGGAAATTTGGGAAAAGGTTAAGCCAAAACAAGGTTAAAGGGACATGTCCCCATAATCCCCTATTGAAGGGAGCATTTGTCCTTGTGCCAAAACCCTGCTCTATTTATCTAATATTATGGCTAAAGATCAAAAGGTGCTAGATAAGATCGAATTACGTTCACACAAGAGTCAAGATGGATCACCAACCCTTTCCTAATAGACATCTGGTTTTGAGGTCCCCGGATGAATCATTGAAGATAAAAGAAAACATCCTGATAGCAAGTAATTTCTCCTTTCGCACTAATAACTACTGTGCTATAATGTATATAACCCTCTCTTTATCAAAGCCCATTGATTGTGTCGTCTGTAGTTACTTTCAAAAGTCTGAATGGCGTCGTTTGGAAAAAAGTAAATAGTGCACGCGATTATCTACTTCTGTGACTTATGAAAGCGGGGTATGAAGGTTCCGCTAAAAACCGGACTATAGCCTACTATTGGAACTAAACCGGTGTCACTCTGTTAACCCATTACAAGACGGCAAAATTTAAGACTTGTCCAAATTCTAATATGTTGCGGACGACAATATCAAGTTAATGAAATTTTACATTTTTGTCTTTTAGGTAGGTAAACATTGTAGGAAATGAAGAAATTGCTTGTGACAAGCAATTTCTTCATTTTCGACAATGTTTCTAAAGCCTTTTTTTCTCTTGGGGAGTCAAAAAGAGTAAATGTGAGAGAATGTGTTAAGAATAAAATCATTTGTAAGTGCAAAGTTAAGAAATGTGGTACATAGAAATTTGTTGCCCTGTACTCATCCAAACGCATTCCGTATATTTGAGATTAAAAAAAATATGTGCACCTTATTTCTAAATGTTTTCCTCCCTTGATTTTTCGAGTGATAAATTATATACATATAACAAATACAGGGTCTGAAACCAGATTAGATTAGAACTGAAGCAAACAGTTGATGTGCCAGATAAACGACGGGAAATAAATCCCGTGATACAACAACAATTGTAAATAATAATTATAACAAAAATAACAATTACGTATTGATTCTCCTTATGAATAAAAAATCATTGGCGAGCAAACACAATTTTGTTAGCTCGCCAATAATTGTTTTTACAATATACTGTTTTTAAAGATCAATCACGTCAAACGAATCTACGGCATTTCAATACTTTTCAAACTATTTTCAAATCCGTGACTTATTTTTAGATTTACTTCAAATATTTCCTACAATTGTTGTGGTGATGGTGTCACGTGATTCCCCGTTCCTACAGTTGGCGCCACATCGTATGGCACGTGTTTATATTTGTTCAGTGTTCAATAGCAATGAATTTTGTGCTAAAAATAGAATGGGTTAAATGCTATGTTTTGATAACCCGTCAGTGTTGTTATAAAATCTCGTAACTACGGCTTGAATCAAGCCGTAGTTACGAGGTTTTATAAAAACACCCACGAAATGCAACTTGTTTATCCGAAATTATGTCACTGATTACTTGATAAAATCGTTCCCTATTACATTTGAACAAAATATAAACATGTGCCATACGATGTGGCGCGAGATGTAGATATTAAAATTGAGTTGCCGCAGACCAACATTATTTTTTGCAATGATGATGCGCCCGGCATTTAATGGGGACATGGCAGCTACTGAAAAAAGTGCCCGCAGTGTTCTCCCCAGCCCAATAAGCTGTATCGGCCCAGCTACAGCTTCATGTAAATCAGTGTAATGCCACTACAAAAGTACCCCACAACTTAATTTCTTCAAAATTGTCACCAAATAGGAGGATTTTAAGCAGTTTACATAAAACACTGATAGATAATGCACTTTTACAATAATTGCAGATGTTATAATTGGTTATAAAAACACTATGGGAAAAGAAGAAATTGCACAAAAAGAGCAATTTCTTCTTTCCCATTATGTTTTTATTCCCATATTGTTTAAATAAACAATATGTGTTTCACGTTTACCGATATTTATATAATTTACACTATGTACAGCTTCAAATTATTCTAAGGAGAACCCTGGCCCGGTATTTTAACCCGTTTACATCCTCGGATATCTCGGGGTATCCGAGGATGACCCGTTTATACCAGAAGGCCATTTCTTGTCTGGTCCAAATTCAAAAAATTGCAGACGACCAATTCAAGTGAATGAAATTCTATCTGCTGGTCTTTTTGTCTTGAAAACATTTCGGGAAATGAAGAAATTTATTGTGACATTTTCACGCTTTTTCCAAATATTTTACTTGAGGTGTATAAGTTACTTTATATTTGGAAATTGTTTTGTATATGACGAGATACATGTATTTGTATAAGTCAATAAAATCTATCTATCTATCTATCATGTATAAAAAGGCGTCAATGTGTGGGAATGGGTCTAAAACCGTGAAAAAGGAATGGGTTAAAACCGTAAATTATATAATAATTACTAGTAATTAAATAAATAAAACTAGACAGCCCTGGCGGTCTGGAAGCGCACCATGGGCCTGAATTGTTTGTCTTGTTGAATTAAATTTCAAAAGTTCAGGCTGCACAAACAAGGAAATTCATGACCGTTTTTACAACAATGATATAACCGAGTCTCACTTTAACCCATTACCAAACTGCAAAATTTTAGACTGGTTCGATGCAGACGACAATTTCAAGTGAATGAAATTTTACATTTGGTCTTTTACGTAGAAAACATTGTTGGAAATGATGTAATTGCTTGTCACAAGCAATTTCTTCCTTTTTAATGATGTTTTCTAAAGCTATTATCTTGTGCGGAGTCAAAAGAAATCACTGTGTGGTAATGGGTTAAAGGGTCACATGCTAGATAATTCAAGCGAGAGTGAAACAAAGACACAATTGGCAATTTTGTCAAATTCAAGTGCACATAACTCAGGATATTGTATTTATATCAAGCTATGGATGACTCTAAAGCAAGATCTTAACTTCACCAAAATGTTATTAAAGTTTTGACATGATTGATAATTATTTGTGGGTGTAAAGAGGATGAAAACAAAGTCAAGAACACCGATTTTGTCAAATTCAAGGGTACATAACTCTGGATTTAAGATTCAGATCAAGCTGAAAAGCCAAAAATGGCATTTTTGTCAATTTCAAGGGCACATTACTCATGATGTAAAATTAAGATCATTCTGAAAATTACCCGCTGGCAGATCTTATAGTCCCCCCCCCAACATTCCGTCCAAGTTTTGTCTTGATTAGTCAATATTTGTTGTTGCTAGAGTGAAAACAAAGTAAAAATAAAGCTGAAAATGGAAATTTTGTCAAATTCAAGGGCATATAACTCATGATACAAAATTCAGATCAAGTTGAAAATTGTACCCAGGCAAGGTCTTATGGTTACCAACATTCTATTCAAGTTATGTTCACTCCATGGACTAAGCCCCAGTAGACTGGAAACATATGTAATATCCACTGATAACGCAGAGCTACTCGAAGTAGCTATTTTACTGCATAAGTCCTAGGACTATGTTTTGATTGGTCAATATTTGTAGTAGCTACAGCGAAAACAAATTCCAAATAAAGCCGAAAATGGAAATTTTGTCAATTTTAAGGGCACATACATGTAACTCATGATATAATATTCAAATCAAGCTGAAACACACAAGAACTTATGGGCACCAACATTCTGTCCAAGTTTTCCTCGATTGGTCAATATTTGTAGTTGCTAGAGTGAAAACAAATTCAAAATGGTAATTTTTGACATTCAAGTGCAGATAACTCCAGACTCTCTTCTTCAGTCAAAATTCTTTGAAGGAATCTGAGAGGGGTCACCCAAGGATAATTTCTGTGAAGTTAAATTGAAATCCATCAAGTAGTTTTTGAAGAGAAGATTCTTACAGAAAAAGTTTACGGACGGACTGACGCACACATTGCCATGACAATAGCCCGCTGGTCTGACCACCAGTGGAGCTAAAAATCCAGCAACATTTTAGAATTTTCCGATTCGAAAGCTGCTGCACATAAGTAATATATGTAGGAAAAGACCAACTTTGTGTACAAAAAGCACAGAAAATATTGAGGCAAAAAGGAGAAAATGCTGTTTCATTAATCTTGCTCAAATAGACTGGGTGGATCGTCTTAAGCACCTTCCCATTGGAAAGCACGCTTCTTTTCAATTTTACGCATTGCAATTTGAATTGCAGTGTGTCATTTTTAAAAACATTTTACAATTCGGCAATGTAATTCAGACTATTGTTTTGACACAACTGCTTTTTTATATGATTTACTTTGGCGCGTGTTTGCTTCAAAAGATTTACGGCTGCCTTAGAGTGCATGCAGTTAAAAGTACGTTTATGAGTCAATTTCAAAATTCGCAGGTTTTTTAGACCAGTAAATCATGAAAAGTTATCGTCAAATATTTTATTTTTTGTGTTCTCAATTTGTTGTTAGATTATTAATAACATGTTTCAAATCATTTTCCACCCTGGGTTGTTGGTGTGTAGCTTCTAAATCGGTTATTAACAATGTGTTCCAGACAAAAATGTCTTTGGTGTTCCGGTTAAATAAAGGTATGAAAATAATACAGATTAAAAGATAGTTGACATTTTTTCACCAAATTACATCTTAAAAGGTCAATAGCTAATAAATAATAGAAAAGTATCATTTTGGATGCATAATTACATAATAATTTACATGAAAGTATCTTTGTTTGCTAAAGTTGGGAAAAAAATCAAACGTTTTAGTTTCAAAATTTCTTATTTGAGTCCAAATGTGCAGAAAGTTTCAATCGTCAAAATTAGTCTGTCCAATTTGCTTTATATAACTAGTACTTTTGATGCATTTGCTTGATCAGTTTTCTTGGAAAATGAATTTAACATTACCGGAACACCAAAGACATGAGCGGAACACCAAAGACATCAACATAACCACAAAGAAAATCATATATTTTCTTTGTTTTAACATGTTTATTTTGCATTGATTTAGGTTGAAACTGGCAGCTAATGTCAGTCCCATTTGATTCCGCTCCCCGGAACGCACATCAGAACTCTTGACAAATTAAAATGCCAATGAAAAGTCCAAGCTTTACCTCCAGTTGATAGTAAAATCCAACCTCCCTTAAGACATGAATTCAGTAACACGGCATGAGTCGAAAGATATAGGAATGCAAAGAGATATAGTTAATATGTAATAATTTAGGATTTTAATGCACCAATATAAAACATTTTGGGCAATACTGTTCTAGCATTTACCGTCTGTCAGCCTGCCCGTCAGTTCAAAACTTTGAATTGGCATTTCTCTAAAACTATGGACAAAGAAAGCTCACATTTGGTAAGTAACGTTTGTTCAATGATATCTTTATGCTCCATTCATTCTAACATTCGCCCAAAGTCATTTTAAACCCTTAACATGGAACTCCACTTAAAACATCGAGCGAAACCTAGATTTGGCATTTTCTCTAAAATTATAACACGTACAAAGCTGAAATTTGGTATGCTACCTTATTTTAATAATGTCTATCTGATCCATGCAATCTGACATACCTCAGTGCAATTTTATTTTTGTCTTTGGCGTTCCATTGCTCAGACCGGAACACCAAGGACTGGAACACCAAGGACAATTTCACACTAATTTGTAAAAATATACATATAAATAGGGTATTTGTTTAATCTACTGTTGAAAACATTTACTGTACTCAAAGTCAGATATACTGGACAAATATCTAATAAAAAGGTACCTTGCAAAGTATTATAAAGTGCGTCATCCCAAAGACAAAGAAAAAAAGTACTGTACAAGTTGACCGCCTTCTTTTTCAATTTATTAACAAGACACAAAATAAATTCTTCCTCTTTAAAATGTAATGCATGAACCTACGGTAGCTTTTCAAAAGGAGGTAGATGATTTGTGTCTACATCTAATAAAAATTGCATTTCTTTGACTTTTTAGACATTGGAACACCAAAGACAAAAATCTGTGGGACAAGGATATATGATGATTTTAATACCATTTACATAATATCATTTGGGTAACTGGTATATTCAAAGTGTAATTTCACATATTGTCATGCAAACTAACCCAAAAAAGTGTTTCAATTACGGTTAAAAGTAGTTATCTTTGCTGGTCAAAACCAATGAGGGTAGCAGTGGGACAAAGCAAATTTACACATTTCAGGCCATATAACATGTAAAATATCTCACTAAAGCATGTAACATGCATCATTTTTTATGCTTAATCAACACAATTACATTGGTATAGACCCATTTTTAACATTAATGTTTATTCGATTACTTAAATGTACAAGTTATCACACGTGGACAAGAAAACCTGCGAATTTTGAAAACGACTCTTATAAAACATTTACTGTGGCCTGTTTTTTGACCCTCTTTCATTTGAAGGAGAGTTGCATAAATATAAAAGTGCTAGAAATGAATTGGGGTTTTTTTTTGCTACAAAAAAGACTAATACTTATACGCCAATTCGCTCCGATTCAAACAACTGATGAGAACCTAATGACTAAAAAATACGTTTGACGTAAGCGATCGGCCAGTTTTTGCCTATCATCTTAAACAAAGTGGGAGTTCGTCTTCGGACAGTTTATGAAACTTCCAAAAATGAACAAAAACGACAACAATTATAACAACAACAAAATAAATTTGAGAACTTTCCAAATTTATTTTGTATAAGACCATTTTTATTCCTAAAATCAAGTTGAAAAATCCCCCTCCAAAATACTTTGAGTAGTTGGCTATTATTTCTATCAATGGACAGCTATTTGCAGCAAAATAAGTTAAGTTATGCCCCCCTTGTCTTGTATGTGAAGTAAGTATCAGGGCCCCACTGTACTGCGATGATTAAACATATTCGAAGCTGACTGTCAGCCCGAACATTTGCTTCTCATCAGCAGATTTACAACGGGGAGGAAGAGCGTTAGGGGTGAGAAATCATCATGAATTAAGTTCTCAAAAATTAAGTTGAAACATGTGCATCCATCAGTTTAATTTACAAAGCTAACACCAGTCACTAGTTTTGGCCCATTTTCAAATTGCTCAACTCTAAATTTGCGAGCTTCTCTAAAGTTTCAGGACCAAAATGTCATTTGGCACAGAATAAATTTAACATATTGGAATAATTTAACACATTTGTTATGATCCAAAGTTAGAGGCAACTGATGCTGATTACCCTTTCTTTCAATGATCTTACCTAAATTCACATTTCATTGTATAGGTGGTATAAAACATTTTGGTATCCGGGTTTTTGGTATGTCCGGTAACTGCTTCACTTACAAAAGATGGTGTTTTTTTCTGTCCAAATTTGTAGTGTAGTCATTCATGAAATGTTTGATATGTTAAGATTGTTTTTTTATCACAAGTCTACAACATTTGAACATAGGTTTGTAAGATGTACTAAATGTACTCACATCAATTTATTCATTACATCTCAGATGGATATCAAACCTCCATATTGAAAACTTTGATATGGGCCAAGTTGCCTGTCCAAGTCTTAGGAGTTATCAAAAATTACCCATAATGCAAAGCAAAGTTGCCTGTTCAAGCCATAGGAGTTATAAAAAAATACCCATTATGCAAAGTCAAATTTGGAAGTGGCAAATGGCATGAGAGGAGACAATGATGTAAGGGAGGTAACTTCTACCTAACTGTTCATAGTATGAACAAAAGCCCCAGTTCATGAATTATGAGTTTCTCTCTGCACAGTGTTCCTAATGCCAAAATTGACTTACTGACAAATTTTGGTGAGGGAAATAGGAGTTAACCTCGTAATTCTTGACAAACTCTTAAACCTTGAACAGACAACTGCAGTAACTCCTAATTGCCGAATTATAGCACGGACGGACGGACGGACGGACGACGGACAAAAAGTGACCACAATAACTCACCTCGAGCACTTCGTGCTCAGGTGAGCTAACAAATTCATTGTTATTAGAAAAACTATCCAATCAGATCTTTAAACTCACATTTAAACGCAAAATATATGTACCTTGTTGTAGTTGTTGTAGCGAAAAACGCCCCTCGCTTTGGCCAGGTTCCCCACCAGTGACAATGACACAATGAAAAGGTCCAAGTCCTAGATCAAGGTAAACTATCATGGTCGGTCCTAATGGAAATCATCGTCAGGATGTGCCAATGTGTGAAAAACCAAGGCTCTATCTCTAAAAAGTTTATAACATAAAGGCCACAAGGGCAAGTTTAAAAAACAAGAGGGCCAAAATGGCCCTGCATCGCTCACCTAAGAGGACTTTGACACAAACAACAGGCAAACTTCCAGTGCTGTATGGATTCTAAGATGAATGAAACTAAACTCTCTAAACAATTTTGACAATGATCGAGCCAAAATTTGGACATCCAGAGCAAATGAAAGGAAACTAGAAATCTATCACTGAAGGTGATAAAAATACCAGCCACCACCACCCTTGTTCGGAAAAGCGTTTTTCATAACTCCGAAATTGTCAATCCGAATTTCTTGAAATTTGGTCAAATCAGGGGCCATAACTCAGAAAGTATCGTTCCGATTGTCGTGGAATTTGCGTCTTGCACATGTACAGGTCCTAATGCACACCTGTGTCAAGTATGAAGCAAATCGGACAGTAACTGAAGGAGGAATTTCCCAGACAGGCATTTTTGGTCAAATCAGGAGCCATAACTCAGAAAGTATCGTTCCGATTTTCGTAAAATTTACGTCTTGTACATCTGCAGGTCCTAATGCACACATGTGCCAAGTATGCAGTAAATCGGATTATTACTGTAGGAGGAGTTGTCCGGACAAGCATATTTGGGTCAAACCAGGGGCCATAACTCAGAAAGTATCAGCCTGATTTTTGGGAAATTTGCGTCTTGCACATCTACAGGTGCTAATGCACACTTGTGCCAAGTATAAAGCAAATCGGACAGTAAATGCAGGAGTTGTCCGGACAAGCATTTTTTGGTCAAATCATGGGCCATAGCTTAGTTCTAAGTATCGTTCTGATTTTCGTGACATTTGGGTCTTGCACATCTACAGGTCCTAATGCACACTTGTACAAAGTATGAAGCAAATCGGACAGTAACTGTACGAAAAGTTGGGCGGACAAGCATTTTTTTGACAAATCAGGGGTCATAACTCAGAAAATAATTTTCTGATTTTCGTGAAAATTGGGGATAGTTTTGTATTTAATATGAATAGACAACTGGAAGTGTGGAGTTGTCTGTCAGTTGTCTATAGAGGATAGTTTGGTATTTCATATGGAAAGAAAACTGGAAATATAAAGTTAGCTGTCAGTTGCCAATAGGGGTTAGTTTAGTATTTAAAATGAATAGACAACTGGGAAATTGTAGTTAGCTGCAAGTTGCCCATTTATATGAATAGACAACTGGAATTGTGAAGTTATCTGTCAGTTGTCAATTGTGGGATAGTTTGGTATTTAATATAAATAGACAACAGGGAATTGTGGAGAAAGCTGTCAGTTGTAAATTGTGGGATAGTTTGGTATTTAATATAAATAGACAACTGGAATTGTGGTGATAGTTGTCAGTTGCCAATTGTGGGATAGTTTAGTATTTAATATAAATAGACAACTGGAATTGTGGAGAATGCTGTCAGTTGTCAATTGTGGGATAGTTTGGTATTTAATATAAATAGACAACTGGAATTGTGGTGATAATTGTCAGTTGCCAATTGTGGGATAGTTTAGTATTTAATATAAATAGACAACTGGAATTGTGGAGAAAGCTGTCAGTTGCCAATTGTGGGATAGTTTGGTATTTAATATCAATAGACTAAACAGCCCTTGCGGTCTGGAAGCGCTCTACAGGCCTGATTGTTTGTCTTGTTGAATGAAATTTCAAAGGTTCAGGCTTCACAAACAAGCAAACTGAATATTTCAAGCAAGTAAGATCTTATGGTCAGTAAAATTAATACTAATGGTTGTAAAAGTGAAAATAAAGCCAAAAATGGCTATTTTGTCAATTTCAAGGGCACTTAACTCATGATATAAAGTTCAGATCAAGCTGAAAATTATACCAAGGCAAGATATTATAGTCACCAACATTCTGTACAAGGTTTGTCTTGATCAATTAATATTTGTAGTTGCAAGAGTGAAAACAATGTCAAAAGAGAGCCAAAAATGGCAATTTTGTCAATTTCAAAGGCGAATAACTCATGATGTAAAATTCAGATCAAGCTGAAAAATATACCAAGGTAAGATATTATAGTCACCAACATAATGTACAAGTTTTGTCTTGATTAGTCAATTTGCTAGAGTGAGAATAAAGTCAAAGAGCCAAAAATGGCAAATTTTGTCAATTTCAAGGGCACATAACTCATGATGTAAAATTCAGATCAAGCTGAAAAATATATCAAGGTAAGATCTTATAGTCACCAACATTTGGTACAAGTTTTGTCTTGATTGGTCAATATTTGTTGTTGCTAGAGCGAAAAAAATGTCAAAATAAAGCCGAAAATGGCAAATTTGTAAATTTCAAGGGCATATAACTCATGATGTAAGATTCAGATCTAGCTGAAAATTACACCTAAGCAAGATCTTATGGTCATCATCATTCTGTCCAAGGTTTGTGTAGATTGGTTAATATTTGTAGTAGCTGAAGTGAAAACAAGGAGCCGAAAATGGCAATTTTGTCAATTTCAAGGGCACATAACTCATGATGTAAAATTCAAATCAGGCTGAAAATTATACCCTGGTAAGATCTTATAGTCATCGTCATTCTGTCCAAGTTTTGTCTTGATTGGTCAATATTTGTAGTTGCTAGAGTGAAAATAAAGTCAAAATGGCCATTTATGACATTCAAGGGCAGATAACTCCAGACTTTCTACTTCAATCAGAATTCTTTGAAGGAATCTGAGGAAGGTCACCAAAGGATCATTCCTGTGAAGTTTGGTTGAAATCCATCAAGTAGATTTTGAGAAACAGATTTTTAAAGGAAAAGTTTACTGACAGACAGACGGACGCACCCACGGACGCACGCACAACGGACACAGAGCCATGACAATAGCCCGCTGGCCTGTCGGCCAGTGGAGCTAACAACTGGAATTGTGCTGATAGTTGTCAGTTGCACATTGTGGGATAGTTTGGTATTTAATATAAATAGAAAACTGGAATTATGGAGAAAGCTGTCAGTTGTCAATTGTGGGATAGTTTGGTATTTAATATAAACAGACAACTGGAATTGTGGTGATAGTTGTCAGTTGCCAATTGTGGGATAGTTTGGTATTCAATATAAATAGACAACTGGAATTGCGGTGATAGTTGTCAGTTGCCAATTAAGGGATAGTTTGGCATTTAATATAAATAGACAACTGGAATTGTGGTGATAGTTGTCAGTTGCCAATTGTGGGATAGTTTGGTATTTAATATAAATAGACAACTGGAATTGTGGAGAAAGCTGTCAGTTGCCAATTGTGGGATAGTTTGGTATTTAATATAAATAGACAACTGGAATTGTGGTGATAGTTGTCAGTTGCCAATTGTGGGATAGTTTAGTATTTAATATAAATAGACAACTGGAATTGTGGTGATAGTTGTCAGTTGCCAATTGTGGGGTAGTTTGGTATTTAATATAAATAGACAACTGGAATTGTGGAGAAAGCTGCCAGTTGCCAATTGTGGGATAGTTTGGTATTTAATATAAATAGACAACTGGAATTGTGGAGAAAGGTGTCAGTTGCCAATTGTGGGATAGTTTGGTATTTAATATAAATAGACAACTGGAATTGTGGTGATAGTTGTCAGTTGCCAATTGTGCGATAGTTTGGTATTTAATATAAATAGACTACTGGAATTGTGGAGAAAGCTGTAAGTTGTCAATTGTGGGATAGTTTGGTATTTAATATAAATAAACAACTGGAATTGTGGTGATAGTTGTCAGTTGTCAATTGTGGGATAGTTTGGTATTTAATATAAATAGACAACTGGAATTGTGGTGATAGTTGTCAGTTGTCAATTGAGGGATAGTTTGGTATTTAATATAAATAGACAACTGGAATTGTGGAGAAAGCTGTCAGTTGCCAATTGTGGGATAGTTTGGTATTTAATATAAATAGACAACTGGAATTGTGGAGAAATCTGTCAGTTGTCAATTGTGGGATAGTTTGGTATTTAATATAAATAGACAACTGGAATTGTGGAGAAAGCTGTCAGTTGCCAATTGTGGGATAGTTTGGTATTTAATATAAATAGACAACTGGAATTGTGGTGATAGTTGTCAGTTGTCAATTGTGGGATAGTTTGGTATTTAATATAAATAGACAACTGGAATTGTGGTGATAGTTGTCAGTTGCCAATTGTGGGATAGTTTGGTATTTAATATAAATAGACAACTGGAATTGTGGTGATAGTTGTCAGTTGCCAATTGTGGGGTAGTTTGGTATTTAATATAAATAGACAACTAGAATTGTGGAGAAAGCTGTCAGTTGCCAATTGTGGGATAGTTTGGTATTTAATATAAATAGACAACTGGAATTGTGGTGATAGTTGTCAGTTGCCAATTGTGGGATAGTTTGGTATTTAATATAAATAGACAACTGGAAATGTGTAGAAAGCTGTCAGTTGCCAATTGTGGGGTAGTTTGGTATTTAATATAAATAGACAACTGGAATTGTGGTGATAGTTGTCAGTTGCCAATTGTAGGATAGTTTGGTATTTAATATAAATTGACAACTGGAATTGTGGTGATAGTTGTCAGTTGCCAATTGTGGGGTAGTTTGGTATTTAATATAAATAGACAACTAGAATTGTGGAGAAAGCTGTCAGTTGCCAATTGTGGGATAGTTTGGTATTTAATATAAATAGACAACTGGAATTGTGGTGATAGTTGTCAGTTGCCAATTGTGGGATAGTTTGGTATTTAATATAAATAGACAACTGGAAATGTGTAGAAAGCTGTCAGTTGCCAATTGTGGGGTAGTTTGGTATTTAATATAAATAGACAACTGGAATTGTGGTGATAGTTGTCAGTTGCCAATTGTAGGATAGTTTGGTATTTAATATAAATTGACAACTGGAATTGTGGTGATAGTTGTCAGTTGCCAATTGTGGGGTAGTTTGGTATTTAATATAAATAGACAACTGGAATTGTGGTGATAGTTGTCAGTTGCCAATTGTGGGATAGTTTGGTATTTAATATAAATAGACAACTGGAATTGTGGTGATAGTTGTCAGTTGACAATTGTGGGATAGTTTGGTATTTAATATAAATAGACAACTGGAATTGTGGTGATAGTTGTCAGTTGCCAATTGTGGGATAGTGTGGTATTTAATATAAATAGACAACTGGAATTGTGGAGAAAGCTGTCAGTTGTCAATTGTGGGATAGTTTGGTATTTAATATAAATAGACAACTGCAATTGTGGAGAAAGCTGTCAGTTGCCAATTGAGGGATAGTTTGGTATTTAATATAAAGACAACTGGAATTGTGGAGAAAGCTGTCAGTTGTCAATTGAGGGATAGTTTGGTATTTAATATAAATAGACAACTGGAATTGTGGAGAAAGCTGTCAGTTGCCAATTGTGTGATAGTTTGGTATTTAATATAAATAGACTAGACAGCCCTGGCGGTCTGGAAGCGCTCCACAGGCCTGATTGTTTGTCTTGTTGAATGAAATTTCAAAGGTTCAGGCTTCACAAACAAGCAAGCTGAATATTTCAAGCAAGTAAGATATTATTGTCAGTAAAATTCTGTGAAAGTTATTGTATTGATTAATTAACACTAATGGTTGTAAAAAAGAAAATAAAGCCCAAAATGGCTATTTTGTCAATTTCAAGGGCACATAACTCATGATATAAAGTTCAGATCAAGCTGAAAATTATACCAAGGCAAGATATTATAGTCACCAACATTCTGTACAAGGTTTGTCTTGATCAATCAATATTTGTAGTTGCAAGAGTGAAAACAATGTCAAAAGAGAGCCAAAAATGGCAATTTTTTTCATTTTCAAAGGCGAATAACTCATGATGTAAAATTCAGATCAAGCTGAAAAATATACCAAGGTAAGATATTATAGTCACCAACATAATGTACAAATTTTGTCTTGATTAGTCAATATGCTAGAGTGAGAATAAAGTCAAAGAGCCAAAAATGGCAAATTTTGTCAATTTCAAGGGCACATAACTCATGATGTAAAATTCAGATCAAGCTGAAAAATATATCAAGGTAAGATCTTATAGTCACCAACATTCGGCAAAAGTTTTGTCTTGATTGGTCAATATTTGTTGTTGCTAGAGCGAAAAAAAAAATGTCAAAATAAAGCCGAAAATGGCAAATTTGTAAATTTCAAGGGCATATAACTCATGATGTAAGATTCAGATCTAGCTGAAAATTACACCCAAGCAAGATCTTATGGTCATCATCATTCTGTCCAAGGTTTGTGTTGATTGGTTAATATTTGTAGTAGCTGAAGTGAAAACAAAGTCAAAATAGAGCCAACTAGAATATCACTGAAAGTGATCATACCCCCCAAAAGCGCAGTTTTTGTGCATTTTGAGAAGTTTATTTCATTTGAACTGCGAGCTGCATGATTAATTGGGAAATAGAGCTAACAAAAATCCACAGACCAAACAACACATGTAAATGTTGCAAAACATACCAATTTTCAACAAAAGGACATAACTCATTTAACAATCCCCAAGCTTGCCCTGCCATGCCCATATTTTTCAATAAACCAAAAATTCACAACCATGTATTGAAGACAGTCAATCAAGAAACATTCCTGTAAGATTTGGTTCAAATTGCTTTTTTACAGAATTTTCTCATGATTTCGTTCAGTCTGATAAGCCCTGCCCTGCCATTACCACATTTTTTGCAAATCAAAATTCACTAACACATTTTGAAAAGAGTCACCCAAGGAACATTCCTGCCAAGTTCGGTAAGAATTGGCTCAGTGGTTAAGGAGGAGAAGATTTTTGAAGAATTATCTGAAGATTTCTCGAAGTCGGCTAAGCCCCGTCCTGCCACGCCCACATTTTTTGGCGAATCAAAAATTCATGAACATACATCGAATACAATCACTCAAGGGACATTAGTGTCAAGTTTAGTTCAAAATGGTCAAATAATTGATTTTTAAAGATTTTTCACATGATTTCTCTAAGTCCGAAAAGCCTCGCCCTGCCACGCCCACAATTTTTGACAAATCAAAAATTCACGAACAAGTTTTGAAAAGAGTCACCCAAGGAACATTCCTGCCAAGTTTGGTAAGAATTGGCCCAGTGGTTAAGGAGGAGAAGTTTTTTGAAGAATTATCTAACGATTTTCTCGAAGTTGGCTAAGCCCCGCCCTGCCACGCCCACATTTTTTTGACGAATCAAAAATTTGTGAACATACATTGAATACAATCACTCAAGGGACATAAGTGCCAAGTTTGGTTCAAATTGGCCAGATCATTGATTTTTTAAGATTTTTCACATGATTTCTCTAAGTCCGAAAAGCCCCGCCCTGTCACGCCCACAATTTTTGATGAATCAAAAATTCACGAACATGTTTTGAAAAGAGTCACCCAAGGAACATTCCTGCCAAGTTTGGTAAGAATTGGCCCAGTGGTTAAGGAGGAGAAGATTTTTGAAGAATTATCTAATGATTTTCTCGAAGTTGGATAAGCCCCACTCTGCGACGCCCACATTTGTTGACGAATGAAAAAATCATGAACGTACATTAAATACAATCACTCGAGGGTCATTTCTGACCAGTTTGGTTCAAATTGTCCAGATCATTGATTTTTAAAGATTTTTCACATGATTTCTGTAAGTCCGATAAGCCCCGCCCTGCCACGCCCACAATTTTTGACGAATCAAAAATTCACGAACAAGTTTTGAAAAGAGTCACCCAAGGAACATTCCTGCCAAGTTTGGTAAGAATTGGCCCAGTAGTTAAGGAGGAGAAGATTTTTGAAGAATTATCTAATGATTTTCTCGAAGTTGGATAAGCCCCGCCCTGCCACGCCCACATCTTTTGACGAATGAAAAAATCATGAACATACATTGAATACAATCACTCAAGGGTCATTCCTGCCAAGTTTGGTTCAAATTGTCCAGATAATTGATTTTTAAAGATTTTTCACATGATTTCTCTAAGTCCGATAAGCCCCGCCCTGCCACGCCCACAATTTTTGACGAATCAAAAATTCACGAACAAGTTTTGAAAAGGGTCACTAAAGGAACATTCCTGCAAAGTTTGGTAAGAATTGGCCCAGTGGTTTGGGAGGAGAAGATTTTTGAAGAATTATCTAACGATTTCTTGAAGTCAGATAAGCCCCGCCCTGCCACGCCAACATTTTTTGACGAATGAAAAAATCATGAGCATACATTGAATACAATCACTCAAGAGTCATTCCTGCCAAGTCTGGTTCAAATTGGCCTGATAATTGATTTTTAAAGATTTTTCACATGATTTCTCTAAGTCCGATAAGCCCCGCCCTGCCACGCCCACAATTTTTGACGAATCAAAATTTCACGAACAAGTTTTGAAAAGGGTCACCCAAGGAACATTCCTGCCAAGTTTGGTAAGAATCGGCTGAGTGGTTGAGGAGGAGAAGATTTTTAAAGAAACAAGAGGGCCATGATGGCCCTAGATCGCTCACCTGAAATTTTTTGCCTTGTTGAAATAAACATTTTGACCTGTATAGCAGCAAATTAAGAATTTTGCAATAAAGCCCCTTTTCCTTAGTTTTTCAAAAGAATGAAACAAAATTCAGCCTTTACAAAAGTGTTTGCTCTTTTGCCCTTTTTCTGATGCCGCTGCACTAAGAGATTTGATATTAATCAAATCCTTATAAAAACTTTGAAAGCCCTTCACCCAAAGATCATTCATGTGAAGTTTTAAGAATATTGGCCAACTACATGTAGTAAGCCAGAAGATTTTTAAAATATTTGGCTATTTTCCCCTTTTCTCATGCCACAACAGCCAAAGCCTTTGATGGAATCAAATTCTTTTAACAACATTGAAAGCCCTTCACCCAAGGATCATTCATATTAAGTTACAAGAATATTGGCCTACTAGTTAGGCAGAAGAAGATTTTTAAAAGATTTGGCTATTTTCCCCTTTTCTTATGCCGCAGCAGCCACAGTCTTTGATGGAATAAATTTCTTTTAACAACTTTGAAAGCCCTTCACCCAAGGATCATTCATGTGAAGTTTCAAGAATATTGGCTTGCTAATTAGGCAGTAGAAGATTTTTAAAAGATTTGGCTATTTTCCCCTTTTCTCATGCCGCGGCAGCCAAAATATTTGATGGAATCAAATTCTTTAAACAACTTTGAAAGCCCTTCATACAAGGATCATTCATGTGAAGTTTCAAGAATATTGGCCAACTGGTTAGGCAGAAGAAAATTTTAAAAAGATTGGGCTATTTTCCGCTTTTCACATGCCGTGGCAGCCAAAGTATTTGACGGAATTGAATTCTTTTAACAACTTTGAAAGCTCTTCACCCAAGGATCATTCATGTGAAATTTCAAAAGTATTGGCCAACTGGTTAGGCAGAAGAAGATTTTTTAAAAGATTTGGCTATTTTCCGCTTTTCTCATGCCGCGGCAGCCAGAGTCTTTGATGGAATCAAATTCTTTTAACAACTTTGAAAGCCCTTCACCCAAGGATCATTCCTGCCAAGTTTCAAGAAGATTGGTCCACTGGTTTGGGAGAAGATCTTTAAAGAAATTGTGGACGGACGGACGGCCGGCCGGCCGGACGGACGGACGGACGACGGACAACGACCGATCACAATACCTCACCTTGAGCACTTTGTGCTCAGGTGAGCTAAAAACCAACAGACGGACCAACAGACAGACCAACAGACAGACAGACAGACCAACAGACCGACAACCTGACTCCTATATACCCCCTAAATTGAATTTGGGGGGTATAAAAATGGCAATTTTGTCAATTTCAAGGGCACATAACTCATGATGTAAAATTCGAATCAGGCTGAAAATTATACCCTGGTAAGATCTTATAGTCATCGTCATTCTGTCCTAGTTTTGTCTTGATTGGTCAATATTTGTAGTTGCTAGAGTGAAAATAAAGTCAAAACGGCCATTTTTGACATTCAAGGGCAGATAACTCCAGACTTTCTACTTCAATCAGAATTCTTTGAAGGAATCTGAGAGAAGGTCACCCAAGGATCATTCCTGTGAAGTTTGGTTGAAATCCATCGAGTAGTTTTTGAGAAGATTTTAAAGGAAAAGTTTACTGACAGACGGACGGACACACAGATGCACGCACGACGGACACAGAGCCCTGACAATAGCCCGCTGGCCTGTCGGCCAGTGGAGCTAACAACTGGAATTGTGGTGATAGTTGTCAGTTGCCAATTGTGGGATAGTTTGGTATTTAATATAAATAGACAACTGGAATTGTGGAGAAAGCTGTCAGTTGTCAATTGTGGGATAGTTTGGTATTTAATATAAACAGACAACTGGAATTGTGGTGATAGTTGTCAGTTGCCAATTGTGGGATAGTTTGGTATTTGATATAAATAGACAACTGGAATTGTGGTGATAGTTGTCAGTTGTCAATTGTGGGATAGTTTGGTATTTAATATAAATAGACAACTGGAATTGTAGTGATAGTTGTCAGTTGCCAATTGTGGGATAGTTTGGTATTAAACATAAATAGACAACTGGAATTGAGGTGATAGTTGTCAGTTGCAAATTGTGGGGTAGTTTGGTATTTAATATAAATAGACAACTGGAATTCAGGAGAAAGCTGTCAGTTGCCAATTGTGGGATAGTTTGGTATTTAATATAAATAGACAACTAGATTGTGGAGAAAGCTGTCAGTTGCCAATTGTGGGATAGTTTGGTATTTAATATAAATAGACAACTGGAAATGTGGTGATAGTTGTCAGTTGCCAATTGTGGGATAGTTTGGTATTTAATATAAATAGACAACTGGAATTGTGGTGACAGTCGTCAGTTGCCAATTGTGGGGTAGTTTGATATTTAATATAAATAGACAACTGGAATTATGGTGATAGTTGTCAGTTGCCAATTGTGGGATAGTTTGGTATTTAATATAAATAGACAACTGGAATTGTGGTGAAAATTGTCAGTTGCCAATTGTTGGGTAGTTTGGTATTTAATATAAATAGACAACTGGAATTGTGGAGAAAGCTGTCAGTTGCCAATTGTGGGATAGTTTGGTATTTAATATAAATAGACAACTGGAATTGTGGAGAAAGCTGTCAGTTGCCAATTGTGGGATAGTTTGGTATTTAATATAGACAACTGGAATTGTGGAGAAAGCTGTCAGTTGCAAATTGTGGGATAGTTTGGTATTTAATATAAATAGACAACTGGAATTGTGGAGAAAGCTGTCAGTTGTCAATTGTGGTATAGTTTAGTATTTAATATAAATAGACAACTGGAATTGTGGAGAAAGCTGCCAGTTGCGGGATAGTTTGGTATTTAATATAAAGAAAACAGGAATTGTGGAGAAAGCTGTCAGTTGCCAATTGAGGGATAGTTTGGTATTTAATATAAATAGACAACTGGAATTGTGGAGAAAGCTGTCAGTTGCCAATTGTGTGATAGTTTGGTATTTAATATAAATAGACTAGACAGCCCTGGCGGTCAGGTTCAGGCTTCACAAACAAGCAAGCTGAATATTTCAAGCAAGTAAGATCTTATGGTCAGTAAAATTCTGTGAAAGTTATTTTATTGATTAATTAATACTAATGGTTGTAAAAAAGAAAATAAAGCCCAAAATGGCTAAATTGTCAATTTCAAGGGCACGTAACTCATGATATAAAGTTCAGATCAAGCTGAAAATTATACCAAGGCAAGATATTATAGTCACCAACATTCTGTACAAGGTTTGTCTTGATCAATCAATATTTGTAGTTGCAAGAGTGAAAACAACGTCAAAAGAGAGCCAAAAATGGCAATTTTTTCATTTTCAAAGGCGAATAACTCATGATGTAAAATTCAGATCAAGCTGAAAAATATACCAAGGTAAGATATTATTGTCACCAACATAATGTACAAATTTCGTCTTGATTAGTCAATTTGCTAGAGTGAGAATAAAGTCAGAGCCAAAAATGGCAAATTTTGTCAATTTCAAGGGCACATAACTCATGATGTAAAATTCAGATCAAGCTGAAAAATATATCAAGGTAAGATCTTATAGTCACCAACATTCGGTACAAGTTTTGTCTTGATTGGTCAATATTTGTTGTTGCTAGAGCGAAAAAAAAATGTCAAAATAAAGCCGAAAATGGCAAATTTGTAAATTTCAAGGGCATATAACTCCTGATGTAAGATTCAGATCTAGCTGAAAATTACACCCAAGCAAGATCTTATGGTCAACATCATTCTGTCCAAGGTTTGTGTTGATTGGTTAATATTTGTAGTAGCTGAAGTGAAAACAAAGTCAAAATAGAGCCGAAAATGGCAATTTTGTCAATTTCAAGGGCACATAACTCATAATGTAAAATTCAGATCAGGCTGAAAATTATACCCTGGTAAGATCTTATAGTCATCGTCATTCTGTCCAAGTTTTGTCTTGATTGGTCAATATTTGTAGTTGCTAGAGTGAAAACAAGAGGACCATGATGGTCCTAAATCGCTCACCTGAATCAAGATGACAAGAGTGATAATGGCAATTTTGTCAAATTCAAAGGCATGAAACTTATATAAGGACTTTCTGTTTGGAAACAATTAAGAAATAATTTTGTTCCAATCGATCCTGTAAAGTTGGGTATGAATTAGCACAATAATTGTTGAGTTAGTTAATTTTCAACAATTATTTCATGATTTCGCAATATACAACGTAGAGCTAATTTTCAAAGCATACTGATCTGTTAGACATTGATCATTTATGATAGGCTCAATTAACAAGATTTTGTCTGTGATTGATAGAATTTAGTGAAAGATTACCATCTGATAAGCTAAAGCTAATCCCTTATTTGTTTACATAAGATAAACATGGGGCCAGCCTGAGAGCAACAGATAAGGGAAATAGAAAATTGGCCCAATGGTTTATTTTTAAAGAATTTTCTTAGGATTTCTCTAAGTCTGATAAGCCCTTCCTCCCTGCCATGCCCACATTTTTTGACCAATGGAAAAATTTGTGAACACATTTTTAAAAGAGTAACTCAAGGAACATTCCAGCAAAGTCTGGTTCAATTGGGCACAATGGTTGATTTTTAAAGAATTTTCTTATGATTTCTCTAAGTCTAATAAACCCCTTTCTCCCTGCTACAGTCACAGTTTTTAACAAATGAAAAAAAACTGTGAACAAATTTTGAAAAGAGAGACTCAAAGAACATTCCTGCAAAGTCTGCTTAAAATTGGCCCATTGGTTGATTTTTAAAGAATTTTCTTGATTTCTCCAAGTCTGATAAGACCCTTTCTCCCTGCCATGGCCACAATTTTTTACAAATAAAAAGATTTGTGGTCAAATTTTGAAAAGAATGACTCAAGGCACATTCCTGCAAGGTCTGGTTCAAATTGGCCCAATGGTTGATTTTTAAAGAATTTTCTTATGATTTCTCTAAGTCTAATAAGCCCCTTTATCCCTGCCACGGCCATGTTTTTTTTTTTCAAATGTAAAATTTCTGAACAAATTTTGAAAAGAATGACTTAAGGCACATTCCTGCCAAGTATGGTTCAAATTGGCCCAATGGTTGATTTTTAAAAAAAATTCTTCTGATTTCTCCAAGTCTGATAAGCCCCTTTTTCCCTGCCACGGCCACAATTTTTGACAAATGAAAAAATTTGTGAACAAATTTTGACAAGAATGACTCAAGGCACATTCCTGCAAAGTATGGTTCAAATTGGCCCAATGGTTGATTTTTAAAGAATTTTCAAATGATTTCTCTAAGTCTAATAAGCCCCTTTCTCCCTGCCACGGTCACATTTTTTGACAAATATAAAAAATTGTGAACAAATTTTGAAAAGAGTGACTCAAGGAATATTCCTGCCGAGTTTGGTTCAATTGGGCCCAATGGTTGATTTTTAAAGAATTTTCTTCTGATTTCTAGTCTGATAAGCCCTTTTCTGCCTGCCACGCCCACATTTTTTGACAAATCAAAAATTCATGAACAAGTTTTGAAAAGTATCTCACAAGGAACATTCCTGCCAAGTTTGGTCAAAATTGGTCCAATGGTTTAGGAGAAGATGTTGAAAGAAATTGTGAACGGACGGATGGACGGACAGATGGACGGACGGACGACGGACAAAAAGCGACCACAATAGCTCACCTTGAGCACTTCGTGCTCAGGTGAGCTAATAAAGTCAAAACGGTCATTTTTGACATTCAAGGGCAGATAACTCCAGACTTTCTACTTCAATCAGAATTCTTTGAAGAAATCTGAGAGAAGGTCACCCAAGGATCATTCCTGTGAAGTTTGGTTGAAATCCATCTAGTAGTTTTTGAGAAGATTTTTAAAGGAAAAGTTTACTGACAGACGGATGGACGCACGGATGCACGCACGACGGACACAGAGCCATGACAATAGCCCGCTGGCCTTTCGGCCGATGGAGCTAACAACTGGAATTGTGGTGATAGTTGTCAGTTGCCAATTGTGGGATAGTTTGGTATTTAATATAAATAGAAAACTGGAATTGTGGAGAAAGCTGTCAGTTGTCAATTGTGGGATAGTTTGGTATTTAATATAAACAGACAACTGGAATTGTGGTGATAGTTGTCAGTTGCCAATTGTGGGATAGTTTGGTATTTGATATAAATAGACAACTGGAATTGTGGTGATAGTTGTCAGTTGTCAATTGTGGGATAGTTTGGTATTTAATATAAATAGACAACTGGAATTGTGGTGATAGTTGTCAGTTGCCAATTGTGGGATAGTTTGGTATTAAACATAAATAGACAACTGGAATTGTGGTGATAGTTGTCAGTTGTCAATTGTGGGGTAGTTTGGTATTTAATATAAATAGACAACTGGAATTCAGGAGAAAGCTGTCAGTTGCCAATTGTGGGATAGTTTGGTATTTAATATAAATAGACAACTAGATTGTGGAGAAAGCTGTGAGTTGCCAATTGTGGGATAGTTTGGTATTTAATATAAATAGACAACTTGAAATGTGGTAATAGTTGTCAGTTGCCAATTGTGGGATAGTTTGGTATTTAATATAAATAGACAACTGGAATTGTGGTGACAGTCGCCAGTTGCCAATTGTGGGGTAGTTTGCTATTTAATATAAATAGACAACTGGAATTATGGTGATAGTTGTCAGTTGCCAATTGTGGGATAGTTTGGTATTTAATATAAATAGACAACTGGAATTGTGGTGATAGTTGTCAGTTGCCAATTGTTGGGTAGTTTGGTATTTAATATAAATAGACAACTGGAATTGTGGAGAAAGCTGTCAGTTGCAAATTGTGGGATAGTTTGGTATTTAATATAAATAGACAACTGGAATTGTGGAGAAAGCTGTCAGTTGCCAATTGTGGGATAGTTTGGTATTTAATATAGACAACTGGAATTGTCGAGAAAGCTGTCAGTTGCAAATTGTGGGATAGTTTGGTATTTAATATAAATAGACAACTGGAATTGTGGAGAAAGCTGTCAGTTGTCAATTGTGGGATAGTTTAGTATTTAATATAAATAGACAACTGGAATTGTGGAGAAAGCTGCCAGTTGCCAATTGAGGGATAGTTTGGTATTTAATATAAAGAAAACTGGAATTGTGGAGAAAGCTGTCAGTTGCCAATTGAGGGATAGTTTGGTATTTAATATAAATAGACAACTGGAATTGTGGAGAAAGCTGTCAGTTGTCAATTGTGTGATAGTTTGGTATTTAATATAAATAGACTAGACAGCCCTGGCGGTCTGGAAGCGCTCTACAGGCCTGATTGTTTGTCTTGTTGAATGAAATTTCAAAGGTTCAGGCTTCACAAACAAGCAAGCTGAATATTTCAAGCAAGTAAGATCTTATGGTCAGTAAAATTCTGTGAAAGTTAATTTATTGATTAATTAATACTAATGGTTGTAAAAAAGAAAATAAAGCCCAAAATGGCTATTTTGTCAATTTCAAGGGCACATAACTCATGATATAAAGTTCAGATCAAGCTGAAAATTATACCAAGGCAAGATATTATAGTCACCAACATTCTGTACAAGGTTTGTCTTGATCAATCAATATTTGTAGTTGCAAGAGTGAAAACAACGTCAAAAGAGAGCCAAAAATGGCAATTTTTTTCATTTTCAAAGGCGAATAACTCATGATGTAAAATTCAGATCAAGCTGAAAAATATACCAAGGTAAGATATTATTGTCACCAACATAATGTACAAATTTCGTCTTGATTAGTCAATTTGCTAGAGTGAGAATAAAGTCAGAGCCAAAAATGGCAAATTTTGTCAATTTCAAGGGCACATAACTCATGATGTAAAATTCAGATCAAGCTGAAAAATATATCAAGGTAAGATCTTATAGTCACCAACATTCGGTACAAGTTTTGTCTTGATTGGTCAATATTTGTTGTTGCTAGAGCGAAAAAAAAATGTCAAAATAAAGCCGAAAATGGCAAATTTGTAAATTTCAAGGGCATATAACTCATGATGTAAGATTCAGATCTAGCTGAAAATTACACCCAAGCAAGATCTTATGGTCATCATCATTCTGTCCAAGGTTTGTGTTGATTGGTTAATATTTGTAGTAGCTGAAGTGAAAACAAAGTCAAAATAGAGCCGAAAATGGCAATTTTGTCAATTTCAAGGGCACATAACTCATGATGTAAAATTCAGATCAGGCTGAAAATTATACCCTGGTAAGATCTTATAGTCATCGTCATTCTGTCCAAGTTTTGTCTTGATTGGTCAATATTTGTAGTTGCTAGAGTGAAAACAAGAGGACCATGATGGTCCTAAATCGCTCACCTGAATCAAGATGACAAGAGTGATAATGGCAATTTTGTCAAATTCAAAGGCATGAAACTTATATAAGGACTTTCTGTTTGGAAACAATTAAGAAATAATTTTGTTCCAATCGATCCTGTAAAGTTGGGTATGAATTAGCACAATAATTGTTGAGTTAGTTAATTTTCAACAATTATTTCATGATTTCGCAATATACAACATAGAGCTAATTTTCAAAGCATACTGATCTGTTAGACATTGATCATTTATGATAGGCTCAATTAACAAGATTTTGTCTGTGATTGATAGAATTTAGTGAAAGATTACCATCTGATAAGCTAAAGCTAATCCCTTATTTGTTTACATAAGATAAACATGGGGCCAGCCTGAGAGCAACAGATAAGGGAAATAGAAAATTGGCCCAATGGTTTATTTTTAAAGAAGTTTCTTATGATTTCTCTAAGTCTGATAAGCCCTTCCTCCCTGCCATGCCCACATTTTTTGACCAATGGAAAAATTTGTGAACACATTTTTAAAAGAGTAACTCAAGGAACATTCCAGCAAAGTCTGGTTCAATTGGGCACAATGGTTGATTTTTAAAGAATTTTCTTATGATTTCTCTAAGTCTAATAAACCCCTTTCTCCCTGCTACAGTCACAGTTTTTAACAAATGAAAAAAAAACTGTGAACAAATTTTGAAAAGAGAGACTCAAAGAACATTCCTGCAAAGTCTGCTTAAAATTGGCCCATTGGTTGATTTTTAAAGAATTTTCTTGATTTCTCCAAGTCTGATAAGACCCTTTCTCCCTGCCATGGCCACAATTTTTTACAAATAAAAAGATTTGTGGTCAAATTTTGAAAAGAATGACTCAAGGCACATTCCTGCGAGGTCTGGTTCAAATTGGCCCAATGGTTGATTTTTAAAGAATTTTCTTATGATTTCTCTAAGTCTAATAAGCCCCTTTATCCCTGCCACGGCCATGTTTTTTTTTCAAATGTAAAATTTCTGAACAAATTTTGAAAAGAATGACTTAAGGCACATTCCTGCCAAGTATGATTCAAATTGGCCCAATGGTTGATTTTTAAAAAAAATTCTTCTGATTTCTCCAAGTCTGATAAGCCCCTTTTTCCCTGCCACGGCCACAATTTTTGACAAATGAAAAAATTTGTGAACAAATTTTGACAAGAATGACTCAAGGCACATTCCTGCAAAGTATGGTTCAAATTGGCCCAATGGTTGATTTTTAAAGAATTTTCAAATGATTTCTCTAAGTCTAATAAGCCCCTTTCTCCCTGCCACGGTCACATTTTTTGACAAATATAAAAATTTGTGAACAAATTTTAAAAAGAGTGACTCAAGGAATATTCCTGCCGAGTTTGGTTCAATTGGGCCCAATGGTTGATTTTTAAAGAATTTTCTTCTGATTTCTAGTCTGATAAGCCCTTTTCTGCCTGCCACGCCCACATTTTTTGACAAATCAAAAATTCATGAACAAGTTTTGAAAAGTATCTCACAAGGAACATTCCTGCCAAGTTTGGTCAAAATTGGTCCAATGGTTTAGGAGAAGATGTTGAAAGAAATTGTGAACGGACGGACGGACGGACAGATGGACGGACGGACGACAGACAAAAAGCGACCACAATAGCTCACCTTGAGCACTTCGTGCTCAGGTGAGCTAATAAAGTCAAAACGGTCATTTTTGACATTCAAGGGCAGATAACTCCAGACTTTCTACTTCAATCAGAATTCTTTGAAGAAATCTGAGAGAAGGTCACCCAAGGATCATTCCTGTGAAGTTTGGTTGAAATCCATCTAGTAGTTTTTGAGAAGATTTTTAAAGGAAAAGTTTACTGACAGACGGATGGACGCACGGATGCACGCACGACGGACACAGAGCCATGACAATAGCCCGCTGGCCTTTCGGCCGATGGAGCTAACAACTGGAATTGTGGTGATAGTTGTCAGTTGCCAATTGTGGGATAGTTTGGTATTTAATATAAATAGAAAACTGGAATTGTGGAGAAAGCTGTCAGTTGTCAATTGTGGGATAGTTTGGTATTTAATATAAACAGACAA
The DNA here is from genome assembly GCA_963680895.1 of Fragum sueziense. Lineage (NCBI taxonomy): Eukaryota > Metazoa > Mollusca > Bivalvia > Cardiida > Cardiidae > Fragum > Fragum sueziense. The sequence continues at coordinate 65,704,154 of OY804593.1, forward strand.
CTGGAATTGTGGTGATAGTTGTCAGTTGCCAATTGTGGGATAGTTTGGTATTTGATATAAATAGACAACTGGAATTGTGGTGATAGTTGTCAGTTGTCAATTGTGGGATAGTTTGGTATTTAATATAAATAGACAACTGGAATTGTGGTGATAGTTGTCAGTTGCCAATTGTGGGATAGTTTGGTATTAAACATAAATAGAAAACTGGAATTGTGGTGATAGTTGTCAGTTGTCAATTGTGGGGTAGTTTGGTATTTAATATAAATAGACAACTGGAATTCAGGAGAAAGCTGTCAGTTGCCAATTGTGGGATAGTTTGGTATTTAATATAAATAGACAACTAGATTGTGGAGAAAGCTGTCAGTTGCCAATTGTGGGATAGTTTGGTATTTAATATAAATAGACAACTTGAAATGTGGTGATAGTTGTCAGTTGCCAATTGTGGGATAGTTTGGTATTTAATATAAATAGACAACTGGAATTGTGGTGACAGTCGCCAGTTGCCAATTGTGGGGTAGTTTGCTATTTAATATAAATAGACAACTGGAATTATGGTGATAGTTGTCAGTTGCCAATTGTGGGATAGTTTGGTATTTAATATAAATAGACAACTGGAATTGTGGTGATAGTTGTCAGTTGCCAATTGTTGGGTAGTTTGGTATTTAATATAAATAGACAACTGGAATTGTGGAGAAAGCTGTCAGTTGCAAATTGTGGGATAGTTTGGTATTTAATATAAATAGACAACTGGAATTGTGGAGAAAGCTGTCAGTTGCCAATTGTGGGATAGTTTGGTATTTAATATAGACAACTGGAATTGTGGAGAAAGCTGTCAGTTGCAAATTGTGGGATAGTTTGGTATTTAATATAAATAGACAACTGGAATTGTGGAGAAAGCTGTCAGTTGTCAATTGTGGGATAGTTTAGTATTTAATATAAATAGACAACTGGAATTGTGGAGAAAGCTGCCAGTTGCCAATTGAGGGATAGTTTGGTATTTAATATAAAGAAAACTGGAATTGTGGAGAAAGCTGTCAGTTGCCAATTGAGGGATAGTTTGGTATTTAATATAAATAGACAACTGGAATTGTGGAGAAAGCTGTCAGTTGCCAATTGTGTGATAGTTTGGTATTTAATATAAATAGACTAGACAGCCCTGGCGGTCTGGAAGCGCTCTACAGGCCTGATTGTTTGTCTTGTTGAATGAAATTTCAAAGGTTCAGGCTTCACAAACAAGCAAGCTGAATATTTCAAGCAAGTAAGATCTTATGGTCAGTAAAATTCTGTGAAAGTTAATTTATTGATTAATTAATACTAATGGTTGTAAAAAAGAAAATAAAGCCCAAAATGGCTATTTTGCCAATTTCAAGGGCACATAACTCATGATATAAAGTTCAGATCAAGCTGAAAATTATACCAAGGCAAGATATTATAGTCACCAACATTCTGTACAAGGTTTGTCTTGATCAATCAATATTTGTAGTTGCAAGAGTGAAAACAACGTCAAAAGAGAGCCAAAAATGGCAATTTTTTTCATTTTCAAAGGCGAATAACTCATGATGTAAAATTCAGATCAAGCTGAAAAATATACCAAGGTAAGATATTATTGTCACCAACATAATGTACAAATTTCGTCTTGATTAGTCAATTTGCTAGAGTGAGAATAAAGTCAGAGCCAAAAATGGCAAATTTTGTCAATTTCAAGGGCACATAACTCATGATGTAAAATTCAGATCAAGCTGAAAAATATATCAAGGTAAGATCTTATAGTCACCAACATTCGGTACAAGTTTTGTCTTGATTGGTCAATATTTGTTGTTGCTAGAGCGAAAAAAAAATGTCAAAATAAAGCCGAAAATGGCAAATTTGTAAATTTCAAGGGCATATAACTCATGATGTAAGATTCAGATCTAGCTGAAAATTACACCCAAGCAAGATCTTATGGTCATCATCATTCTGTCCAAGGTTTGTGTTGATTGGTTAATATTTGTAGTAGCTGAAGTGAAAACAAAGTCAAAATAGAGCCGAAAATGGCAATTTTGTCAATTTCAAGGGCACATAACTCATGATGTAAAATTCAGATCAGGCTGAAAATTATACCCTGGTAAGATCTTATAGTCATCGTCATTCTGTCCAAGTTTTGTCTTGATTGGTCAATATTTGTAGTTGCTAGAGTGAAAACAAGAGGACCATGATGGTCCTAAATCGCTCACCTGAATCAAGATGACAAGAGTGATAATGGCAATTTTGTCAAATTCAAAGGCATGAAACTTATATAAGGACTTTCTGTTTGGAAACAATTAAGAAATAATTTTGTTCCAATCGATCCTGTAAAGTTGGGTATGAATTAGCACAATAATTGTTGAGTTAGTTAATTTTCAACAATTATTTCATGATTTCGCAATATACAACATAGAGCTAATTTTCAAAGCATACTGATCTGTTAGACATTGATCATTTATGATAGGCTCAATTAACAAGATTTTGTCTGTGATTGATAGAATTTAGTGAAAGATTACCATCTGATAAGCTAAAGCTAATCCCTTATTTGTTTACATAAGATAAACATGGGGCCAGCCTGAGAGCAACAGATAAGGGAAATAGAAAATTGGCCCAATGGTTTATTTTTAAAGAATTTTCTTATGATTTCTCTAAGTCTGATAAGCCCTTCCTCCCTGCCATGCCCACATTTTTTGACCAATGGAAAAATTTGTGAACACATTTTTGAAAGAGTAACTCAAGGAACATTCCAGCAAAGTCTGGTTCAATTGGGCACAATGGTTGATTTTTAAAGAATTTTCTTATGATTTCTCTAAGTCTAATAAACCCCTTTCTCCCTGCTACAGTCACAGTTTTTAACAAATGAAAAAAACTGTGAACAAATTTTGAAAAGAGAGACTCAAAGAACATTCCTGCAAAGTCTGCTTAAAATTGGCCCATTGGTTGATTTTTAAAGAATTTTCTTGATTTCTCCAAGTCTGATAAGACCCTTTCTCCCTGCCATGGCCACAATTTTTTACAAATAAAAAGATTTGTGGTCAAATTTTGAAAAGAATGACTCAAGGCACATTCCTGCAAGGTCTGGTTCAAATTGGCCCAATGGTTGATTTTTAAAGAATTTTCTTATGATTTCTCTAAGTCTAATAAGCCCCTTTATCCCTGCCACGGCCATGTTTTTTTTTTTTTTTTTTCAAATGTAAAATTTCTGAACAAATTTTGAAAAGAATGACTTAAGGCACATTCCTGCCAAGTATGATTCAAATTGGCCCAATGGTTGATTTTTAAAAAAAAATCTTCTGATTTCTCCAAGTCTGATAAGCCCCTTTTTCCCTGCCACGGCCACAATTTTTGACAAATGAAAAAATTTGTGAACAAATTTTGACAAGAATGACTCAAGGCACATTCCTGCAAAGTATGGTTCAAATTGGCCCAATGGTTGATTTTTAAAGAATTTTCAAATGATTTCTCTAAGTCTAATAAGCCCCTTTCTCCCTGCCACGGTCACATTTTTTGACAAATATAGAAATTTGTGAACAAATTTTAAAAAGAGTGACTCAAGGAATATTCCTGCCGAGTTTGGTTCAATTGGGCCCAATGGTTGATTTTTAAAGAATTTTCTTCTGATTTCTAGTCTGATAAGCCCTTTTCTGCCTGCCACGCCCACATTTTTTGACAAATCAAAAATTCATGAACAAGTTTTGAAAAGTATCTCACAAGGAACATTCCTGCCAAGTTTGGTAAAAATTGGTCCAATGGTTTAGGAGGAGAAGATGTTGAAAGAAATTGTGAACGGACGGACGGACAGACAGATGGACGGACGGACGACGGACAAAAAGCGACCACAATAGCTCACCTTGAGCACTTCGTGCTCAGGTGAGCTAATAAAGTCAAAACGGTCATTTTTGACATTCAAGGGCAGATAACTCCAGACTTTCTACTTCAATCAGAATTCTTTGAAGAAATCTGAGAGAAGGTCACCCAAGGATCATTCCTGTGAAGTTTGGTTGAAATCCATCTAGTAGTTTTTGAGAAGAGTTTTTGAAAAGTTTACTGACAGACGGATGGACGCACGGATGCACGCACGACGGACACAGAGCCATGACAATAGCCCGCTGGCCTTTCGGCCGATGGAGCTAACAACTGGAATTGTGGTGATAGTTGTCAGTTGCCAATTGTGGGATAGTTTGGTATTTAATATAAATAGAAAACTGGAATTGTGGAGAAAGCTGTCAGTTGTCAATTGTGGGATAGTTTGGTATTTAATATAAACAGACAACTGGAATTGTGGTGATAGTTGTCAGTTGCCAATTGTGGGATAGTTTGGTATTTGATATAAATAGACAACTGGAATTGTGGTGATAGTTGTCAGTTGTCAATTGTGGGATAGTTTGGTATTTAATATAAATAGACAACTGGAATTGTGGTGATAGTTGTCAGTTGCCAATTGTGGGATAGTTTGGTATTAAACATAAATAGAAAACTGGAATTGTGGTGATAGTTGTCAGTTGTCAATTGTGGGGTAGTTTGGTATTTAATATAAATAGACAACTGGAATTCAGGAGAAAGCTGTCAGTTGCCAATTGTGGGATAGTTTGGTATTTAATATAAATAGACAACTAGATTGTGGAGAAAGCTGTCAGTTGCCAATTGTGGGATAGTTTGGTATTTAATATAAATAGACAACTTGAAATGTGGTGATAGTTGTCAGTTGCCAATTGTGGGATAGTTTGGTATTTAATATAAATAGACAACTGGAATTGTGGTGACAGTCGCCAGTTGCCAATTGTGGGGTAGTTTGCTATTTAATATAAATAGACAACTGGAATTGTGGTGACAGTCGCCAGTTGCCAATTGTGGGGTAGTTTGCTATTTAATATAAATAGACAACTGGAATTATGGTGATAGTTGTCAGTTGCCAATTGTGGGATAGTTTGGTATTTAATATAAATAGACAACTGGAATTGTGGTGATAGTTGTCAGTTGCCAATTGTTGGGTAGTTTGGTATTTAATATAAATAGACAACTGGAATTGTGGAGAAAGCTGTCAGTTGCAAATTGTGGGATAGTTTGGTATTTAATATAAATAGACAACTGGAATTGTGGAGAAAGCTGTCAGTTGCCAATTGTGGGATAGTTTGGTATTTAATATAGACAACTGGAATTGTGGAGAAAGCTGTCAGTTGCAAATTGTGGGATAGTTTGGTATTTAATATAAATAGACAACTGGAATTGTGGAGAAAGCTGTCAGTTGTCAATTGTGGGATAGTTTAGTATTTAATATAAATAGACAACTGGAATTGTGGAGAAAGCTGCCAGTTGCCAATTGAGGGATAGTTTGGTATTTAATATAAAGAAAACTGGAATTGTGGAGAAAGCTGTCAGTTGCCAATTGTGTGATAGTTTGGTATTTAATATAAATAGACTAGACAGCCCTGGCGGTCTGGAAGCGCTCTACAGGCCTAATTGTTTGTCTTGTTGAATGAAATTTCAAAGGTTCAGGCTTCACAAACAAGCAAGCTGAATATTTCAAGCAAGTAAGATCTTATGGTCAGTAAAATTCTGTGAAAGTTAATTTATTGATTAATTAATACTAATGGTTGTAAAAAAGAAAATAAAGCCCAAAATGGCTATTTTGCCAATTTCAAGGGCACATAACTCATGATATAAAGTTCAGATCAAGCTGAAAATTATACCAAGGCAAGATATTATAGTCACCAACATTCTGTACAAGGTTTGTCTTGATCAATCAATATTTGTAGTTGCAAGAGTGAAAACAACGTCAAAAGAGAGCCAAAAATGGCAATTTTTTTCATTTTCAAAGGCGAATAACTCATGATGTAAAATTCAGATCAAGCTGAAAAATATACCAAGGTAAGATATTATTGTCACCAACATAATGTACAAATTTCGTCTTGATTAGTCAATTTGCTAGAGTGAGAATAAAGTCAGAGCCAAAAATGGCAAATTTTGTCAATTTCAAGGGCACATAACTCATGATGTAAAATTCAGATCAAGCTGAAAAATATATCAAGGTAAGATCTTATAGTCACCAACATTCGGTACAAGTTTTGTCTTGATTGGTCAATATTTGTTGTTGCTAGAGCGAAAAAAAATGTCAAAATAAAGCCGAAAATGGCAAATTTGTAAATTTCAAGGGCATATAACTCATGATGTAAGATTCAGATCTAGCTGAAAATTACACCCAAGCAAGATCTTATGGTCATCATCATTCTGTCCAAGGTTTGTGTTGATTGGTTAATATTTGTAGTAGCTGAAGTGAAAACAAAGTCAAAATAGAGCCGAAAATGGCAATTTTGTCAATTTCAAGGGCACATAACTCATGATGTAAAATTCAGATCAGGCTGAAAATTATACCCTGGTAAGATCTTATAGTCATCGTCATTCTGTCCAAGTTTTGTCTTGATTGGTCAATATTTGTAGTTGCTAGAGTGAAAACAAGAGGACCATGATGGTCCTAAATCGCTCACCTGAATCAAGATGACAAGAGTGATAATGGCAATTTTGTCAAATTCAAAGGCATGAAACTTATATAAGGACTTTCTGTTTGGAAACAATTAAGAAATAATTTTGTTCCAATCGATCCTGTAAAGTTGGGTATGAATTAGCACAATAATTGTTGAGTTAGTTAATTTTCAACAATTATTTCATGATTTCGCAATATACAACATAGAGCTAATTTTCAAAGCATACTGATCTGTTAGACATTGATCATTTATGATAGGCTCAATTAACAAGATTTTGTCTGTGATTGATAGAATTTAGTGAAAGATTACCATCTGATAAGCTAAAGCTAATCCCTTATTTGTTTACATAAGATAAACATGGGGCCAGCCTGAGAGCAACAGATAAGGGAAATAGAAAATTGGCCCAATGGTTTATTTTTAAAGAATTTTCTTATGATTTCTCTAAGTCTGATAAGCCCTTCCTCCCTGCCATGCCCACATTTTTTGACCAATGGAAAAATTTGTGAACACATTTTTGAAAGAGTAACTCAAGGAACATTCCAGCAAAGTCTGGTTCAATTGGGCACAATGGTTGATTTTTAAAGAATTTTCTTATGATTTCTCTAAGTCTAATAAACCCCTTTCTCCCTGCTACAGTCACAGTTTTTAACAAATGAAAAAAACTGTGAACAAATTTTGAAAAGAGAGACTCAAAGAACATTCCTGCAAAGTCTGCTTAAAATTGGCCCATTGGTTGATTTTTAAAGAATTTTCTTGATTTCTCCAAGTCTGATAAGACCCTTTCTCCCTGCCATGGCCACAATTTTTTACAAATAAAAAGATTTGTGGTCAAATTTTGAAAAGAATGACTCAAGGCACATTCCTGCAAGGTCTGGTTCAAATTGGCCCAATGGTTGATTTTTAAAGAATTTTCTTATGATTTCTCTAAGTCTAATAAGCCCCTTTATCCCTGCCACGGCCATGTTTTTTTTTTCAAATGTAAAATTTCTGAACAAATTTTGAAAAGAATGACTTAAGGCACATTCCTGCCAAGTATGGTTCAAATTGGCCAAATGGTTGATTTTTAAAAAAAATTCTTCTGATTTCTCCAAGTCTGATAAGCCCCTTTTTCCCTGCCACGGCCACAATTTTTGACAAATGAAAAAATTTGTGAACAAATTTTGACAAGAATGACTCAAGGCACATTCCTGCAAAGTATGGTTCAAATTGGCCCAATGGTTGATTTTTAAAGAATTTTCAAATGATTTCTCTAAGTCTAATAAGCCCCTTTCTCCCTGCCACGGTCACATTTTTTGACAAATATAAAAAATTGTGAACAAATTTTGAAAAGAGTGACTCAAGGAATATTCCTGCCGAGTTTGGTTCAATTGGGCCCAATGGTTGATTTTTAAAGAATTTTCTTCTGATTTCTAGTCTGATAAGCCCTTTTCTGCCTGCCACGCCCACATTTTTTGACAAATCAAAAATTCATGAACAAGTTTTGAAAAGTATCTCACAAGGAACATTCCTGCAAAGTTTGGTCAAAATTGGTCCAATGGTTTAGGAGGAGAAGATGTTGAAAGAAATTGTGAACGGACGGACAGATGGCACAATAGCTCACCTTGAGCACTTCGTGCTCAGGTGAGCTAATAAAGTCAAAACGGTCATTTTTGACATTCAAGGGCAGATAACTCCAGACTTTCTACTTCAATCAGAATTCTTTGAAGAAATCTGAGAGAAGGTCACCCAAGGATCATTCCTGTGAAGTTTGGTTGAAATCCATCTAGTAGTTTTTGAGAAGATTTTTAAAGGAAAAGTTTACTGACAGACGGATGGACGCACGGATGCACGCACGACGGACACAGAGCCATGACAATAGCCCGCTGGCCTTTCGGCCGATGGAGCTAACAACTGGAATTGTGGTGATAGTTGTCAGTTGCCAATTGTGGGATAGTTTGGTATTTAATATAAATAGAAAACTGGAATTGTGGAGAAAGCTGTCAGTTGTCAATTGTGGGATAGTTTGGTATTTAATATAAACAGACAACTGGAATTGTGGTGATAGTTGTCAGTTGCCAATTGTGGGATAGTTTGGTATTTGATATAAATAGACAACTGGAATTGTGGTGATAGTTGTCAGTTGTCAATTGTGGGATAGTTTGGTATTTAATATAAATAGACAACTGGAATTGTGGTGATAGTTGTCAGTTGCCAATTGTGGGATAGTTTGGTATTAAACATAAATAGACAACTGGAATTGTGGTGATAGTTGTCAGTTGTCAATAGTGGGGTAGTTTGGTATTTAATATAAATAGACAACTGGAATTCAGGAAAAAGCTGTCAGTTGCCAATTGTGGGATAGTTTGGTATTTAATATAAATAGACAACTAGATTGTGGAGAAAGCTGTCAGTTGCCAATTGTGGGATAGTTTGGTATTTAATATAAATAGACAACTTGAAATGTGGTGATAGTTGTCAGTTGCCAATAGTGGGATAATTTGGTACTTAATATAAATAGACAACTGGAATTGTGGTGACAGTCGCCAGTTGCCAATTGTGGGGTAGTTTGCTATTTAATATAAATAGACAACTGGAATTATGGTGATAGTTGTCAGTTGCCAATTGTGGGATAGTTTGGTATTTAATATAAATAGACAACTGGAATTGTGGTGATAGTTGTCAGTTGCCAATTGTTGGGTAGTTTGGTATTTAATATAAATAGACAACTGGAATTGTGGAGAAAGCTGTCAGTTGCAAATTGTGGGATAGTTTGGTATTTAATATAAATAGACAACTGGAATTGTGGAGAAAGCTGTCAGTTGCCAATTGTGGGATAGTTTGGTATTTAATATAGACAACTGGAATTGTGGAGAAAGCTGTCAGTTGCAAATTGTGGGATAGTTTGGTATTTAATATAAATAGACAACTGGAATTGTGGAGAAAGCTGTCAGTTGTCAATTGTGGGATAGTTTAGTATTTAATATAAATAGACAACTGGAATTGTGGAGAAAGCTGCCAGTTGCCAATTGAGGGATAGTTTGGTATTTAATATAAAGAAAACTGGAATTGTGGAGAAAGCTGTCAGTTGCCAATTGAGGGATAGTTTGGTATTTAATATAAATAGACAACTGGAATTGTGGAGAAAGCTGTCAGTTGCCAATTGTGTGATAGTTTGGTATTTAATATAAATAGACTAGACAGCCCTGGCGGTCTGGAAGCGCTCTACAGGCCTGATTGTTTGTCTTGTTGAATGAAATTTCAAAGGTTCAGGCTTCACAAACAAGCAAGCTGAATATTTCAAGCAAGTAAGATCTTATGGTCAGTAAAATTCTGTGAAAGTTAATTTATTGATTAATTAATACTAATGGTTGTAAAAAAGAAAATAAAGCCCAAAATGGCTATTTTGTCAATTTCAAGGGCACATAACTCATGATATAAAGTTCAGATCAAGCTGAAAATTATACCAAGGCAAGATATTATAGTCACCAACATTCTGTACAAGGTTTGTCTTGATCAATCAATATTTGTAGTTGCAAGAGTGAAAACAATGTCAAAAGAGAGCCAAAAATGGCAATTTTTTTTCATTTTCAAAGGCGAATAACTCATGATGTAAAATTCAGATCAAGCTGAAAAATATACCAAGGTAAGATATTATTGTCACCAACATAATGTACAAATTTTGTCTTGATTAGTCAATATGCTAGAGTGAGAATAAAGTCAAAGAGCCAAAAATGGCAAATTTTGTCAATTTCAAGGGCACATAACTCATGATGTAAAATTCAGATCAAGCTGAAAAATATATCAAGGTAAGATCTTATAGTCACCAACATTCGGTACAAGTTTTGTCTTGATTGGTCAATATTTGTTGTTGCTAGAGCGAAAAAAAAAATGTCAAAATAAAGCCGAAAATGGCAAATTTGTAAATTTCAAGGGCATATAACTCATGATGTAAGATTCAGATCTAGCTGAAAATTACACCCAAGCAAGATCTTATGGTCATCATCATTCTGTCCAAGGTTTGTGTTGATTGGTTAATATTTGTAGTAGCTGAAGTGAAAACAAAGTCAAAATATAGCCGAAAATAGCAATTTTGTCAATTTCAAGGGCACATAACTCATGATGTAAAATTCAGATCAAGCTGAAAATTATACCCTGGTAAGATCTTATAGTCATCGTCATTCTGTCCAAGTTTTGTCTTGATTGGTCAATATTTGTAGTTGCTAGAGTGAAAATAAAGTCAAAATGGCCATTTTTGACATTCAAGGGCAGATAACTCCAGACTTTCTACTTCAATCAGAATTCTTTGAAGGAATCTGAGAGAAGGTCACCCAAGGATCATTCCTGTGAAGTTTGGTTGAAATCCATCTAGTAGTTTTTGAGAAGAAGATTTTTAAAGGAAAAGTTAACGGACGGACGGACGCACACATGCTCGGACGCACGCACAACGGACACAGCGCCATGACGATAGCCCGCTGGCCTGTCGGCCAGTGGAGCTAACAACTGGAATTGTGGTGATAGTTGTCAGTTGCCAATTGTGGGATAGTTTGGTATTAAATATAAATAGACAACTGGAATTGTGGAGAAAGCTGTCAGTTGTCAATTGTGGGATACTTTGGTATTTAATATAAATAGACGACTGGAATTGTGGTGATATTTTGTCAGTTGTGGGATAGTTTGGTATTTAATATAAATAGACAACTGGAATTGTGGAGAAAGCTGTCAGTTGTCAATTGTGGGAAAGTTTGGTATTTAATATAAATAGACAACTGGAATTGTGGTGATAGTTGTCAGTTGCCAATTGTGGGATAGTTTGGTAATTAATATACTCAGAACAAGAAGTTAAGCGCCACCCGTTTTTAGACAGAAGATTTTTAAAGGCAGGGAGCCTGCATTAATTTAAAATAACAGAGATGTAAATATTGAGTTCCAATGTTGAAAATGGCATGTTGACCTAATAATTTCACAACAGTACATGGGTGGTGATAAATTTTATTGACTTTGTACCTTGAAATGTAAATGACGTATTTTCACCTTTTTTTAAACATGAAAAACTATTGTCAAAGCCAACTTACGGTGTTGTCTATGACACGAAACTTGCTTTCAGAAGTCAGATAACACAAATGCGATTAATTCCAGTCACATCTTAGTCAGTAGCGTGTGTAAGACCCATGAGCATTGATCACTGCGCGCACCCTCCTCGGCATGCCACGAATCAGCCTCTGGATGACGTATTGAGGAATTTGCTGCCACTCCTGGTGCAGTGCTGCTTCTAACTCAAACACATTTTGTACAGGAGGCTCTCTCCGACGTATACGGAGCCCTAAAATGTCCCACAGGTGCTAAATGGGGTTAAGATCGGGACTACAATCCGGCCATGGAATGATGGTGATGGCTTCACGATGCATAACGTCCGCAACGACTCTTGCTCTGTGGGGTCTGGCGTTATCATCCATAATACACTGGTCTTGTTCGAAGAGGGTGATTGTCAAAATGTGGAATTACCACAGGAAAAAGGATGTTATCACGATATTTATCGCCAGTCAATGTTCCTGGACTGTCACTAGGTCCAGTTTACAGCCGTAGGAGACACAACCCCATATCATAACGGAGCCACCGCCACCCTGGTAGGTTGGTTGGACGTACTTTGGTGCAAATCGGGTGTTACGTTGTCTCCAGGCTGTCAACCAGGTCTTCTTAAAAATATAGGAGTTTTAATAGGAATATTTTTCGACAAAAATAGGAGCTTTTAGCCCATTTTGAGTTAAAATATAGGAGTTTTTTTAGCAAAGTTTTTTCATCTGAAACACTTACATGGTTTGTCACGCTTTTATAAAAGGGGGGAACAAACACTGAAAATGGTGATTTAAACAAGTGCAAAAGGTACAGATGTGGGAGAGCAAACGAGAAACAACATCTCTGAACAGGGGGGGGGGGGGGGTTTGGAGGGTCCTCCCCCAAGAAAATTTTGAAAATCTAGATGTCTGTTGAAGCAATTTGAATGTCTTCTGAGCCCATTTTTGGCTTTTAAATCTCATTAAACATATAAACATATTCAGCCAAAAAGATCTTACAGCCATGGCCATAATGTCGCTGAAAGCTTAAATACTAACAGTTTTTACCCTGTCTAGTTTGCTATAATGCTAATGACTTTGTGTTCAATGTAGGCAAGGGAGTCAAGATGGCCCTATATCACACACATTAGAGAACACTTGAGGCTTAGAGGCCTGTATATGTCAGATACTTCCTAACTCATCCCAGACCAACAATTTCCAGACAATTGTCATTGCAAGAAAACACAAAGAATTTTGATAGAGAGTAATGATGCCATGATACATACACAATTTCAATAAAGGATCTCTGCCAAAGGATTTTTCAGAAGATTGTACAAGATTTCTTTCTTTGTCTCCATATGTAATACAATTATGAATATCACACAGCATAAGACCAATTTTGATTGCATCACAAAACTTTCAAGAATTTTGATAGAAGGCCATTACACAATTCTACACACCAAATTTCAAAGTCAAACATATGCATTAGAAGATTGTTGAAGATTTACTCCTCTGTCTCTATATGGAATATGATATTTCACAACATATGACCAAAATTAATTGTAGCACAAAAATTAAAAGTATTTTGGCAGAGGACTCAGTTCAACACACCAAATTTCAAAGCCTTAGGCCAAACCATTCAGAAGTAAAATTTAGCCTTGATTTCCTTTTTGTCTCTATATATGAAATCTGATACTAACAACACAGGAATAATTTTCATTGTAACAAACCCAGTAAAGATTGGAAGTATTTTGCTGGGGGCTATAAGACAATTTCACAGACCAGATTTCAAAGCCCTAAGCCAAATGGTTTTAGAGTAGATGATTGTACAAGATTTCCTTCTTTCTGTCTACATGAATGTTGGTACCCCACAACTTAGTGTCTAATTTCATTGTACCAATATAATTTGAAGCAATTTCTGTAAAAGGGCCTTGAGATTCTACATACAAAATTTCAAAACTCTAGTCTGTATGGAAAATTATTTTGTAACTGTGGATAGACAGGCAGACAATGGATTGTGAGTGAACACAATGCCTTACCCTCAGCACTTAATGCTAAGGTGAGCTAATAAAGTAATCATTTCAGTTCCATAGCATCACAATCCAGAAAGTAGCTACTACACAGCATCATCATGATCCTCATCATCTGTTTAATAGGCACCTTAAAAGCTTGTGTCCTATTCAATAGCCTTGTACAAATCAATGATGATGAACAGATGACAAGCACTAAAACATTATACAGGATGTTGACGATATAAAGGAAGACAAAGATTCTCTTACCAGAAGATTAAAGAAGCAAAGAGCAGTATCAAAGCAATATTTCCTCTTATCATTCATCGACAATAATTTTACCAGAAAATATAGGAAATATTTTCAAAATATAGGAGAATTGTAGGAATATAGGAGGTGCTTGAAAATATAGGAATTGGACCCAAAATATAGGAGTTTTATAGGAAAATAGGAATCGGTTGACAGCCTGTGTCTCCAAACACGAATTCGGCCATCGGTGACATACAACAACATCCTGCACTCATCTGACCAATGGATCCGACGCCATGATGCCAAGTTCCAACGTGCCCTCGCTCTACACCATATTAAACGTTCATTGATGTGTCTCTGTTGTAACTTTGGACGTTTGAGGGGTCTTCGTGCCTTATACCCAGCCATCCGAAGTCGATTTCGCACTGTTGAAATAGAGACCTGCCTGTGTGTATTCCAGTTGTCCTTTAGTACAGGCGCACTAGTGAAGGGCAGACGTCTGACGTGACGCAAAAGTGCTCTATCCTCTCGAATAGACGTTACACTAGGGCGTCCAGATCTGACACGGTCCTTAACGTCGTTTGTCTGTGCGTGTTTTTGTACCAAACGTGTTATGACACTGTGGTGATACCCCACCTGTCTGGCAATGGCTCTACAAGACATTCCAGAATCTCGCATTCCAATTATTCGCCATCTTTCATTTGTACACAATCTACGCCTTGCCATGACTGAGTTTCAAATCGAAATGTAAACAATTGCACGAGCTACACGACGTAAGTATCTCTGACAGAAAAGCTGATTTTCCACTTTGCACGAGCCCTGGCTTTACAGTCATTGCACGAGACTTGCTGAATATGCATGTGCGTCCGAAATGATTTAATCAATAGCTACAAGGTTGCTCTAACCGTCTGACAACATAGATACATTATTAAAGTTTTTGATAGAAATTCTATTAACTTAAAACTTAGTGGCGCTTAACTTTATGTTCTGAGTATATAAATAGACAACTGGAATTGTGGTGATAGTTGTCAGTTGCCAATTGTGGGATAGTTTGGTATTTAATATAAATAGACAACTGGAATTGTGATGAAAGTTGTCAGTTGCCAATTGTGGGATAGTTTGGTATTTGATATAAATAGACAACTGGAATTGTGGTGATAGTTGCCAGTTGTCAATTGTGGGATAGTTTGGTATTAAATATAAATAGACAACTGAAATTGTGGTGATAGTTGTCAGTTGCCAATTGTGGGGTAGTTTGGTATCAAATATAAATAGACAACTGGAATTGTGGTGATAGTTGTCAGTTGCCAATTGTGGGGTAGTTTGGTATTTAATATAAATAGACAACTGGAATTGTGGAGAAAGCTGTCAGTTGCCAATTGTGGGATAGTTTGGTATTTAATATAAATAGACAACTGGAATTGTGGAGAAAGCTGTCAGTTGCCAATTGAAGGATAGTTTGGTATTTAATATAAATAGACAACTGGAATTGTGGAGAAAGCTGTCAGTTGCCAATTGAGGGATAGTTTGGTATTTTATATGAATAGACAACTGGAATTGTGTAGAAAGCTGTCAGTTGCCAATTTAGGGATAGTTTGGTATTTAATATAAATAGACAACTGGAATTGTGGAGAAAGCTGTCAGTTGTCAATTGTGGGATAGTTTGGTATTTAATATAAATAGACAACTGGAATGGTGGTGATAGTTGTCATTTGCCAATTGTGGGATAGTTTGGTATTTAATATAAATATACTTAACAAAAGTTCTAATCGGTCACTTTTAAAATTGCAAAGTCTCGATTATTCATCAACCAATCAGTGTAAAATTTTACATGTCTTATTTTTTTGCCCATAGCATTGACTATGCGAATTTTTGAGAGCGCTGAAACATTGAGGGGTGGTAAAGATGTCTGTGTACTTTGTTTTTCCTGATTTGCACGTGAAAAGTTTTGAAAACAAAAGCCATTGCCCAGTTTACATACGTGAAGTACTGTATAGTCAGAAAAACACATAACATGACCAGAATGATACACGGAGTGCGAGGCAGGGCCATTGGAATGCTGCAACGGGGCCTTTGTTTATGACTGGTAAAATTAAGCTGCAGAGAAAACCGTAAGTAGGTGACAATTGAGGCTTGTTTTCCTTTTTGCAGTTTTGATAATTTGTTTCCACCTATTTTCAAGTCGCAAGAAGGTTTATGTAGGCCTATGCTAACCACCAAGGCCTTACACATGGAATTTCAGGCCACCGGAAATGCTGCAGTACGCCATCTGAGACGGAGTATTTTACTTAATCATATGAAAGGAACACATCCCTCCTGTCTTCAATCACTTAAGGATGACTACGGGGTCGACATGAACGAAACATCATACCCCAGACTGTGCACGGTAGGCTGTAAAGTGTTGGAATTCGTTGAAAGGTGTTGTTATCTGTAGACGTCATCGAAATATCCACCTAGCTTTGGCCCGACGTTACCTTCTCTTAATCAGGGCTGCCTTGTTCAACGTCTTCTTAACAAATTAGACAACAACTTTGCATCAGTTTGTTGATGGACGTGTGCTCATTTATCGCTGTCGTGGTGGGTTTCAGAGAGACAGAATTTGATTTTGATTTACTTTCTTAACATAAGCCTTTCCACGACAAGCTAGTGTGTAGCTGTTATTGAAGCTAATGGTGGCTGCACACGTTACTAACACTGCTCTTTTTGTTTTGTGAATTTTGAAATCGAGGGTGCCTGTTTAAGAACTGTTGTTAGATCTCACCAAAAAGTCTTAAAATAATAGAATTGCAAGTCATGTTGGACAACGATTTCTTCATCAGTGTTCCAGAATGAAATATTTGGAATTGTTTGCTTATTGATTTTATGATGCAAAGTATAAGGTGACCGGTTAGAACTTTTGCTGAATTTAGACAACTGGAATTTTGGTGATACTTGTCAGTTGCCAATTAGGGATATCTCGGTATTTAATATTCATAGACAACTGGAAGTGTGAAGTTATCAGTCATATAAACAAGATGTGTTTGTGAAACACAAATGCCCACGAAATGGCTATTTTTCTATAATTATGACCTTAATTGATATTTGACCTTTACCTACATGAATGACCTTGACCCTCTTACCTAATATTATTGAAAGAAGGCTACATACCAAATTTTATCTTTGTGTGTGGAATACTTTTGGAGGAAAAGCCAACGTTAAGTTAATTGTCATGTTAAGTTGTAACGTTAAGTTTTCATGTTAAGGGTTAATAGGGGTTAAAGGAAGACCTTTGGGGAGTTATGTTGCCGCATTAAGACGCGCGATAAGGGTTGATAAGGATTAAAGGATGAGGTAGGTCAAATTACATGGAGCAGATAGATATCATTGAAAGAAGTTTACATACCAGATTTGAGCTTTGTACGTGGAATACTTTTGGAGAAAAGGCCAACGTTGAGTTGTTGCGTTGAGCTGGCACGTTAAGTTACATGATAAGGGTTGATAAGAGTTAAACGATGATGTTGAGAAGGTCAAATTGCATGGATCAGATAGATATCACTGAAAGAAGTTTATATACCAAATTTGGGCTTTGTGTGTGGAATACCTTTGCAGAAAAGGCCAACGTTAAATTGTTGCGTTAAGTTGACGCGTTAAGTTGCATGTTAAGGGTGGATAACGATTAAACAATGACCTCGAGGAAGGTCAAATTGCATGGAGCAGATAGATATCATTGAAAGTAGTTTACATGCCAAATTTGAGCTTTGTATGCATAATGGTTGTCGAGAAAATGACAATGTTAAGTTTCGGACTGACAGACGGACGGACAGACAGACAACAGTAAAACAACATGCCCCCGATCTTTCGATACGGGGGCATAAAAACGTGCCTGTGTCCCTTTCAAAGGGTCGGTTATTCGTTCCCGTTATTAAAATCCACAAAACGTTCAGTGCTTGGCACAACCAAGTCAATGAATAATACAAAGCACTTTCATTTGATTCTTTTACTTGTTGTATTTAGAGGAAATATGACAAGCAATGTAGGTGTAGCATTTTCACTTCTGTTCGGTATATTCAATATGCATTGGCAATTGGAAGCGTCAGTTAGCTGCCAGCCAATTGGGAGTAGTTTGGTATTTAATATGAATTTGCAATTGGAAGCATAGAGTTATCTGTCAGTTGCCAATTGGGAATAGTTTGGTATTTAATATGAATTTGCAGTTGGAAGCGTAGAGTTAGCTGTCATTTGCCAATTGGGGATAATTTGGTATTTAATATGAATTTGCAGTTGGAAGCGTAGAGTTAGCGGTCATTTGCCAATTGGGGATAATTTGGTATTTAATATGAATTGACAATTAGAAATGTAGAGTTAGCTGTAATTTGCCAATTAGAGATAGTTTAATATTTAATGTGATTTGACAACAAGAAGAGTGGAGTTAGCCGTTAGTTGCAAATTGCGGAGTTTGCTATTAAAAAATGACAACTGGAAGTGCAGTTAGCTGCTAGATGCCGATTGGGGATAGTTTTGTATTTAATATGAATAGACAACTAGAAATTTGGAATTAGCTGCCAGTTGCCAATTGGGGATAGTTTGGTATTTAATAGGAATAGACAACTGTAAGTGTGGAGTTATCTGTCAGTTGCCAATAGAGGATAGTTTGGTATTTATTATGAAAAGAAAACTGGAAGTATAAATTGAGCTGCCATTTGCCAATAGTATAGGGGTTAGTTTGGTACTTAAAATGAATAGACAACTGGAAAATTGGAGTTAGATGCCAGTTTCACATTGGTGATAGTTTTGTATTCAATATGAATAGACAATTGGAAGTGTGAAGTTATCGGTCAGTTGTCAATAGGGGATAGTTTGGTATTTAATATGAATAGACAATTGGAAGTGTGAAGTTATTTGTCAGTTGTCAATAAGGGATAGTTTGGTATTTAACATATACAACCCATCATTAGCACCAAAGAGCCAGAGGCGAAATTTGAAAAGTTCCAGTTAATTCTAAACTGTGTTATATTTTGATTCTAAATACAAACATAAGCATTTTGAACGGTTTAGAATTTTGAATTAATACATAATTATGGAAATATTTGACAAAAAAGTTATAAATTACCTCCCTTGCATATGAATATAGAGTAAAAAGATATTTGTAAGTTATTTTCTTCTTGAAGTATAATATTGAAATCTGGCACGGTGAATCAGCTTATTTGAAGTGTATTTACACGTGTGTGTAATTTGATGCATGTCCCATGGCTAGAAAGTGTTGTTTTTAATGATGGGTCATATACCTTAATATGAATAGACAATTGGAAGTGTGGAGTTATTTGTCAGTTGTCAATAGGGGATAGTTTGGTATCTAATAGGAATAGACAACTGGAAGTGTGGAGTTATCTGTCAGTTGCCAATAGAGGATAGTTTGGTATTTATTATGAAAAGAAAACTGGAAGTTTAAAGTGAGCTGTCATTTGCCAAAAGTATAGGGGTTAGTTTGGTATTTAAAATGAATAGACAACTGGAAAATTGGAGTTAGATGCCAGTTTCCCATTGGTGATAGTTTTGTATTCAATATGAATAGACAATTGGAAGTGTGATGTTATCGGTCAGTTGTCAATAGGGGATAGTTTGGTATTTAATATGAATACACAATTGGCAGTGTGAAGTTATTTGCCAGTTGTCAATAAGGGATAGTATGGTATTTAATATGAATAGACAATTGGCAGTGTGGAGTTATTTGTCAGTTGTTAATAGGGGATAGTTTGTTATTTAATATGAATAGACAACTGGAAGAGTGAAGTTATGTCAGTTGTCAATAGGGGATAGTTTGGTATTTAATATGAATAGACAACTGGAAGTGTGAAGTTATTAGTCAGTTGTCAATAGGGGATAGTTTGGTATTTAATATGAATAGACAACTGGAAGGGTGAAGTTATCGGTCAATTATCAATAGGGGATGGTTTGGTATTTAATATGAATAGACAATTGGAAGGGTGAAGTAATCGGTCAGTTATCGATAGGGGATAAGTTGGTATTTAATAAGAATAGACAACAGGAAGTGTGAAGTTATCGGTCAGTTGTCAATAGGGGATAGTTTGGTATTTAATAAAAATAGATAACTGGAAGTGTGGAGATATGTCAGTTGTCAATAGGGGATACTTTGGTATTTAATATGAATAGAGAACTGGAAGTGTGAAGTTATCAGTCAGTTGTCAATAGGGGATAGTTTGGTATTTAATATGAATAGACAACTGGAAGTGCAAAGTTATCGATCAATTGTCAATAGGAGATGGTTTGGTATTTAATATGAATAGACAAGTGGAAGTGTGAAGTTATCGGTCAGTTGTCAATAGGGGATAGTTTGGTATTTAATATGAATAGACAACTGGAAGTGTGAAGTTATCTGTCAGTTGTCAATAGGGGATAGTTTGGTATGTAATATGAATAAACAATTGGAAGTCTGGAGTTATTTGTCAATTGTCGAATAGGGGATAGTTTGGTATTGAATATGAATAGACAATTGGAAGAGTGAAGTTATTTGTCAGTTGTCAATAGGGGATAGTTTGGTATTTAATAATATGAATAGACAATTGGAAGTGTGAAGCTATTTGTCAGTTGCTAATAGGGGATAGTTCGGTATTTTATATGAATAGACAACTGGAAGTGTGGAGATATGTCAGTTGCCAATAGGGGATAGTTTGGGTATTAAAATGAATAGAAAATTGGAAGTGTGAAGTTATTTTTACAGTTGCTAACAGGGGATAGTTTGGTATTTAATATGAATAGACAATTGGAAGTGTAACATTGTCGGTCAGTTGCCAATTGGGGATAGTTTGGTATTTAATATGAATAGACAATTGGAAGAATAACATTATCGGTCAGTTGCCCATATGGGATAGTTTGGTATTTAATATGAATACACAAATCGAAGAGTGGAGTTATTTGTCTGTTGTCAATTGATGATAGTTTGGTATTTAATATGAGTAGACAACTGGAAGTGTGGAGTTATTTGCCAGTTGTCAAAAGGGGGATAGTTTGGTATTTGAAATGAATAGACAATTGGAATTGTGGAGAAATGTCAGTTGTCAATAGGGGATAGTTTGGTATTTAATATGAATAGACAACTGGAAGTGTAAGGTTAACTGTCAGTTGTCAATAGGGGATAGTTTTGTATTTAATATGAATAGACAATTGGAAGTGTAACGTTATTGGTTAGTTGCCAATTGGGGATAGTTTGGTATTTAATATGAATAGACAACTGGAAGTGTGGAGATATGTCAGTTGTCAATAGGGGATAGTTTGGTATTTAAAATGAATAGACAACTGGAAGTGTAAGGTTAACTGTCAGTTGTCAATAGGGGATAGTTTGGTATTTAATATGAATAGACAATTGGAAATGTAAAGTTATTTGCCAGTTGTCAATAGGGGATAGTTTGGTATTTAATATGAATAGACAACTGGAAGTGTGAAGTTATCGGTCAGTTGTCAATAGGGGATAGTTTGGTATTTAATAGGAATAGAAAATTGGAAGTGTAACGTTATCGTCAGTTGCCAATTGGGGATGGTTTGGTATTTAATATACTAAGCAAAACAATTGAAGGATATTCAAATTGCACTATTTGTAAAAATTAACAAAAGCATATCGATGGCTCAGCGCGAAAGGGTTGTAACTTGGTTTTGCAAAATTTTACAGGAGAAGCAAAAAACTGATTATCTTTTAGATTTATTGGTTTTATTAGCTTAAAATGGAGTGATATGATCATGAACTATTAATAAATAATAATATATGAGTAAATTTGAAAAAAAGAGTCTTCGAAAGAATATTTTGATAAAAGCTTGAGTTACAACCGTATTCCCTCCCAAAATTGATTTTCAGTTGAAAAAATTTCAGCGTGAAACAGTTGTAACTAAAGTTACAACTGTTTCGCGCTAATTAATTGTTCTAACTTTGAATGAAAAAAATTCTTTAGACAATGTAAATTTAATTTTGCTGCAGATAATAGTTTTCTAAGAGTAAACTGTAATATTTTCACATTCTTGGAGACTAAAATCATCATAATTTACACTTTATCAACAGTATAAAGTATCACTTTTTAAGGAATGGTTAATATAAAATATTCCTTTTTGACATGACTGAAAGACTATGGTCAGCAAAGTCTGATCGAAGCCTACACTCATTAATTGTTGTTTTAACATTCTTTTCCTGTAAAATCCCTGATTTTCAGCTTGACTATTCATAGAAACGGGAGCTATTATGGTCACCTGAGCATTGGCGATGGCGCCAGCAAAATGCTTTTGTTAAGGTTTTATATACATGCAACTTTTCATATCACTGTTTCTACCCATGCTATTGCTTTGATACTTTGTACATGCTTCTGTGAACATAATATCATCATCTAGACAAAGATTCATTACTCTCACAATTAACTTAGTGGAATATTTAACCTTTAAGACTAAGAAATTTTTGGTCAAGTTCTATGTAGAACTGTCATATGATTGATATTTTTTTTGTTTGAGCTACTGCTTTCAAACTTTGGACATGCTGCTGTCACCATGATACCATCTTCTAGACAAAGATCCATTACTCTGGCCATTAATTTTGTAGAATTTTAACCTTTTTGGAAATAGAATTTTTCCACTTCCAAGCACTTGATAGTCGCGCTTTGCTGTCCTCAGACAATCTGTTCTTGTTATGTCTCTTGTGATTTTATTATTATGGGAAAAAATAAAGGAAATTCTCTTTTATCATATTCTTCTTAATCTTTCTCAATCTTAGGAAGCCAAATGCTATTCAAATCTATCAACCATCACAAGCCCAAAGGTTATGCTGTGCTGTAAATAGTAAAATAATATTTCCAGGAATAAATGGGTGACAATTTCTAAAGTTATAACTTTTAGATCTATGTCAAAATGATATTCAGTCTGTCAACTTCTTTTTTTTCTTGAGTGTTTAATTCATTGGCACAAATCAACTTCTTGTATAAGTTTTTTTCAAATGTTTCACAAGTTCATTAAAAATAATGATTAAAATGTTCTACATTAGCAACTTAAACAGAAACAAACAATTGAACAAAACAAATTTTAGTTATATTTGATAGAGATAAATTCACCAATGCCCACAAAATTGGGGGATTACTCGCATAAGTGACTTTTATCTAAATTGATGACATTGTTACAAGGAGATGGCTTTGATGACAAACATAATCTCATGATGAAAAAACCTTGTTGTTACTAAATAACAATTTATTTTTCAACTGCCTTCAGTAAATGGAATTCCAAGCTATCAAATATAGCTAAATCTTGAATAAACACACACAACTTCAATTTTGCCTCTGAACTTACTTAATTTACCATATTTATAAGTATTTTATTGAGAGCTTATTTGTGAGAATTATAACATGCATTATTGTTGAGCTGAACTGATTGTCATACATATTTGACTATCAAAAATATTGGACATCATTACCTGTCCAGATGAAGAATTTGGAAATGGCCAAAATATTATCTAACAAAGGTCAATTTTGCTTCTTTTTTATTTTAAACTAAAAAAGCATTTTCCATGGTTGACATAGATCAGACTCGTGAGTAATTGCTACCATTGTACAAGACGATAGAGGTTCTATCAGCCTGAATGGAAAGAAAGCTGCAATAGGACGGATATTGTTTGGGTTGGAAATAAGTAGGCTGGTTGATGAGTTTTTAAGTTTGTCTGGAAAGCATCTAGTAGAACTAATATGAAAATAATTCTCTTTTCCTGAAGATCACTTTGTTAAAGTCTAAACAAGCTTCATGGTGCAATTTCTCAGAGAATCCCTTTAACTCAGCTGACCATATGACAAAAAGAAGCCAAGGAAAGCATGATCATATTCACAGGAGAGAGGACTATGTGGGTTTTGTCATGTCAATAGATCCAACAGTGATATCAAATCGACATACAAACTATAAGTCTAGGGAAGGTGTGCCACTGGAAGACCATAAGCATCATGGAAAGAACTAGTTTGAAGAGATGCAAGAGAATGGTGATTGTCAATTCCCAACATCCATGACAGGAAGAGATGGAGTGAAATCTGCCAGACATGTAGCCAGCCAGGCACCATCCCGAGATCCCATTGACCTCGAAACAATCCCACTTGCATGTAAATCAATAGTGATGATGATGATGATGATGATGATGAAGCAAGACACAATAAGCAGAAGAAGTATGCAAAGAATCAAAAGATCCTGAAATACATGATGAATATACACAAGTCTTTCTTTGATTAGTCTGTGACCAAAGACTTCCATATTACTGCCACAAAGCTTATAGATCTGACCTGTCACCAAAGCTGGACAGTTTGCAGTATGATTGTCCACTAATTTTATGATTATCTATCCCATGCTAGTCAGACATGTAACTTGAAGGAAGTTTTTTGACATGAAAATCAAAACCAGTAGTTATCAAACAAGAGGGCCAAGGTGGCCCTGTATTGTTCACCTTAAAGATCATGAAGATAACAACTTTTGTCTCATCTCACACTTACAACTTCTGGACAACATTCATTAAAGGAAACAATTTAAACAATGCGGGTAGTAGAGAGTTATACCACCATGGGAACTGCAAAATTTACCTCAAGGATCTCCGACAAACAGAATTGGAGAAAATTGTATCATTATGAGGGAATTCTACCGACAAATTTTCAAAGCCCTAGGCCAAACGGTTCAGGAGAAAAAAATTGTACAAGGTTTCCTTCTTTGTCTATTTATGAAATTCAATACCCACAACATTGGGCCAATTTTCCTTGTATCACAATAATTTGAGGTATTTTGGTAGAGGGCCTTGAGATGATTCTACACACAAAATTTCAAAGTTCTAAGCCAAACGCTTCTGTAGGAGAAGATTGTGCAAGACTTCCTTCTTTGTCCCTATATGAAATTTAATACCCACAACAAAGGGCCAATTTTTATTGTATCACAATAATTTGATGTATTTGGTAGGGAGCCTTGATAAGATTCTACAAACAAAATTTCAAAGCTCTAAGCCAAATGATTTAGGGGTAGAAGATTGTACAATTTTAAGATATCCTTCTTTATCTCTAAATGAAATTTGATACCCACAACTAGGGCCAATTTTCCTTGTACAACTGTATCACAATAATTTGAAATATTTTGGTAAAGGGCATTGAGATGATTCTACACACAAAATTTCAAAACTCTATGCCAAACGGTTCAGGTGAAAAAGATTGTATAAGATTTCCTTCTTTGTCTCTATATGAAATTTGATACCCACAACATAGGGTCAATCTTCCTTGTATCATAATAATTAGAAGCGTTTGGGTAGAGGGCCTGAAGACAACTCTACACACAAAATTCCAAAGTTCTAGGCCAAACAGTTCAGGAGAAAAACATTGTACAAGATTTCCTTCTTTGTCTCCATATGAAATCCGATACCCACAACATAGGGCCAATTTTCCTTTTATCACAACAATTTGAAGTAATTTGGTAGAGGGCCTTGAGATGATTCTACACACAAAATTTCAAAGCTCTAGGCCAAACGGTTCAGGAAAAAAATGCAATATACCTTTTGACACTGGTCATTATGTATTTATCATCCATTGTTTCTTCTGCTAGATTTATTTACATTAAAAACTCAATTATTTTCTGGTATTGTTCAATAATCTTCAAAAGGCAAGTTAATTCTTTCAAACATCAATGATGGATACACTAAAATAAATTTCCAGACCTTGGAAATATTGATTTTCTATGATTAAGTGATTTAAAGGTTCAGCGTGAAAGGGTTGTAACTTGAGTTACAACCCTTTCACGCTAATGTCCATTTACATTTTGAGTTACAACCTTAGGACAAATATTCAAATAAAACAACTTCTAGAAATATTTGAGGCTTGCCCTTTTAACACATCATGTATCAGTAACTAATGATTCATTTTATGCAAAAAAGTGGATTTTGAAAAAATCATAGTTACAACCGTTTCGCGCCGAGCCATCGATATATTCGAACAAAAATCTACAAATAACTTCATATCAATGTCTAATCTTGAAATTCAAAAACATAAAGCACAGCAATCGTTTCCGGTTTCCCTACAATATCCGGTTAAACGTTGGTACCCTACAACCGAAAAGTCACACATCATGAATAATGGATATTTTCATCCTGGATGTCGGATCAAGCCTTACAAGTAGGTCTCAAATTGATCGCAGATTGAATTATTTCACATGTTGCGGTACAGTATTCCATTTCCGATTACGTCCACGTTGGAATAAGCCGGATTGGTAGGTTGTTGTTGTCGGTGACGTAGACGTCAACCCAACGTGTTTCAATCATGCTAGATTGGATAAAGGTTCAGTGAGCAGGATAGCTAATCCTTGGGTTGAAACCAAATCTGTTTAAGATGGTGTATTACAATAATGACACCAAATAAGTTTACGTTGGCATCAATGAACGCATGTTCATCTCCATTTTCCTATTTAAAAAATACAGGATGTGAGTCAATCACGTGGTTAATGTAATGTTGGTCGGTCAGTGTCATTTTGCACGAAAAGGTTTGTCTCTAGATAACGTAAGATTCCCGTCAGCTCCATAACGCTCACGTCACCATAAGCGTCACATGTGGGTATATTGCATTCGTGTTATCTCTCGTTCTTTTATCGAGAAAAGCACAAATTCTGCTGTCAACATGCGACGCCGAAACCAACTTTGGTTGGTGATGAGCACTGTACACTGGTGCTGCTGGTTCCATCTCAAATGGGTTCTGGTCCATGCGTCAGTGTCGCCAGTTCAAAGCGTTGGCTGTCAACGGCCTACTGGCATTAATGTCCATGATTATTTAATCCGTTTATCACAGACTGAATTCTAAGGTTTATCCCTCGCACATCTGTTACACTCTGGAGTAACTTTGGAAAGCTTTGGAGTCCTAGAACGTAACGAGTTCTTGAGAATGTAACTGTCATCAGCCAAAGACGTTGTTTACTTACGTCCCCTGTCACGCCGTTTCATAATTACGACTGCCCAGTGATATCGTTTGTGTATTCGACTGAATAAACATTGCAAAATTCAAAATCTACGAGCGACGTCAACCTGACGTTTCCATACGTTCAACTGACCAATGGCCTGCCAGCGCTGCAGATCTGTCAGCCATAAACGTTAAATCCTTTTTAATGAATTGGTTATAGGCAAGTACGTTTTAATTTACTCAATGAAGCAACTCAGAGTACGCATTTATGTGGAAAAAATACACGTAAATAACACGGTAAGTTTGGTAGTTGACCCCTGTGTTGTAAATTGTCCCATTTTGGCATGACCAGTGAAGCATAACTCGATATGGCGGCATAAAATATGAGAGCGAATGTATGTTATAATAAAATGCATTAGCTTTTTATATCATATTTTATTAAAGTTTCTAAAATAGCTGTAGAATTTTAATATCCTTCAATTGTTTTGCTTAGTATATGAATAGACAATTGGAAGTGTTACATTATCGGTCAGTTGCCAATTGGGGATATTTTGGAATATAATATGAATAGACAAATGAAAATGTAACATTATCGGTCAGTTGCCAATTGGGGATAGTTTGGTATTCAATATGAATGAACAAATCGACGAGTGGAGTTACTTGTCAGTTGTCAATAGGGGATAGTTTGGTATTTAATATGAATAGACAATTGGAAGTGTGGAGCTATGTCAGTTGTCAATAGGGGATATTTTGGTATTTAATATGAAAAGACAATTGGAAGTGTGGAGATATGTAAGTTGTCAACATGGGATAGTTTGGTATTTATTGTGAATAGACTTTTGGAAGTGTGAAGTTATTTGTCAGTTGCTAATAGGGGATAGTTTGGTATTTAATATGAATAGACAACTGGGTTTGAGTTTGAGTTTATTGGGGTTTTACGCCGTTTTCAACTACCAGGGTCATATCGCGGCGGCTGGAGCACCTACCCATGGATTCCTGTTGTTTCTCAAACCAGTACTACCACAACACCCTTACCGAGCCTCCAGCTGCTCGCCCACTTAGGTTAATGATTTCAAACCCATTGGTGGGTGACAATTTGTCAGAAAGGGTATTAGCCGCGGCCGGGTATCGAACCCGGGACCTCTCGAATGAGGGTCAGATGCGCTACCAACTGCGCTAAGGCCGCGGCCAGACAACTGGAAGTGTGAAGTTATCGGTGAGTTGTCAATAGGGAATAGTTTGGTATTTAATATGAATAGACAACTGGGAGTGTGAAGTTATTTGTCAGTTGTCAATAGGGGATAGTTTGGTATGTAATATGAATAGACAACTGGAAGTGTGAAGTTATCAGTCAGTTGTCAATAGGGGATATTTTGGAATTTAATATGAATAGACAACCGGAAGTGGGAAGTTATGGGTCAGTTGTCAATAGGGGATAGTTTGGTATGTAATATGAATAGAAAATTGGAAGTCTGGATTTATTTGTCAGTTGTCAATAGGGGATAGTTTGGTATTTAATATGAATAGACAATATTGGAAGTGTGGAGATATGTCAGTTGTCAATAGGGGATAGTTTGGTATTTAATATGAAAAGAAAATTGGAAGTGTGGAGATATGTCAGTTGTCAATAGGGGATAGTTTGGTATTTAATATGAATAGTCAATTTGAAGTGTGGAGATTTGTCAGTTGTCAAGAGGGGATAGTTTGGTATTTAATATGAATAGAAAATTGGAAGTATGAAATTATTTGTCATTTGCAAATAGGGGATAGTTTGGTATTTAATATGAATAGACAACGGGAAGTGTGGATATATGTCAGTTGTCAATAGGGGATAGTTTGGTATTTAATATGAATAGACAACTGGAAGAGTGAAGTTATGTCAGTTGTTAATATGGGATAGTTTGGTATTTAATTAATATGAATAGACAACTGGAAGTGAAAGTTATCGGTCAGTTGTCAATAGGGGATAGTTTGGTATTAAATATGTATAGAAAATTGGAAGTGTAACATTATCGGTCAGTTGCCAATTGTGGGATAGTTTGGTATTTAATATGAATAGACAACTGGAAGTGTGAAGTTATCGGTCAGTTGTCAATAGGGGATAGTTTGGTATTTAATATGAATAGACAATTGGAAGTGTGAAGTTATCTGTCAGTTGTCAATAGGGGATAGTTTGGTATTCAATATGAATAGACAATTGGAAGTGTGAAGTTATTTGTCAGTTGCTAATAGGGGATAGTTTGGTATTTAATATGAATAGACAATTAAAAGTGTGGAGTTATTTGACAGTTGCTAATAGGGGATAGTTTGGTATTTAACATGAATAGAAAATTGGAAGTGTGAAGTTATTTGTCAGTTGTCAAAAGGGGATAGGATGGTATTTAATATGAATAGACAACTGGAAGAGTGAAGTTATGTCAGTTGTCAATAGGGGATAGTTTGGTATTTAATTAATATGAATAGACAACTGGAAGTGTGAAGTTATTGGTCAGTTGTCAATAGGGGATACTTTGGTATTTAAGGTTTACGAACTGAGAATGAAATGCAGAGCCAGAGGCAAAATTTGAAAAGTGCCAGTAATTCCTAATCTGTGTTACATTTCCATTCCAAATACAATTATAGGCATTTTGTATGGTTTAGAATTTTGAAATAATGCATATTTATGGAAATATTTGACAAAAATGATTAAAATTACCTCCCTTGCATATGAAAATAGAGTGAAATGATATTTGTAAATTATTTTCTTCTTGTAGCATAATCTTGATATCCGGCCTGGTGAATCAATTTATGTGAAGTGTTTTTACAAGTGTGTGTAATTTGATGCATTTTGTATGGCTAGAAAGTGGTGTTTTCATTCTCAGTTCGTAAACCTTAATATGAATAGACAATTGGAAGTGTGAAGTTATTTGTCAGTTGTCAATAGGGGATAGTTTGGTATTGAATATGAATAGACAACTGCAAGTGTGAAGTTATCGGTCAGTTGCTAATAGGGGATAATTTGGTATTTAATATGAATAGACAACTGGAATTGTGAAGTTATTGGTCAGTTGTCAATAGGGGATAGTTTGGTATTTAATATGAATAGACAATTGGAAGTGTGAAGTTATTTGTCAGTTACTAATAGAGTTTTGCGTCTTACGTGGACTTCGACTATGGACATCGGACGTGGACTTTTCATTGGGGGTCGTCTCAGCTTTTTCATATTTAACGGTAAATGTACTTGTATGGGGTTTAAACAAATTGAAGCAAAATTCAGTAAAATGCATTTATTTTATCTTTCGTTGCACTCGAATCTAAATTTGGCTCTCAAAACAGTGAGGATATTTTGAACTTGATAAATCTATTATAATTGTTTTATTGTTTTCACTCATTAGACTTTTTCTAGTCATCCTGTTCCGAATGGCGTCTTTAAGGAATCGGTTCGTCTCCACTGCAGAAGCAGCTTGATCAGGGTGATCACGAGATGTCCCAAGAAAAACGGCCTAGGGTTTGTCGCACTCCTACAAAGCACATCTAACTAATTCGTTGGATGAGCCAAATAACCTCTCAGAAATCAAAATTCTTCCTACGTCGTTTTTTTTCTTTTCGTTTGCAGAACGGCAGCTTTAAAGGGCAAATTTACCAGCATGTATAGAAAAGGTAATGGATTTTGGGTCATGTTTTATCAAGTTTACAAAATAAACTCGCTAATTAAGTAATCATTATTTCTGAAACGGGTTGTTTTCTTGGCCATAAAATGTTGATAAATTGACTTTCATAAATATCATTGAATAAATGAATAACTCACCAGATGCCATTAGTCTATGCGATGGGTGCACAATTATGACCAAAATTACTCAGTAAATGAAGAAAGCATGAAATTGAGCAAATTCAAATCGGGAACGTATTTACAGATTTATTGAATATTTTTGCAATAATGCTCCGGATAAAACGAAACATGAAAAACAACAAAGGACAATAACTAAAAAAAATAATAAGCAGGGCAGAGTTATGGTGCTTATGCGCTGCACTTCTCCTTGGTGAGATCTATCCACCCATGAAGTTTCATGAGTCTAGCTATTATACATTGAGAAATGTACTCCGGACAAAATTGAAGAATGACTGACAAACAACAAAGGGCAATAAAGAAAAAAATGCCAGGCAGAGTAATTGCTCTTATACACTGCATTTCCTCTTGATCAGATTTATACACTCACGAAGTTTCATTATCCTAGCTATTACACATTTAAAAATATACTCAGGACAAGATACAAGTATGAAAAGCAAAGAAGGGCAATCATTTAAAAAATGGACCAGGTAGAGATCTTGTGCACTGCACTCCGCAATAATTAGATTAGTATAACTATACGTTTCAAGTCAATCGGACATAAGGTGACAGATTTTTGCTCCGGACAAAGAAGTGGACTCCGCCCGGACACATGGACGACGGACACCGGACGCCACGGGTGATCTCATGATACGTCCCGTCCTCGACGGGCGTACAAAAAGGAAAAGTAGTCTGTTGTTACATACATTGTGTAATGAACCCATGTTAATTTACGCAATATGTATTTGTTTACAATTTTAACAAATTAACTAGTAATTTAATAAAGGCCACTTTGCAAACGATACAAATCAAACCAATTGAGTGGTTCTAAAACAATAAACACGAGTCTATTTGCCTTTTATTTGAACGGTACATTTTTACATGTAGCCTACCGTAATTTACAAAAGGCTGAGACGGCCCCCAATAAAAAGTCCATTTTTACATGTAGCCTACCGTTATTTACAAAAGGCTGAGACGGCCCCCAATAAAAAGTCCACGTCCGATGTCCATTGTCGAAGTCCACGTAAGACGCAAAACTCTAATAGGGGATAGTTTGGTATTTAATATGAATACATTTGGAAGTGTGAAGTTATCGGTCAGTTGTCAATAGGGGATAGTTTGGTATTTAATATGAATAGACAATGGGAAGTGTGACGTTATCGGTCAGTTGTCAATAGGGGATAGTTTGGTATTAAATATGTATAGAAAATTGGAAGTGTAACATTATCGGTCAGTTGCCAATTAGGGATTGTTTTGTATTTAATATGAATAGACAATTGGAAATGTAACATTATCGGTCAGTTGCAAATTGGGGATAGTTTGGTATTTAATATGAATAGACAACTGGAAGTGTGAAGTTATTGGTCAGTTGCCAATTGGGGATAGTTTGGTATTAAATATGAATAGACAATTGGAAGTGTGAAGTTATCTGTCAGTTGTCAATAGGGGATAGCTTGGTATTCAATATGAATAGACAATTGGGAGTGTGAAGTTATTTGTCAGTTGCAAATAGGGTAAAGATTTGGTATTTAATATGAATAGACAATTAAAAGTGTGGAGTTATTTGACAGTTGCTAATAGGGGATAATTTGGTATTTAATATGAATAGAAAATTGGAAGCGTGAAGTTATCTGTCAGTTGTCAATAAGTGATAGTTATGTATTTAATATAAATAGACAATTGGAAGTGTGAAGTTATTTGTCAGTTGCTAATAGGGGATAGTTTGGTATTTAATATGAATATAATTGGAAGTGTGAAGTTATCAGTCAGTTGTCAATAGGGGATAGTTTGGTATTTAATATGAATAGACAATTGGAAGTGTGAAGTTATCTGTCAGTTGTCAATAGGGGATAGTTTGTTATTTAATATGAATAGACAATTGGAAGTTTAACGTTATCGGTCAGTTGTCAATAAGGGATAGTTTGGTATTCAATATGAATAGACAATTGCAAGTGTGGAGATATCGGTCAGTTGTCAATAGGGGATAGTTTGGTTTCTAATATGAATAGAAAATTAGAAGTCTGGATATATTTTTCAGTTGTCAATGGGGGATAGTTTGGTATTCAATATGAATAGACAACTGAAAGTGTGGAGATATCGGTCAGTTGTCAATAGGGGATAGTTTGGTATTTAATATGAATAGACAACTGGAAGTGTGAAGTTATTTGTCAGTTGTCAATAGGGGATAGTTTGGTATTTAATATGAATAGACAACTGGAAGTGTGAAGTTATCTGTCAGGTGTCAATAGGGGATAGTTTGGTAATTAATACGAGTAGACAACTGAAAGTGTGAAGTTATTGGTCAGTTGTCAATAGGGGATAATTTGGTATTTAATATGAATGGACAACTGGAAGTGTGAAGTTATTTGTCAGTTGTCAATAGGGGATAGTTTGGTATTTAATATGAATAGACAATTGGAAGCGTAACGTTATCGGTCAGTTGCCAATTGGGGATAGTTTGGTATTTAATATGAATGAACAAATCGAAGAGTGGAGTTATTTGTCAGTTGTCAATTGATGATAGTTTGGTATTTAATATGAGTAGACAACTGGAAGTGTGGAGTTATTTGTCAGTTTTTAATAGGGGATAGTTTGGTATTTAATATGAATAGACAATTTGAAGTATGGAGATATGTCACTTGTAAATAGGGGATAGTTTGGTATTTAATATGAATAGACAACTGGAAGTGTGAAGTTATCAGTCAGTTGCCAATAGGGGATAGTTTGGTATTTAAAATGAATAGACAATTGGAAGTGTAACGTTATTGGTTAGTTGCCAATTGGGTATAGTTTGGTATTTAATATGAATAGAAAATTGGAAGTGTTACATTATCGGTCAGTTGCCTATTGGAGATAGTTTGGTATTTAATATGAATAAACAAATCGAAAAGTGGAGTTATTTGTCAGTTGTCAATTGATGATAGTTTGGATATAATATAAGTAGACAACTGGAAGTGTGGAGTTATTTGTCAGTTGTCAATATGGGATAGTTTGGTATTTAATATGAATAGACAATTGGAAGTGGGGAGATATGTCCGTTGTCAATAGGGGATAGTTTGGTATTTGATATGAATAGACAATTGGAAGTGTGGAGATATGTCAGTTGTCAATAGGGGATAGTTTGGTATTTAATATGAATAGAAAACTGGAAGTGTGAAGTTATCGGTCAGTTGTCAATAGGGGATAGTTTGGTATTTAATATGAATAGACAACTGGAAGTGTGAAGTTATCGGTCAGTTGTCAATAGGGGATAGTTTGGTATTTAATATGAATAGACAACTTGAAGTGTGAAGTTTGCGGTCAGTTGTCAATAGGGGATAGTTTGGTATTTAATATGAATAGACAACTGGAAGTGTGCAGTTATCTGTCAGTTGGCAATAGAGGATAGTTTGGTATTTAATATGAATAGACAATTGGAAGTGTAGCGTTATCGGTCAGTTGCCAATTGGGGAAAGTTTGGTATTTAATATGAATAGACAACTGGAAGTGTGAAGTTATCGGTCAGTTGTCAATAGGGGATAGTTTGGTATTTAACATGAATAGACAATTGGAAGTGTAACGTTATCGGTCAGTTGCTAATTAGGGATAGTTTGGTATTTAATATGAGTAGACAACTGGAAGTGTGGAGTTATTTGTCAGTTGTCAATAGGGGATAGTTTGGTATTTAATATGAATAGACAATTGGAAGTGTGGAGATTTGTCAGTTGTCAATAGGGGATAGTTTGGTATTTAATATGAATAGACAATTTAAATTGTGAAGATATGTCAGTTGTCAATAGGGGATAGTTTGGTATTTAATATGAATAGACAACTGGAAGTGTGAAGTTATCGGTCAGTTGTCAATAGGGGATAGTTTTGTATTTAATATGAATAGACAATTGGAAGTGTAACGTTATTTGTCAGTTGTCAATAGGGGATAGTTTGGTATTTAATATGAATAGACAATTGGAAATGTAATGTTATCGGTCAGTTGCCAATTGGGGATAGTTTGGCATTTAATATGAATAAACAAATCAAAGAGTGGAGTTATTTGTCAGTTGTCAATTGAGGATAGTTTTGTATTTAATATGAGTAGACAACTGGAAGTGTGGAGTTATTTGCCAGTTGTCAATAGGGGATAGTTTGGTATTTAATATGAATAGACAACTGGAAGTGTGGAGTTATCTGTCAGTTGTCAATTGGGGATAGTTTGGTATTTAATATGATTAGACAATTGGAAGTGTGGAGATATGTCAGTTGTCAATAGGGGATAGTTTGGTATTTAATATGAATAGACAACTGGAAGTGTGAAGTTATCAGTCGGTTGTCAATAGGGGATAGTTTGGTATTTAATATGAATAGATAACTGGAAGTGTGAAGTTTGCGGTCAGTTGTTAATAGGAGATAGTTTGGTATTTAATATGAATAGACAATTGGAAGTGTGAAGTTATCAGTCAGTTGTCAATAGGAGATAGTTTTGTATTTAATATGAATAGACAACTGGAAGTGTGGAGTTATCAGTCAGTTGTCAATTGGGGATAGTTTGGTATTTAATATGAATAGACAACTGGAAGTGTGGAGTTTGCGGTCAGTTGTCAATTGGGGATAGTTCGGTATTTAATATGAATAGACAATTGGAAGTGTGCAGTTATCTGTCAGTTGGCAATAGAGGATAGTTTGGTATTTAATATGAATAGACAACTGGAAGTGTGGAGATATGTCAGTTGTCAATAGGGGATAGTTTGGTATTTAATATGAATAGACAACTGGAAGTGTGAAGTTATCAGTCAGTTGTCAATTGGGGATAGTTTGGTATTTAATATGAATAGACAATTGGAAGTGTGAAGTTATCAGTCAGTTGTCAATAGGAGATAGTTTGGTATTTAATATGAATAGACAACTGGAAGTGTGGAGTTATCAGTCAGTTGTCAATAGGGGATAGTTTGGTATTTAATATGAATAGACAACTGGAAGTGTGAAGTTTGCGGTCAGTTGTCAATAGGGGATAGTTTGGTATTTAATATGAATAGACAACTGGAAGTGTGGAGTTATCAGTCAGTTGTCAATTGGGGATAGTTTGGTATTTAATATGAATAGACAACTGGAAGTGTGGAGTTATCTGTCAGTTGTCAATTGGGGATAGTTCGGTATTTAATATGAATAGACAACTGGAAGTGTGCAGTTATCTGTCAGTTGGCAATGGAGGATAGTTTGGTATTTAATATGAATAGACAACTGGAAGTGTGGAGATATGTCAGTTGTCAATAGGGGATAGTTTGGTATTTAATATGAATAGACAACTGGAAGTGTGAAGTTATCAGTCAGTTGTCAATAGGGGATAGTTTGGTATTTAATATGAATAGATAACTGGAAGTGTGAAGTTTGCGGTCAGTTGTTAATAGGAGATAGTTTGGTATTTAATATGAATAGACAACTGGAAGTGTGAAGTTATCAGTCAGTTGTCAATAGGAGATAGTTTGGTATTTAATATGAATAGACAACTGGAAGTGTGGAGTTATCAGTCAGTTGTCAATTGGGGATAGTTTGGTATTTAATATGAATAGACAACTGGAAGTGTGAAGTTTGCGGTCAGTTGTCAATAGGGGATAGTTTGGTATTTAATATGAATAGACAACTGGAAGTGTGGAGTTATCAGTCAGTCGTCAATTGGATATAGTTTGGTATTTAATATGAATAGACAACTGGAAGTGTGGAGTTATCTGTCAGTTGTCAATTGGGGATAGTTCGGTATTTAATATGAATAGACAATTGGAAGTGTGCAGTTATCTGTCAGTTGGCAATAGAGGATAGTTTGGTATTTAATATGAATAGACAACTGGAAGTGTGGAGATATGTCAGTTGTCAATAGGAGATAGTTTGGTATTTAATATGAATAGACAATTGGAAGTGTAGCGTTATCAGTCAGTTGCCAATTGGGGAAAGTTTGGTATTTAATATGAATAGACAACTGGAAGTGTGAAGTTATCGGTCAGTTGTCAATAGGGGATAGTTTGGTATTTAATATGAATAGACAATTGGAAGTGTAACGTTATCGGTCAGTTGCTAATAGGGGATAGTTTGGTATTTAATATGAGTAGACAACTGGAAGTGTGGAGTTATTTGTCAGTTGTCAATAGGGGATAGTTTGGTATTTAATATGAATAGACAATTGGAAGTGTGGAGATTTGTCAGTTGTCAATAGGGGATAGTTTGGTATTTAATATGAATAGACAATTTAAAGTGTGAAGATATGTCAGTTGTCAATAGGGGATAGTTTGGTATTTAATATGAATAGACAACTGGAAGTGTGAAGTTATCGGTCAGTTGTCAATAGGGGATAGTTTTGTATCTAATATGAATAGACAATTGGAAGTGTAACGTTATTTGTCAGTTGTCAATAGGGGATAGTTTGGTATTTAATATGAATAGACAATTGGAAATGTAATGTTATCGGTCAGTTGCCAATTGGGGATAGTTTGGCATTTAATATGAATAAACAAATCGAAGAGTGGAGTTATTTGTCAGTTGTCAATTGAGGATAGTTTTGTATTTAATATGAGTAGACAACCGGAAGTGTGGAGTTATTTGTCAGTTGTCAATAGGGGATAGTTTGGTATTTAATATGATTAGACAATTGGAAGTGTGGAGATATGTCCGTTGTCAATAGGGGATAGTTTGGTATTAAATATGAATAGACAATTTGAAGTGTGGAGATATGTCAGTTGTCAATAGGGGATAGTTCGGTATTTAATATGAATAGACAACTGGAAGTGTGGAGTTATCTGTCAGTTGTCAATAGGGGATAGTTTGGTATTTAATATGAATAGACAACTGGAAGTGTGGAGTTATCTGTCAGTTGTCAATTGGGGATAGTTCGGTATTTAATATGAATAGACAACTGGAAGTGTGGAGTTATCTGTCAGTTGTCAATTGGGGATAGTTTGGTATTTAATATGAATAGACAACTGGAAGTGTGGAGTTATCTGTCAGTTGCCAATTGGGGATAGTTTGGTATTTGATATGAATAGACAACGTGAAGTGTGAAGTTACCTGTCAGTTGCCAATTTGGGATAGTTTGACATTTAATATGAACAGACAACTGGAAGTGTGGAGTTATCTGTCAGTTGTCAATTGGGGATAATTTGGTATTTACGATGAATAGACAATTGGGATTATGGAGTTGTCGGTCAGTTGCCAATAGGGGATGGTTTGGCAATTAATATGAATACACAAATGGAAGTTTGAAGTTATATGTATGTAGCAAATAGGGGATAGTTTGGAATTCAATATGAATAGACAACTGGAATTGTGGAGTTATTTGTCAGTTGTAAATTGGGGATAGTTTGGCATTTAATATGAATAGACAATTAGAAGTGTGAAGTTATGTCAGTTGCCAATTGGGGATAGTTTTGCATTTAATATGAATAGACAATTGAAAGTGAGGAGTTATCGGTCAGTTGCCAATAGGGAATAGTTTGGTAATTGATATGAATACACAACTGGAAGTTTGAAGTTATCTGTCAATTGTCAATTGTGGGATAGCTCGGTATGTAATATGAATAGACAATTGAAAGTGTGGAGTCATCTGTCAGTTACCAATTGGGGATAGTTTGATATTTACTATGAAAAGACAACTGGAAGTGGGGATTTATTTGTCAGCAGGAGATACCTTGGTATTTATTATGAATAAAAAACTGGAACTGTGAAGTTATCTGTTCGTTGCCAATAGGGGATAGCTTGTTATTTAATATGAATAGAAAACTGAAAGTGTGAAGTTATCTTTTCGTAACCAATAGGGGATAGCTTGGTATTTAATATGAAAAGACAACTGGAAGACTGTAGTTATTTGTCAGTTGTCAATTGGGGATAGTTTGTTATTCAATATGAATAGAAAACTGGAAGTGTGGAGTTATCTGTCAGGTGTAAATTGGGGATAGTTTGGCATTTAATATGAATAGACAATTGGAAGTGTGCGAGTTATCTGTCAGTTACGAATAGGGGATAGTTTGTTATTCAATATGAACAGACAACTGGAAGTGTGGAGTTATTTGTCAGTTGCCAATTGGGGATAGTTTGGCATTTAATATGAATAGACAATTGGAAGTGTGAAGTTATGTCAGTTGCCAATTGGGGATAGTTTGGTATTTAATATGAATAGACAATTGAAAGTGTGGAGTTATCTGTCAGTTACCAATTGGGGATAGTTTGGTATTTAATATGAATAGACAATTGGAATTGTGGAGTTATCGGTCAGTTGCCAATAGGGAATAGTTTGGTAATTGATATGAACAAACAACTGGAAGTTTGAAGTTATCTGTCAATCGCAATTGTGGGATAGCTCGGTATGTAATATGAATAGACAATTGAAAGTGTGGAGTCATCTGTCAGTTACCAATTGGGGATAGTTTTATATTTACTATGAAAAGACAACTGGAAATGGGGATTTATTTGTCAGCAGGGGATAGCTTGGTATTTATTATGAATAAAAAACTGGAACTGTGAAGTTATCTGTTCGTTGCCAATAGGGGATAGCTTGTTATTTAATATGAATAGAAAACTGGAAGTGTGAAGTTATCTTTTCGTAACCAATAGGGGATAGCTTGGTATCTTATATGAAAAGACAACTGGAAGACTGTAGTTATTTGTCAGTTGTCAATTGGGGATAGTTTGGTATTTAATAGGAATAGACAACTGGAAGTGTGGAGTTATCTGTCAGTTGTCAATTGGGGATAGTTTGAGTTTGAGTTTATTGGGGTTTTACGCTGTTTTCAACTACCAGGGTCATATCGCAGCGGCTGGATCACCTACCCATGGATTCCTGTTGTTTCTCAAACCAGTACTACCACAACACCCTTACCGAGCCTCCAGCTGCTCGCCCACTTAGGTTAACGATTTCAAACCCATTGGTGGGAGACAATTTTGACAGAAAGGGTATTAGCCGCAGCCGGGTATCGAACCCAGGACCTCTCGAATGAGGGTCAGATTGCTACCAACTGCGCTAAGGCCGCAGCCTCAATAGGGTATAGTTTGGTATTTATCATGAATAGACAACTGGAAGTGGGAAGTTATCTGTCAGTTGCCAATTGTGGATATCTCAGTATTTAATATGAATAGACAACTGGAAGGGTGAAGTTATCTGTCAGTTGTCAATTGGGGATAGTTTGGTATTTATAATAAACAGACAACTGAAGTGCGGAGTTATCTGTCAGTTGTCAATTGGGGATAGTTTGGTATTTAACATGAATAGACAACTGGAAGTGTGGAGTTATCTGTCAGTTATCAATAGGGGATAGATTGGTATTTATTATGAATAGACAACTGGCAGTGTGGAGTTATCTGTCAGTTGCCAATTGGGGATAGTTTAGTATTTAATATGAATAGACAACTGGAAGTGTGGAGTTATCTGTCAGTTGTCAATTTGGGATAGTTTGGTATTTAATATGAATAGACTACTGGAAGTGTGGAGTTATCTGTCAGTTGTCAATTGGGGATAGTTTGGTATTTAATATGAATAGACAATTGGTAGTGTTGAGTTATCTGTCAGTTGTCAATTGGGGATAGTTTGGTATTTAATATGAATAGAGAATTGGAAGTGTGGAGTTATGTGTCAGTTGTCAATTGGGGATAATTTTGTATTTGATATGAATTGACAGCTGGAAGTGTGGAGTTATCTGTCAGTTGTCAATTGGGGATAGTTTGGTATTTAATATGAATAGAAAACTTGAAGTGTGGAGCAACATAGCTCGCCTTTTCGAAAGCTTGTCACAAAAAAGGTTAAACTTCAAGGTCATTAGATCACATTCCCAATTAATCCTTTCCCAAACAAAACCTGGTTTTGATGTTCCTAATAGAAAAGGATTGGGAAAACATTGAAACAAAAGAACCAGCAGTTTCTCCTGTTGTCTCAATATTTTCTTTGTCATATTTTATACAAATCCTATCTTTAATAACATCCATTTTATCATTTGCGGCAGTTTTTGAAGTTGATCACCCTAAATTTTTGTGGTTTGGGAAAGGGTTAAAGGTCTAACCGTCTTGATAGAATATATCCAGGAGTGAAATATTTCATAGCACATAATTATGTTTTAGGCCAGGTTTACCTTCTTGTAAATCAATGTAATCAGTAATGCAGACACTGACATCACTAGGTTTGTGACATTAACTCACAGGCTGGACAGACTCTCTGCTTATAAAAAAACTATATTGTCTTTTATATTTTCTCATTTAATGTATTCTTGTCCAAATATGTAAGAGATCGTAGTCAACAAATAAGTATTTTAGTGAAACTTAACTTGTTGGTTCAAATCTGGCAGTTATTTCAGAACATGATTATAAATGCAATTACATGTATATTATTGGTAGAACAAAACTGAAATTCACCAACCACTATAACACTTTCTTTTCTCGATTATTAGCCTACATTCCAGATGGTTGCTGCGTATGTGTGGACAAATCAGAGCTGATTTTTGTGTTGTTGTTTTTTTTTCATGTTAGAAAATAAATCTGGATCTGGAAAAGAGACCCTTATATCAAGATCAGCATGTGCCTAATGATGTCTAATCAATACCCATTCTGCTCACTTAAAGTTGCTTTATAAAGGGAGTAAGATGGATCTTGATCAGGCTGCACACACGTGCATGCTGATCTGGATTATGGTGGTCAGAAATGCTAAAAGATCATTGCTCATGTATATTTTATATGAGCCAGGATCTGGAAAAATGTCCTGTATTAGGGCTTTAGAGCCCAACACTGTTCAAGATCAGCCTGCGTATACACGCAGTCTGATCATGGACCATGTTGGTCTCCAGAAGGTTCTTCATGACTAGTAGAGGCCTCAACACAGCGGCATGAATCTCTTTCAGCCTTTACTTGGGCACAGGTTGATCATGAAACATGGTTGTCTCAGATGGTATAAAGGATCTTTTTCCAGATGCTGGCTCATATATATTTCCTGAATGAATGATGATAACAACTACATCTTCAGCTTAACCCTTTGAACACTGTTTCCTTAGCACCATTTTCAAAATGAACACATGATAGATGTACAAAGAATTTAAGGACTCTTAACAACTTCTAAGGTGTCAAAATAAATGCATATTAAATCAGAATGGCAAAGGTGAGCCTTTCAATAGCAAAAATTTTGCCATAATCTTATGCCTTTAGGTTATGAATCAAATAAAGTGAAACCTAATGCTGAAACAATGGAACTGATAATATGCTTTAGCATCTCTTTACCGGTAGCTTTCATAACAATGACCACTACATGACGATTTAACTCATTTCCTGCATACTGTTTTCACGCTGATTTCACTGCATTACTGAGTTAGCTAGTTCATACACTGTGCCTAACAAATACTGTAACTGTTTATCTTGCGCTATTGGTGACATCACTTCACATGATAAAATGACTTCTAAACCTGGTAAACATGATGCAGGATCCACACCTGAAGTAAAGCAAACAACAAGAGCTTTTAAAACCATTTGTTAAGCAAGACAAGGCTTTGATGTCCCTTATGGAAAAGGTTTTTAGAAACATTGAGGCAAAAGAAGAAATGAAATGCTGATAACCATAGTAAAGTCTTAATTTGATAATTTTGCCAAAAAAAGGTTTACTCCTCAATGTTATACTAATATTGTTTAATTAGTCCATATGAAGTTTGAAAATGATGGGTCAAATCTGTTTTACAGTAGCTTTTACCCATTACCAAACAAAATTTTAGACTGGTCCAAGTTCAAAGACGTTGCAGACGACAATTTCAAGTCAATGAATTTTAAACTTTTTTGGTCATTTCATGTAGAAAACATTGTGGGAAATGAAGAAATTGCTTGTGACAAGTAATTTCTTCATTTTCCACAATGTTTTCCTAAGCAATTATCTTATAGGGAGTCAAAAAGAGTCATTGTGTGGTAATGGGTTAAATGTGTTGATTTTTTCTTTGACAATTCCCTTCACTAGCTCACTATCCATTTCATAATCCATTTTCCTCTACCAATGGTTGGACTTGTCTGTCTAAATGCATAACTCTTTGTTGCAAACAGAAAGATTTTAATTGGTCCAGTTTGAAAGCTGTTGAAGACGACAGAATTGAGGTAAACAAGAGTGCCATGGTCACAATATACAACACTCCTCCCAGATACTAAGTTTTTGAGGCAATAACATCGACCAAGTTTCAAAAAGATCCAGCCAGAAACTTAGGAGGATTTGCCCTCACAAGAAAAGTGGATAGACATACGGATGGATGGATGGACGGAGAAGAAGACGCCAATATATGACCGCCTCCGGTGGCGTATAAAAATAGAAATTGAGCAAATTATAGCTAAGAAACTTTTGATGCAAAAGGAGGGCATTGCCATTTTGAAATAATCAAAACAAGCTACACTAACCTTCAGTTAAGGCAAGTGAAATAGTTTTAAAGAAGATAGTGTCTTTGATAATGTCTAGTGGATCTCCTGTTGTTTGATGGACCCAACTGAAATAATCATACAAGAATATATAATCAAAACCTAAATGTGT
Source organism: Fragum sueziense (assembly GCA_963680895.1). Taxonomy (NCBI): domain Eukaryota; kingdom Metazoa; phylum Mollusca; class Bivalvia; order Cardiida; family Cardiidae; genus Fragum; species Fragum sueziense. Next base: position 65,747,142 of record OY804593.1, read on the forward strand.
GGTTGAAATATAGCAGACCTGGTTTTGACATCCAACGTCTTTGGAAAATATTAAGGCAAAAAAAAGAAAATGCTGATAACCAGAATTTTCTCCTTTTGCCGCAATATTTTTCTTGGCTATATCTTGCACAAATTTTATTTCCATTAACATAAATTTTCTGTTCTAAAATAGTTCTCAAATTGAACCAGTCCATGATTTTGTTGTTTGGGAAAGGGTTAAAGTAGATTGTATCTTTGATAATGTCTATAGGATCTCCCGTTGTTTGATGGACCCAACTAAAATGTTCAACAATAGATCTATATAAGCCAGGATCTGGAAAAAACGTCCTATATAGCATATTCAAAAATTGAGTTTCAAGATCAGCCTGTTGTCAAAAGCAGTCCAATATGTATCTATGTTGCTCTCTTAAAGTTACTACAGGTCATGAAGAAGCTTTTAAAGAACAACAACAAGAACAAGGCTGATCTGATTTTCCCAGATTTGTTCCAAAAAATAACTTTACAAACCTTTTCATGGTGATTAGTAGGACTATGTAATCGCTTTTTATACCAGTTCATTCAACAAACTTAATTGCACTCCAATTGCACTAAATTCCTCAATATTTTTTCGAAGTGTAAATGGTCTGGGGGATTTTCCAATCCATTTCAGCTATTTATAGAAACAGTACGTTGCGAGACTTTGGTCATGCGAGTGAAGCGTGTTCTTTCTCACGTGACCGCTATAGAAAACATGTACGACGACCTTGACCTATGAATCTTGTTCAAATCTTGGTCCGCGCTTTATGCTGTATGCGCAACAGGTTAAAAATAATTTTAACCCCATCTGTAACGCCAATGAATTTAAGTTTGGATTCTCCCTAAATTCGGCTATCTGTCTTGCAATTTCGGCTCATTCTCTGTCTGAATCGCATATTATTAACCATCCTGAGGTGGTCAACACAAAAGTTTTGCATATTTTTTCAAAAAAATTCATTTTTTGCAATTAGACCATCTGTTACCCTCCAGCTTTCAAGGCACATTTTTCCAGATTCAGGCTCATATTTAAGCAAGTCGTCGGTGTTAATGCAAAAACTTGCATATCATTTTTTCGAAAGTTTTAAAGGGGAAGAAAGAATTGTAATTACTTTTCCAAAATTGAAAGGTTTTACTATAAGTTCAGACATATCAAAGCATCATTAATAATGATAAGTAAAATATCCTAAAACCTGCTAAACATGCCTAAACTGAAAATACAAGTTTCTAATTTGAAAATCGCAAAAAATCGACATACAAGGTTTATTTACACCGACCAAGTGCTAGGTACATGGTTAAAATATAGCAGACAAAGGAGACAAATTTCTCTTTTCAAGCAATCTTTAATGTTTAAGCCTCTCCAAAATGGTACAATTTTTGGGTACTCCTGTTTGAAAACTAATGCAGATGACGAAACAGATCTTGATAAAGATTTGATATGTGGAAAATATAGCACAGAATGCATTGAGGCAAAAAGAGAAAATGCTGATTATCAGTATTATCTTCTCTTGTTTCAATCTTGTCAAAAGCCTGACTCTAATGTCTTCAAGAGGAAACGTTTACAAAAACATTCAAGACAAAACAAAAGTTGTCCGCGGACAATGTAGCTCGCCTATACGAGAGCTTGTCACAAAAACAGCAATTTTTTTCAAAAGTAGGTCAAACTCCAAGGTCAAGGTCACAAGATCAAAGGTCATGGTCCCAAATGAAAGGTCTTGTCGAGATGTATCTATGTATGAAATATCAAGGCTGTATCTCTAATAGTGCCTGAGATATAGGCCAGGTTAAAGTTTTTCAAAAGTAGGTCAAACTCCAAGGTCAAGGTCACTAGGTCAAAGGTCATGGTCCCAAATGAAAGGTCTTGTCGAGATGTATCTATGTATGAAATATCAAGGCTGTATCTCTAATAGTGCCTGAGATATAGACCAGGTTAAAGTTTTTCAAGTGAAGACGCGACGAGACGGGACGGGACACCGACACTAGGGCTGTGACATTAGCTCCCCGGACATAAAGTCCCGGCTCGCTAATAAGAATATGCTGATGACCAGCATTTTCTCCTTTTCCCTCACAATGTTAATGCCAAATTGTACATATTGTATCTTCATCAACATCCATTTAGTCGTCTGCAACACTTTTCAATTGGGACTACCCTTAAATTTGATGATTGGGAAAGGGGAAAAGTATATTTTCATTTATGTTTAACTCTTTCCCAAACAAGACCTGGTTTTGACGTATCTATCCGAAACCCATTGGAAAAACATAGAGGCAAAAGAAAACTGCTGATGATCAGCATTTTCTCCATTTGTCTCAATATTTTCTATGCTATACAATACACATTTACTACCTTAGAAATCCTTTATTCATAAGGAATTTCTTCATTTCCCACAATGTTTTCCAAAGCCTTAATGAAAAGACCTGTGTGGGAATGGGTTAAGGACATCTTGCAAAATCTCAAATACTAAGTTGTAAGTTTCTCTCTGGATATAACATGCTTGCAACAATTTTTTCAGCAATGTCACTAATCCATTGCTCTTCAGGATTATCATTACCAGTAAAAGGCAATAACTCCAATATGCCTTGCAAAGTTATTAACAAATACACAGAAGGACATATACTCCATGGTGGATAATCACATGATAAAAACAATTTCAGACAAGAGCCGTCACAGACGGATTATGCTCCCCGAATAAGTGTTTGTCACAAAATAAAAACTATCATACATTAACCTTTTCCCATGACAGCTTTTTTGTACACACATTATTTATAGAATATGGTCTAGAACATCCTATTTATTACATAAGCACAAAATTTCATTAAATTCTGCCCGTTAGATGAAGAAAAATAAGAGAAAAACTAATTTTTACACTAAGGCCCCTTTTTCCATGACGCAGCCTTAAATTTACAAACATAGAAAAAGGTCCCTAGGTATTGACCCAGGGAGTTCACATGTGAAGTTTCATTGAATTTGGTCCAAGGGTTGCTGAGATATGGCTGTGGACGGACGGACGGACACACGGACGGACGGACAAACAGACAGCATGGCGACTATATGCTCCCCCGAAATTTTTTCGGGGAGCATAAAAATACAAGCCAAATCAGAATTCAGTTAGGAGCAGAGAAGGTGGACAAACATCACCCATTAGATGGACGTGATGGATTTTTCAAAAGTAAGCTGATTAGAAAGTTATTGAAGATCAACCAAAATCAGCTGATTTTTAAAAAATCCTCTATGTCCAGCTTATTCCTGGCATTTTCCCACCTTCTCTGCTTCAAACCGAATTGAAATTGTATTAAAAGTATTAACACAAATATTGAAGATTATCTGAAATTTTGAGTCACATGATTAACCAACAAGAATTCTGTATCAGGAAGAAACATTTAGGCAAAATATACTTACACTGCTCTGTCTCTGAGGATAGATTTACACCATATTGCTGTTCTAACTTCTTCATAGTCTATACTGGGGTCTTCCTGAAGTGATAACAAGAACTTTGACTATATCTTATACAAAAATACAACAACATTTAAAACTGGACAAAATATGAAAGCAGTATCAGACAATGTAACAATTAATACATTAATTTACAAGCATCAAATTTTTACACTTATCCAATTTGAAAGTACAAGTTGCAGTAACATTATAAATTGTGTCCTGTAAGCACTCTAAAATACCAAGGCAAAGGAGAAATGCTTGTTTCAGAGTTTCCAATGTCTTTTTATTAGGCGTCTCATTTCCGAAACAAGTAAAGGGAAAAGATGGATGATTTAGCAAAGAAATATTACGGGTTAGGGATAAGAGAATTGTATATTCATTATTGCCTAAAATGTGTGTTTTCAGTCTGTTATTGGCATTGTATAACCAGCAGAAACCGGGCGGATATCCAGAGAAATCGTGCATTAATCGGCAGATTCACGTGCAATTTCGGACCGGTTTTGCACTCAAATATCCTCGATCGGGGATTTGTTGTGAGTGCTTCAGAAAATTGAAAATAAAGCCGAAATTTTGTCATCTCCCTTTTCCGCGATGTAAATTCTTGTAAGACCCCATTTCCAGTTTACATCCCAATAAATAACTAGGTCTCCCAGTGTAATCTTATCTGATGATGTAATTTAATTATAGTGACGTAGGTTTAATTCTTGGAATCAAAAAGTAAACAAATGGGCAGCTGACAGATTTTAAACTAAAAGTGGATATCGTGGACATGGAAGGATAGAAATTAGAATTGAGTGGTTGTGGTCTAGGTCAAATGTGGTGGTAAGCCTATGTGTTTCTTGTTCTTCTTTTAGTAACTGCAATTTTTCCTTTAGAACTTTGTTTCTATTGAAATGAACAAATGTCTGAAACGAACCAGACGGTCCCGAGATCTACCTCGGAAATTCCGACCTTTTAATTTATTACTCGCACTGAAATGAACGTTAGAATATCCAGAGTATGTTTCCAAAAGAAAACTAAGTCGAATATTGTTAAGATTTCGCCAACCCAAATGAAGATTATGTCAGTAAAAATGCGATGAAACTTGGCTACATAGCTACACGATGAAAATCTAACGGCCCGTCTAGTGGATATCGAACTTACTCGATATATGTCGAATCGAATGCTGGAAAACTCTGGTATCTGTCGGTGTAAATGTGGCTAAACTTTCACAAAGTTTTTTAGTTATTCGTCTTATTTTATTACATTTCTTTGCAAATTATTCATATTTTATGCAATAATAGCGTCAATTCACGTTTTTTCGGTCGTTAACATTCTCAGATGCCCACAAAATGGGTTATCGCCTTCGACCTCCGGTCTCAGGCGATAACGCATTTTTAGGGCCTCTGAGAATGTTAACGACCTCAAAAACGTGAATTAACCCTATATTATAGCATCATTGACTATACAAACACATCAAAGCACCTTATTGTTACTGTTTGGAAATGATTTGAGCCGGGATCTGGAAAAACGTCCCTTATAGCATTTGAGACAGCTATGTTTCAAGATCATGCTGTGCCTAGATGCAGTCTAGCCAGCATCCATGCTACACTCAAATGGATGCTACAGACCATGACGAAGCTATCTGAGAACAACATGGTTTCTGGTCAGACTGCGTGTATACGCAGGCTGATCTGGAACCATGTTGTTCTCAAATGCTATAAGGGACGTTTTTCCAGATCCTGGCTCATTTGTTTGATTGTATGGGGTTTAATGTCACTTTAAACTGCTTTGGTATATCAGGGAAGCTGGAACACTTTGCCATGGATTCCTGGCATTTCTCTCACCAATGCTTTGATAAAATCCAATCCAAGCATCCAGCTGCTCTCTCACAAAAATTATAAATAATTTGCATCCATCTAATGTCAGAAAGGATACTGGTCAAGCCAATGTTCAAACACATGAACCCTGGACTGCTTTACATTTGGACAAATGTAGAAAGTATTCCATATCTTACCCTATCAACAAACTGTAGTAGATCTAAAGCTTTCTTGAAATCATATTCAGTAGCTGAACTGTTCTCATCTGATATATAAAGCTGAAAGAACAGAACAAATGAGATTAGTTTTGAGAATTATAGAACAGAACAGAATTATTCTTCTATGTTGTAAGATCACTCCACCACTTCAAAGGGAGATCACAATGAAAAACTCTGAGCAGCTTTTTTTACCCAAATATAAAGAAGTAATTACTATTGAGCATGCAACTCTTTAAGATATGTTACTTATAACCTTTCATTGATTCTAATTTCAGAAATGCATTATGCATCAATAACTACCTTTATCAATTCAACCGGGGGTAGCACTTGCATTTGTTCAGGATCAACATTTAGTTTCTGAAATAGAATAATAAACAAAAAATGTAAGAGGAAATTCCCTTATTATTCAAGTTCTTGATTTTGAAATTTGATGACTTGTATTTGAGACATGATCTGGAAAAGGTAAGGCTTTAATAGCATTTACGACAGCCATGTATCCGCATCATCAAGTGGTCAAATGTAGTCTAAAAAGGATCCATGATGCTTAACCCATTACTGCACAGTGACGCCTTCTGACTCCCGTACAAGAAAATGCTTCAGAAAACATCATGAAAAATAAAGAAATTGCTTGTGACAAGCAATTTCTTAATTTTCCACAATGTTTTCTAACACAAAATTTGCAGATTTTTTAATTTTCATCAACTTGACAATGTCGTCTGCAACAGTTTTAAAAATGTCGTCTGCAACAGTTTTCAAATTGGAACAGTCCAAAATTTTGGCGTTTGGTAAAGGGTTAAATTGAACTTGCAACAGGAAGTGGAGAAGCTAGAATATAACAATTTGGATCTTGATCAGACTGTGCGCATGCACAGGCTGATCTAAATTCATGTACGTCTGAGATTCCATAAGGGAACTTTTTCCATATCCTGGCTCATTTGTAAACAGTAAAGACTACCCTTACAAAAAAATAAACAAAAGAAAAGTTTAATTCTGATCAATCATCTCTGTAATTTGCTCAATTCAAATATTTCAACACTGACCCTCCAATTGTAATCAAAAGCTAAACAGGACACAGGTTGAGATAGCCCTTTTCAATAACACTAGAAAGACCTGAAGGTCTTGAGTCGCTCCACAGGCCTGAATTTCTTTAAATATCAAATCCAAGTTTTGACTAAATTTTTGAATACTTATGGTTCTTACAGCAAAAACAAAGTCAAAAGCAGCAATCATGTGGTCAATGCAAAAAGAAAGTAAATGACTGACTAATATTTTAGGGATGTTAGAGCGATAATAAAATTGAAAACTGTGATTTTGCCAAATTCAAAGACAAATAATTCAGTATGTATATTTAAAGTCAAATCGAAAATTAAACACATGTAAGATGTTATGGTCACTATCATTCTGCTCAAATTTTGTCTATATTAGTCAAGATTTGTGGCTTCAAGAGTGGAAAAAGTGTCGAAAAACTGAAATTTTGTCAATTTTAAGGGCACATAACTCAGATTGTAACAGTGTGATAATGTTGAAAATTACGTGCATAAGCAAGACCTTGTTGTCAACAAGATTCTTTCCAAGTATCATCTTGATTGGTTAACATTTGTGGTTGTTAGAGTGAAAACTAAGTCGAAAATAGCAATTTTGTCAAATTCAAGGGCACATAACTCATGATGTAAGATTCCGATCAAGCTGAAAATTACACACAGGCAGCATATAATGCTTATATATATTCTCTCCAAGTTTTGTCTTGATTGGTTAATATTTGTAGATTTTAGAGTAAAAATAAAGTCAAAACCAGCAAAATAGAGCCGAAAATGGCAATATTTGGCAATTTCAAGGGCACATAACTCATGCTATAAAATTCAGATCAAGCTGAAAATTTTACCAAGGCAAGATCTTATAGTCAGTATTATTCTGTCAAAGTTTTGTCTTGTTTAGTCAATATTTGTAGTTGCTAGAGTGAAAACAAAGTCAAAATACAGCCGAAAATGGCAATTCTGTCAATTTCAAGGGCACATAACTCATGATGTAAAATTCAGATCAAATTGAAAATTTTACCAAGGCAAGATCTTGTAGTCAGCATGATTCTGTCAAAGTTTTGTCTTGATTGTTCAATATTTGTAGATTTTAGAAGAAAACTAGTCAAAACCTGCTATTTTTGACATTCAAGGGCAGATAACTCAGGTAATACTGATTCAATCCATATTCTTTGAAGGAATCTGAGAGAGGGTCACCCAAGGATCATTCCTGTGAAGTTTGGTTGAAATCCATCCAGTAGTTTTTGAGAAGAAGATTTTTAAAGAAAAAGTTTACGGACGCACGGACGGACACACGGACGGACGGACGCACGACGGACACACCGCCATGACAATAGCTCGCTGGCCTGAAAGGCCAGTGGAGCTAAAAATTATAGGATTGAATTTATCCAAAGTAATAAATCAAATTTTACTATGGGACAGACAGAAAACTGTGGTTAACACTCTCTTAACAAGTCCAGAGTTTGATATTCATAAAGGAGAAAGGGTAATAATCAGCTATTTTTCATTTCTTTTTTTTTTTTTTTTTTTTTTTTTTTTCTTTTGCTAATATAAAAGAATTCCATTTAGTCATCTGAAGCAAATCTGGTTCTGGACTACCATGAAATGTTGTTATTTCTGGAAAGGTGTTATCTTACCTCGAGCAGTTCAGCTGGTAGTAGTTCCTGATTTATAATCAATTCTTGTTCTTCATCTATACCTGAATTAGTAAAAGCAAGTTAACACATTACCAGACAACAAAATTTTACACATGTCCAAATTCAAAGGTGCTACAGACAGCAATATCAAGAGCATGGAATTTTGCATTTTTTGTGAATAAAAGATTGTGGGAAATAAAGAAATTGCTTGTCACAAGGTATTTCTTCATTTTCAACAATGTTTTCCATAGCCTTGAATTGGTAGGACATGAAAAGGAGTCACTATTTGGGAAGGAATTAACCCTTTCCCAAACAAAACCTGGTTTTGAAGTCCTTAATAGAAGAGGCTTTAGAAAATATTGAGAGAAAAGAAGAAATTGCTGACAATCAGCAAATTTGCCTTTTGTCCTAATATTTTCTTTGCTATAACCTATACATTTCCTGCTTTTGATATCGCCTATTTTGTCGTCGGCAGTAGCTTACAAATTGGACCACCATATTTTATTGTTTGGGAAAGGGTTAAATAATTTTTCAAATGTTTCCAATATCACTTGTCACAAGTTTGTGCATTGCAGACTTTTTTATTCCTGTATGATTAAAGTACTTTTGCTTATTGCTGGTGCAAAATACAACTCTTTTGACCAAATCTCATTGCATGTATGTTTCATAATCAGTGCTGATTACATCTTTATTTCAAATTCAAGCCATTGAGGTCTTTCTGGAAGCATCAATTTCCCCATTTCCTATAATTATTAACTTGATACTTTCTTTTTCAAGGTTATACTATGAGAATAATTTTTCAACTGTTTCCAATATCACTTGTCACAGGGGACATTGAACGTCTTTAAATTTGGAACGGCCTAAAATTATTGCCTGGGAATGGGTTAAAATATCCCTACCTCTAATATTAGCTTCCATCTCCTCATCTTCATCTGGGTAGGCTAGAGCACACAGCTTACTTAAACTGAGCAATGTCTGAAAGTGCAATGCAAAGTTGTCAAATTACCTTGAGGAAGGTCATATTGCATGGAACAGATAGATATCATTGAAAGGAAGTTACATACCAAATTTCAGCTTTGTATGTCGAATACTTTTGGAGAAATGGCAAAATAGTAAGACAGACAGACAGACAGAAAGACTAATGTACGGACATGAGTATAACAATTGCCCCCAACTCTCAATACAAGGGTAAAAAAAATTGAGAAGTAAGAAGAAATTCTTTTGTCCAAAAGTTTTACCAATAGCCTTTCCAAAACATTGTCTCAGTTGGGTAAGGGTTAAGGACAGCAACATTTGTCATATTAAGTATTATTTGAATTTTGGTAAAAGGAACATGAGACGTCACTTGAGAAACTTGAAATTACCGGTCAGCATGCCACAGTAATATTGGGCTGATAATAGCCCATTACCAAACTGGCAAACAGCAAAATTTTAGACTTGTCCAAATTCAAAAATGGTACAGATGACAATTTGAAGAAAATTAAATTTCACATCTTTTGGTCATTATGTGTTGAAAACATATGGGAAAATGAAGAATATGTTTCCCAAAGCCTTTTCATTCAGGGAAATTAAAAAATCGTTACTGTTTGGGAATGGGTTAATTAACAATATATGCTGGGTCAAAAAAGAAAGTGTGCACAGAGAATAACTGGAATTTCTATCGTAATTTTTTTAATATTGATATTATAATACTGGTGTCAAATTAAAGATAATTCAATTACCTATAAGAAGGTGTCTTTTTAAATTGTCTGAAATGGAATTTTTCTTGTGTTTTCTTAAGATATTTGAGATAGGGGTCAATTCCGAAATTCACAGAACTTGCAGACGAACGTGAGGAGATTAAATAATGCAATTTTCTTAGGATTTCTGCTTCAAATTCTATTGCGACATGTCTTAAATGAATGACGGCAAACATCTGTGGTCTCACTGATCGAACAATACATTTCGTTTTATCGTTTGGAATTCCATTGCGTTCATATTGCAAGACGTATTCCATGTCCTGCAAATTCTTTAACTGGACTCTAAATTTTGCGAAACTCAGGCGTTATAGAGATGTTTGGCCCTACAGCACACTCAGGGCTAATTTTTATGTGTCCCTCACCGATGACGATGTGCCTAATGCAGGCGTAACGTAAGAATTAGGCATTATGATAATGTGACAAACATATGGTCTCAAATCTCTTATGAGCCGTCTTTCTGCCTTCGTCGATTTCAAATGTTGCTTACATATGCTTGCTTTACTAAATCGCCATAAATTGTATAGTTTTGAAAAGTTGACGTAAATGCGTCAACGTCATGTAACAACATTGTCTAGTCATTGCTGCATTGGAGATATCAGACCGAAGCCTATCAAAATATACCCTTTGTTTAAGAAACATGACTGCAAACGCCTAATTTCAGAACAATGACATTTAAAAGACAATGACACATTTTACACCGGTTCAAGGCACTAGCAAAACTAACGCGTGGATTTTGTGGTGTTTACTATGACGTAGCATATTTTGCTATTCAGAATTTTGAAATTTTATGTTTGATTTAGCTTTTATACACTTTGAATACAGATTTTAGACAACAATGTTTACTATAAAATGTTTGTTTTGATAACCAAGTGCAAAAAGGTATTTACTGCTTATGGCGATATGCCAGGCAATTCAATGATCCAAAGTTGCTTCCCATGTCAATAGACGTGAGAAAGTCGATAGCTTAACTCTTTGTAGAAGTTTGATGAAGTTAATTGTAGTGGTTACGTAGATATATGAAGTAGAAGTATGCACACTTTCTTTTTTGACTCAGTATAGTTGTATTTAAGAGCATGGCCTCAAACTTGTGATCTTGATTTCATGCCCAAAGCAAAAATTCATGAGGTCAATTTACCAACCATCAAAATTTTAAACTGGTCTAATTCAAAAGCATATGCAGACTACAAAATAGATGCAGTTAAAGATCTTATTTGTGTACATTATCACACAGAAAATATTGAGGCAAGACCAGAAAATGCAACAGGGCAAAAGCATTCTATTCTTTTGTCTCAACGATTTCCGAAGCTTTCTCTATTAAGGACATCAAAAGCAATATTTGTTTGAGAAAGGGTTAAATCATCATAATACAATCAATGAGAGTATGATCTATGACTAACATTGGCCTTTCTGCCTTTTTTTCATAGTTGTTAAGATTAAGCAATGCCTTAGACCATACCTTTTTCTTTGCTAAATATTGTTCCTCATTTCTTCCAAGTTGGAGTAGTGTATCGTGAGCCTGAAATTCATAAAACATTTCTCATTACATTCATATTTCTCATGTTGATTGAAACTAGAACTGTCGCAAAGCGGACAAATACCCCCCACTAGCGCGTTGTCACTGAAAAAGTGCTAAAGTTCAAAGTGGCATAACTCTGAAACTACTGTCTGGATCAAGATGAAAATTGCAGGTGCACAACTTCATATGATAGGAAACAACCTGCTAAAATTTCAGCAAAATCGGTCAAAAACTGTGGGAGGAGAAGAGGACACAAAATTATGTCCACGGACGGACGGACGGACAGACGGACGGACAACCTGAATCCAGTATACCCCCCCATAACTTTGTTGTGGGGGGTATAATTACAAGTAAAACTAATCCTTTAACCCTTGTCGTGCTAAGCACGACATGTAGTCTTGCTGCCCTACCCCATTTGCCACGGCTAAGCGTGACCTAGAGTCGCGCTACAGGGGTTCCCTAGATATGAGCCTCGTTTTCACGAACTGATGACATTTTATGCAAGTGTTGAACTATATTTAGTAGGACACTCTCAGTGAAGGTCAATTCTGTAAAAAACAAGAGCCGTCAGAGACGGACAATGCTCCCCGAATAAGGCATTGTCACAATAAATATATGCCATACAGAGCTAATATAAAGCTAACAAATGTTAAGCCCCCTTTTTCCATGACATATTTTGTATACGCAAATTTTAAATAGTTTATTGTCAAGGGCATCTCATTTGCTACTCAAATATGAAATTTCATCAAATTCTGACCATTAGACTAGGAGTTATTAGAGAAAAACTGTATTTAACCTTAAGTCCCCTTTTCCCATGACGAGGCCTCAAATCAAAAAAACGGGAAAAGTACATCGGCATTTTGTCATAGGGAGTTCACATGGTAACTTTCATTTGATTTGGCCCAAGGGTTATGGAGAAATCGCTTCGGACGGACGGACGGACGGACGGAATGACGGACGGACGGACGGACAGACGAAGCGGCGACTATATGCTCTCCCTTCGGGGAGCATAAAAAAAAGCCAACCAAAAGCCTTGGACGTCATAATGATGCACTTAATATTCAAAAGTGAAATTGGGAAAACCCTAATCCAAAATTGAGGCCCTCAGAAGGCGAACCTGTTGATGAAGTTTTGCGTGATTTTTTTATGATAGTGACTTTTAAGTGGAAAGTGACTTTAGTAGTGATGGTTAGAAATATATTTGGAACAAAATATCTAAGATTTGGACCTTGTGTATTAAATATCGATGGAATAATCGCCCCCATATTGGAACGTACCAACTGTCACTTTTAAAGGGTTGGGCTTCAATGACAATGGATTTGTTATAATGCAATTTAAGTGGGTCAAAGTAAACCAACAACATGGAATTCTCGATGATCCTACATGGTACATAGTCTTCTTTCTAAAAATAGGATTTATAGGGCTAAAATGCCTCATAAATTCAGTTTATAGTGTCGGAGTAAGTGCACCCCATTCATACGCTGTGCATAGTGAATTAATTCAGCCGTACGGAGGTGTACTAGTCAAAATTAGTTCAGCATGATAAGGGTTAAGAGGCTTCATGTACCTAACAATTGTTTAATTACTAGAAGACATAAATTTTGTCATTGTCACTTTTATCTGTAAGACACAGCATTATATTGCAACACTCTATGCACAATGTAAGGTGACTAGGAACAATTTGTGAATATTTCAGCAAAAACATAAATAAACATAGGAGAATTTTATTCATAAAATGTGGACATACATACTTACATAAGTTATGCAAGGACATAGGAAATTATACCAACATACACCTTAGGCAGTATAAAAAGGATGTTGATAACATATTTGAAATGTCTGTAACCAATATCAATATATCACTACATTTACACACAAGCTGTAAGTATAGGCTGTTCTTTTTTTTTCTATTGAAATTGACATTTTGACAAAAAGAAAACCTTAATCAACTTTTTTCCAAACAGTAAAATTTAAGACTGATCCAAATTCAACTAGAACTGTCGCAAAGCGGACAAATACCCCCCACTAGCGCCTTGTCACTGAAAAAGTGCTGTAGGTCAACCGGTTCTTGACTTAGAGCACGGAAACGGATTTTAAACAAAGTCTGATTGTGACCTTGACCTTTGACCTTGGTGACCCAAAAACAATAGGGCACCTCCTTGGGTCATGGGCAACAACTGTGTAAAGTTTCATAATCCTAGGTCAACCGGTTCTTGACTTAGAGCACAGAAACGGATTTCAAACAAAGTCCGATTGTGACCTTGACCTTTGACCTTGGTGACCCAAAAACAATAGGGCACCTCCTTGGGTCATGGGCAACAACTGTGTAAAGTTTCATGATTCTAGGTCAACCGGTTCTTGACTTAGAGCACGGAAACGGATTTTTAACAAAGTCCTATTGTGACCTTGACCTTTGACCTTGGTGACCCAAAAACAACTAGAACTGTCGCAAAGCGGACAAATACCCCCCACTAGCACCTTGTCACTGAAAAAAGTGCTATAGGTCAAAAGGTTCTTTAGTTGGAGCATGGAAACAGATTTTAAACAAAGTCCAATTGTGACCTTGACCTTTGACCTTCGTGACCCAAAAACAATAGGGCACCTCCTTGGGTCATGGGCAACAACTGTGTAAAGTTTCATGATCCTAGGTCGACCGGTTCATGACTTAGAGCACGGAAACGGATTTTAAACAAAGTCCGATTGTGACCTTGACCTTTGACCTTTGTGACCCAAAACCAATAGGGCACCTCCTTGGGTCATGGGCAACAACTGTGTAAAGTTTCATGATCCTAGGTCAACCGGTTCATGACTTAGAGCACGGAAACGGATTTTAAACAAAGTCCTATTGTGACCTTGACCTTTGACCTTGTTGACCCAAAAACAATAGGGCACCTCCTTGGGCCATGGGCAACAACTGTGTAAAGTTTCATGATCCTAGGTCAACCGGTTCATGACTTAGAGCACGGAAACGGATTTTAAACAAAGTCCGATTGTGACCTTGACCTTTGACCTTGGTGACCCAAAAACAATAGGGCACCTCCTTGGGCCATGGGCAACAACTGTGTAAAGTTTCATGATCCTAGGCCAACCGGTTCATGACTTAGAGCACGGAAACGGATTTTAAACAAAGTCTGATTGTGACCTTGACCTTTGACCTTGGTGACCCAAAAACAATAGGGCACCTCCTTGGATCATGGGCAACAACTGTGTAAAGTTTCATGATCTTAGGTCAACCGGTTCATGACTTAGAGCACGGAAACGGATTTTAAACAAAGTCTGATTGTGACCTTGACCTTTGACCTTCGTGACCCAAAAACAATAGGGCACCTCCTTGGGTCATGGGCAACAACTGTGTAAAGTTTCATGATCCTAGGTCAACCGGTTCATGACTTAGAGCACGGAAACGGATTTTAAACAAAGTCTGATTGTGACCTTGACCTTTGACCTTCGTGACCCAAAAACGATAGGGCACCTCCTTGGGTCATGGGCAATAACTGTGTAAAGTTTCATGATCCTAGGTCAACCGGTTCATGAGTTAGAGCACGGAAACGAAAAAGTCTACGGACGGACGGACGGACGGACGGATGGACGGACGGACGGACGGACGGACGGACAGACAGACAGACATGGTGAAACCAATATACCCCCCTCTACTTCGTAGGTGGGGGGTATAATAAGGCACCTCCTTGGGTCATGGGCAACAACTGTGTAAAGTTTCATGATCCTAGGTCAACCGGTTCTTGACTTAGAGCACGGTAACGGATTTTAAACAAAGTCCGATTGTGACCTTGACCTTTGACCTTGGTGACCCAAAAACAATAGGGCACCTCCTTGGGTCATGGGCAACAACTGTGTAAAGTTTCATGATCCTAGGTCAACCTGTTCTTGACTTAGAGCACGGAAACGGATTTTAAACAAAGTCCAATTGTGACCTTGACCTTTGACCTTGGTGACCCAAAAACAATAGGGCACCTCCTTAGGTCATGGGCAACAACTGTGTAAAGTTTCATGATCCTAGGTCAACCGGTTCTTGACTTAGAGCACGGAAACGGATTTTAAACAAAGTCCGATTGTGACCTTGACCTTTGACCTTGGTGACCCAAAAACAATAGGGCACTTCCTTGGGTCATGGGCAACAACTGTGTAAAGTTTCATGATCCTAGGTCAACCGGTTCTTGACTTAGAGCACGGAAACGGATTTTAAACAAAGTCCGATTGTGACCTTGACCTTTGACCTTGGTGACCCAAAAACAATAGGGCACCTCTTTGGGTCATGGGCAACAACTGTGTAAAGATTCATGATCCTAGGTCAACCGGTTCTTGACTTAGAGCACGGAAACGAAAAAGTCTACAGACGGACGGACGGACGGACGGACAGACAGACATGGTGAAACCAATATACCCCCCTCTACTTCGTAGGTGGGGGGTATAATGATAATGCAGACGACATTTTCAAATGAATGGAATTTTATACATTTTTGGTCTTTTTGAGTAGTGCACATTATGGGAAATGACAAAATTGCTTGTCCCACGCAATTTCTTCATTTTCACAGTGTTTTCCAATGTTTTATCTTGTGGGGTCTCAAAAGCTGTCACTGTGTGGTGATGGGTTAAAATTTAGGTTACATTCCACCAATTTACTTACAGATTTATAGTCTTGTCTCTCTATATCATTCAGCCACTTCAGATACCCCATATCATCTCTCTGTAGAAAGTTCTGTAACTGTCCTTGTTGTGGTGTAGGTAATGACATCAACCTCCCTCTCTTACCTGTAAGTCATTTACAAATGTGTTACTTTATATGCGAGTGTATCAGGTGCATGTATGTGACATGAAAGGTCATTTTAAAGTGTATCATAATTACACTTTGAAGTACAGTCGACACTCGTTGTGTCGAAGTCAGAGGAGCTGTTAAAATAAATCGACATATCCGGAGTTCGACACATCTGATTTTTTCTTTGTTTCTATTGAAATAATGTTCAATTGTCTTTGATGCTCATCAAGTACGTTCATAATTGAAATATAGTAGGAGAAGGGAAGAAATTGCTCAACATGAGCAATTTCTTTCCTTTTCCTACTATATTTCAATGGCTACATTTAATTAAAAAAAAAAGTTTGTTTAATTTTTTGATATCAATTGATGAGGACGGGACCAGTTTTTCACTTCGACTTAAAGGATAACCTTAAAAAAATTATGATTTCGCAGTTCATCCTTATAAATCGCTCAGAAATGGTTTAAAAAACATTACAAGCAAAGTCATTACGTTAAGGAAAGCATTGACCCATTGCAAACCAGTAGCCAAATTATCGATTTTTATCAATACACAAAATTTGCCGCATCAATTACTTCCCTTGGATTCTGTATCCTTGGATACGAAATAGTCGAACCTGTCTACTTTGACAACTGCGTCATTTATCGATAATCGAGTGATCTGATATAGATGTTTATGGGAATATCGCTTCAAAATCCTGTTGTGTGTAGCTTACGATTGCAATATTAACTTAGTAACCCATAAAACTTTATACATGTAGTATATATTTGCTTTTCCGAGGAAATCAATTTGAAAACAAAAGTGGATTCTGAGATTGAACCAGGACGTACAACTTCTACTTAATTTGATGACAAACAAATTATTATCCAAACGCCGTGCTTAAACATAATTATCAAAATTGCGTGTTCATGGGTGCTGCTCCTAAAATGCGATATTCTCTGCCGTTCGAAACACATTGTTTCAATTCACAGGCTTTCATCTTACCCATTACCAAGGCAAACGCTAAGAATTTAGACTGGTCTAAATTCAAAGATGTTGCAGACGAAAATAGCAAGTGAACGGAATTTACTTTTTGTCTCTTTGGGTAGAAAACATTGTATGAAAGGAGGAAAATGCCTGTCTAAATCAATTTCTTCTTTTACCACGATGTTTGCCGAAGCCATTATTTAGTGAGGAATGAAGTGGAAGAGAAATACAATCTATGTGTGTTGGTTTTCCCCTAAATTTTTCATTTAACAAAACCTGATGTTGACACTCAAAACAGAAAAGGCTTGGTAAAAACATTGAGACAAAAGATGAATATGCTGATAATCGACGTGATCATCTTTTGTCTCAATATTTTCCGCGCCATTAGAGAATCCCTCTTATATCAGCATCCCTTTGTTATCTGCAGCGGCTGTCAAAATTGAACTCTAATTTTGAGCTATTTGGGAAAGAGTTGAAAGCGCATAAAGATCGTTTTGGGCATTTATCGAACAGTTTTGATATAATGTAATATTGTATCAAGGCGAGTAGCAGGCGATTAAATTAACATTGTTTGGGCAATTTTTTAATTATCATGAGATATCAAAGTATTGCTAAAAGGAGAAAATGGTGACCTCAGCATTTAATCCTTTTCTGTCTTTTTTTTTTTTCTTTTGCTTTTCTTATGTCATCGAAAAAAAAGGGATCGTTTTTTGAAAAATGATTTGAATCGAAAATAGCATTAAAAGTTTTTCTGTACATACATTAATTGGAAATAAACACTATATTACATAATGAGCTGATTAATTACACAAACAGGTGTAAGATTCAGGTCAATAAACACGCGGGTGTCATAGATGTCATAAAACACATGTTTATTCGCTCCCTTTACTCAGTACAGCAATTATTGGAAGCAGTTTTCAAAATTCTATTGCCCTTTGATCTGGTGAAAACCAGGAAAAAACGAGCATGGTTTTCCCTTTTTAATTCAACAATCCGAATCTCCTCGCTATATTGTAAATAAATTCTCTCTTTATCAATATCAAATTGATCTTCTGTAGCTTCGGAATTGGAAACCTCTAAAGCATGGTAGTTTTGGGAAGGATCAATTAATATCCAAACGGCAAAAATACTCTGGTCTCGTCTGAAATCAAAGGTGTTGCAGACAACAATTTCAAGAGAATTATTGTTATTATTATTTTATTTTGTGTGTGTTGGAGGTAGAAAACATTGTGGGAAATGCAAGACAAGCAATTTCTTCATTTCTCACGATGTTTTCCACAACCTTTTTTTTTTTGAAGGGGCTGGGGTCATTGTGAGGGAATGGGTTAAGCAATATCGTTGAAAGAATGAAATCCTGATTAATTGTCTAAAAATGAAAACGTCACCGAAAATCAAATACTAATTTTTAAGAAGTCATCAAATTCTTTTTTATGACCGGTTGACTAATCTGTTTTTCACACTAAGTAACGAACAATGGAATTGATTTCCATGATTATGGAATAACAATTGATAATGTCTAATTGACTGATGTAAAATTGGTCAATGTCATACGATCAACTGGATTTTCGCCGACATCGTGTCATCTTATTAACCCATCACTGGACAGCGAAGGTTGAAAGAAATAAAAAACGTCTGTCCCACAATGATATGCGTCATTTATCGACAATCGAGTGATCGGATATCATGGTTTTTGCTCTAGTACGATCACTTCATTACTTCATTACTAGATAGTAATTGAAAACGGCGTTAACCCCCAATAAACCAAACTCATATCGCTGAAATTCAGTGCCATTTTCTACTTCGAAAATTACGTCACTAGTCACGTGACCGATCAAGTGCCCCGGTCATATGAATATAATATATTACCAAAGGGAAGTAATTTACAAGGGAGAGGAAGTAATTTACAAGGGAGATAATTTTTCGCACAAATTTTAATACGGAAAAATAAAATCTTGAATAATTTCTTTTTTCATTCATAATTTGAAAAATGTTTTTACTAAAATTATTCATTGGATGATGTTGTTTTGTAAAAAAGAACTAGATGCCGAAGGGCAACATGTCGAGCCCGCTCATTTTGAAGAAAGAAGACCATACCTATGTCTACAGCTGTCATTACAATGGCGTTGTAAAAGTGGGGACAAAATAAGTTGGAATGATGGGGATCATGGTGAGACAGTTTATTGTTCACAAAATATTACATGTCTATGTATTTATAACGAGATACCAGAATGGATTAATTTGAGTATACATATGTGACCCGTCACGCTAAAAGGGACCTTATGCTAAGTCCATAAAACCAAATTCCGAGAAATATACCAGACCAAGCAGAAGTCCATCCGATGTCGTATTTGGAAAACGAAAATATTGTAAGGTAGAGAAAACATTCTAGATTCAGAAAATACTTAAACGTGAAAAGTTTCGACCCTAGTCAGGCTGCGCGGACTGCGCAGACGGACTAGGGTCGATACTTTTCACAAATCCGATAAGGTCCCTTTTAGCGCGACGGGTCACATATAAGGAAAATAAGCCATGCCCCCTGGCACCCATTTTTTGTACGGATCGGAATAATTTGAACATTCTGAGAAGTACGAAAATTAGCTGCATGTAGCTGTACGTGGCCATGTTTTTTACGGATTGAGATAATTTGAACAATCTTGGTAGAGGGCCATCCAAAGAATATTTGTGCCAAATTAAGGAATGGCCCGGACAAGCAAAAATCAACTCATTTTTTACATTTGACCTCAAAGTTTGACCTTGACCTTTCATCTTGGAATCTGGTTCTTGCACGCGACACTCCATCTTACTGAGCTTGACATTTGTGCCAAGTTATTTCTGAATCCCTCCATCCATGGTGAAGTTATGGCCCGGACAAGCAAAAATCATCTCATTTTTGACATTTGACCTCCAAGTTTGACCTTGACCTTTGAGCTTGGAATCTGGTTTTTGCACGCGACACTCCGCCTTACTGAGCTTGACATTTGTGCCAAGTTATTTCTGAATCCCTCCATCCATGGTGAAGTTATGGCCCGGACAAGCAAAAATCATCTCATTTTTGACATTTGACCTCCAAGTTTGACCTTGACCTTTGAGCTTGGAATCTGGTTCTTGCACGCGACACTCTGCCTTACTGAGCTTGACATTTGTGCCAAGTTATTTCTGAATCCCTCCATCCATGGTGAAGTTATGGCCCGGACAAGCAAAAATCATCTCATTTTTGACATTTGACCTCCAAGTTTGACCTTGACCTTTGAGCTTGGAATCTGGTTCTTGCACGCGACACTCTGCCTTACTGAGCTTGACATTTGTGCCAAGTTATTTCTGAATCCCTCCATCCATGGTGAAGTTATGGCCCGGACAAGCAAAAACCTTCTCATTTTTGACATTTGACCTCCAAGTTTGACCTTGACCTTTGAGCTTGGAATCTGGTTCTTGCACGCGACACTCCGCCTTACTGAGCTTGACATTTGTGCCAAGTTATTTCTGAATCCCTCCATCCATGGTGAAGTTATGGCCCGGACAAGCTCCATCCGGACGGACGCACGCACTAACGCACGCACGCACTAACGCACGCACGCACTAACGCACGCACGCACTAACGCACTAACGCACATACACCGAACCGCCATTGTGACAACTATGTCGAGCTCACCGCAAGCGGGCTCGACAAAAATCAGACGCTTATAATATTACCCTTTAAGCGGAAATTCGACTCATCCGATGTCAAGATAACGAGTGTAGACTGTAAATTAATAATTAAATGGGTCTTTTTGTATAATTCTCATATGTAAATTGAAGTGAAATTTTTACAATTTATCCCTGATCGTTTGAACAACATTTCCTTCTTTTCCCTACAGTGTTTCTACTTTAATATCCAGTGTGGACCTCAAAACTAGAATTTGATTCGGAAAGTGTTACGCAACACTTCAACACTTACCTTCCCTCATATACCATGAGAACAGGAAATCTGAAAATCCCTGAAACATAGAATTAATTTTAAGTAAAGGGAGATAACTAAATTTATCATTCTATCAACAGAATAATTATTCTAGTAGTTAGCTCCCTTGTTATTTTGTAGGTAAAAAGGTTTGTTTATCTCTTCTTTATACAATGTATTTGTATTATTTATTCCTGTTCAAAGGCTTTTGTCTATGAAATACACCTACAGATACAGAATGGATCTTGATCAGACTGTGTGTATGCACAGGCTGATCCAGATCCATGCTATTCTCAAAATCCATAAGGAAACTTTTTCCAGACTGGCTTAAATATTTACAAAATGCAAAATAAAGCCTATAAAATTTAAGGGACCATATTGTAAGCTTGCCTTATCTCCAGACTGTTGTTGATAACTCTATTCTCGCTTTGCATTCAAATCTAAGAAGATCGTCTAAAGTTGCTTTACATAATGAAAAGAAGCATTTGAGAAAATCATGGATCCAGATCAGACTGTGCATATGCACAGGCTGATCTAGATCCATGCTGTTCTCAAATGCCATAAATAACAGTTTTCTAGATTCCAGCTTAAATATTTACAAATATTTATGTCCAAGATTCATTCCAAGATCAACACCAAAATTGATTAATCAACTCACCCTATCACCAAACTGTTGTTGATATCTCTGTATTCTCTCCTGGTTACCAGTTTCTTCACATATCCTTATTAGTATCTCAAAGTCACAAAACTTCTCTGCCAGGGAGCCAGCCTTCTCATACTGCTTGTGTTCTACTGCAAGGTAAAGATAAAAATACACGTCATGTAACGCTTTACCACATAGTGACACCTTTTGATAAAGGTTTTGGAAAACATTGTGAAACAAGAGCTGTCACTGTAAGATGACAATGCCCCCGACACCGCTTTGATTTTAAATTATGGCCAATCTATGTTCAAGGTCAAGGTCATCCAGGGGTCAAGGTCACCAAAGTATGTGCCTACAGAAAGGTAATGTACCAAAGAATGTTGTGGTAAAGTATGAAGCGAATATGTTAAGTAATAAGGAAGTTATGGCCAATGTTAAAGTTTTTGGACGGAATGACGGACAGACAGACAGACAGATGGACAGACGGACGGACAGACGGACAAGTCAAATTTATGATGCCTCCCTATCGGGGGCATAAAAAGATGATATTAATTTTGACAAGCAATTTCAAGATGATATTAATTTTGACAAGCAATTTCTTCATTTCCCATAAAGTTTTCTAAACAAAACCTCCAAGAAACTGCAGGGCTCGAATTTCCACTAGCATACTGGCAAATTGCTAGTTAAAATCTAAAATTGCTAGTGATTCTATCTGGCACTAGATATTTTTGGCAAGAGGAAAAATATTCCCCACCAACAAGTTTTTTTCAATGCAGCTTGAAAAGGCTTACAAACAACTTCCAAATATTGACTAACTGTACTAGTTTTCACACAAGTCTTTTAAATCAAGCACCTTATTATGCTTTTATTTTCACAAAATGAAAACCTTTATAATATACAAAACCAGATTGTTAGTGAGTTTGCCTATTTGCTAGTGGTTTCAAAAGCCACTAGCGAAATATTGCTAGTTATTTTTGTAGAGAAATTCTAGCCCTGAACTGTAAAATTACATGCTCTTCATGTTGTTGTCTGCAACACCTTTGTATTTGGACAAGTCTAAAATTTTGCCATCTGATAATGGGATAATCCATTATCAGACAAGGACAAGTTCACACACTAGTTTTGTAAAATATTGAAGGAAATGATGGTTACATGCATGTTCTTCTCTTCCCATGATATTTCTAAGGATTTTGACTTGAATTTTACAATACAGTTTATGTTAACAATTTTCAGACTTTTTGAAAACCTAAAAGCCTACAACCAAAGCAAGAACATCACAAATATGTCATAAAATACACATGCACTTAACTTTGTGCCAAATTCCATCTTTATTGCAAGTACCACTTACAGAAAGGATTAATGAGCTCCAATCTTTCTTGTTGATATTTCTCTTCTACTTGATTCATGTACTCGGCCATTGCTGGATTCTGCACGAGGGATGCGAGCTGACTGGTGTATCCATCTAGCACTGTGTCAGCCAGACCCTGTAGCTGCTTGAACAACTGACCTTTAGTCTCTGGGTCAGTAGCTTCTGGCACAGCGGATTGTAGAGTCAACATATACTGGAAAGATAACAATCAAGGTTGGTGCATATTGATATCAGGAGCATACAATATCATTTACACTTCACCCATTACCAGATAGCAAAATTTTGGACTTCAAATTTGTAAGGTGTTTAAAGACAACAATTTCAAATGAAAAAAATTCAAAAACATTTCCATTTTGTGGAAAAATAGTGTTTTTCAAAGCCTACCCTTGCGAGGGTGGCAAAAGGTGTCACTGTGCAGTATTTGGTTAAAATAGTATGGCACTTAAGCCTATGTGTAAAATAAAAGACCAGTTTCTGCTTTCTTAATTTAAATCTATGCATTAGAAAAAATGCAATGAGTTTGGTTTACTAGTTTAATTTTTTCTAAAACATTTACAAAACTGCTTAAACAAACTTTAAGTGCTCTTCCCCAAACTTAGCTGTACCTTTCACATCTTTTTGTTCAAATTAAAATACCAAAATTATCTTCAAAAGCTCACTACAATCATTGCAATCTTGTACAAACATTTTTCATCTCGTACCTGTTTCAGTAGAAGTGTTCTAATACCAGAGTTGCCTGTTGTTGAGGTCCATGGTATAAATTCTGGTTCAGGTTGTAGGGGTGTGCCAGTCTGATATATCTGGGCTTTATCATGTCTGTAGGTCAGCGCTGCATGAAACATACCCTACAAATATATCAAACATCCCTTACAAATATATCAAACATAGAAATATGTAAATAAATCTGGTAAAATTTTAACTGTTGTTGTCGTCAACAGTATGGGCCCATAAATTATCATATTACATTTTGTATATGTTTTACAATTGCTATACAAGATAACATATCAGTTATGGTACTTTGTCCTCAAATAATCAATTTTATTGTATTTGTGCAGTGTCCGTGGTCGAGAGGTAGAGCATCAGCTTCAGCTTCTTGATGTTCTTGGCTTCTCATTGGCCCACACATGGTGTATTATCCAGGAAGCAGAATCGAGAAGGAATTGAAGAAGCTTTAGCTTTTGTCTCAATAGATGTAAATTAAATTCAAAACCAATTCTAGCAAAAAAACAGTAAAAAGAGGAAAACTTATCTTTTATTATTTGGTTAAATACCCACCTCTAGCACAGGATTGACTGCTGATAAAACATTTATAATATCTGAGGGTTTAAAGTTTCCCGCCATAATGTCACTTTCATACTCCAGAATTGTGTAGAATATTGCACACAAAAATATTGAGGTAAAAGGAGAAAATGCTGACTTTCAGCATTTTCTTCTTTTGCCTTAATGTTTTTTAAAGCCATTTCTATTAGTAGTGTTCAATCCCGGTCTTGTTCGGGAAAGAATTAACAATACCCACCTCTAATGCAGGATTGACTGCTGATAAAACATTTATAATATCTGAAGGTTTGAAGTTGCCCGCTGTTATGTCACTTTCATACTCCAGAATTGTGTAGAATATACAAGAAAATATTGAGGCAAAAGAAGAAAATGCGGTTTATAAGCATTTTCTTCTTTTGCCTTAATGTTTTTCACAGCCATTTCTATTAGGAGTGTCAAAGTCCGGTCTTGTTTGGGAAAGAATTAATATACCCACCTCTAGCACAGGTTTGAATGCTGATAGAACATTTATAATATCTGAAGCTTTTAAAGTTGCCTGCTGTTATGTCACTTTCATACTCCAGAATTTGTAGAGAATATAGCACAGAAAATATTGAGGCAAAAGGGGAAATGCTGATTTTGCCTCAATCTTTTCAAAGCCATTTCTACAAGAGGTGTCAAAGCCCAGTCTTCTTTGGAAAAGAATTAACATGTATATTACTCACCTCTAATACAGGATTGATTGCTGATAGAACATTTATAATATCTGAGGGTTTAAAGTTGCCCGCCATAATGTCACTTTCGTATTCCAGCAGAGCCTCCACTATTTCGTGGATTTGTGAAACCTGTAATTACATGTAATATTATGTGACCAAAAATGTTTTTTATTATATATATATTTTTTTTATTTATTATTATTATTTTTTTGTCTATAATTTAACTGAATTCCATGAAATATTAAAGAAAGCGCTTATATAATCTTATATGTCACTGAGAACTATGATTCACATTTTTTTCTCTGGAAATCAAGGTCCCATAAGTCATTCCCAAAAGGTGAGTATTACATGTCAGTCTAGGGAACAACTAATCTTCTCCAGAAATAGACAAAATTAATGTTGACAAAGATTGGATTCATGTGCAGTATAGCTTAGAAAATATTTAGGCTAAAGGAGAAAATGGTGGTTCTCAGCATCTCCACCTTTTGCCTAAATGTTTTCCCAAGCATTTTCTTTTAGGGATGTCAAAACCTAATCTTGTTTGGATAAGGGTTATGGAGATTTAATGATGAAAACACTGACCTCTCTATAGAAGACATCATGTGGAGACAGACCAGGGGTGACTTGTTCTGCTCTGAAACTGAGGACTTTACTGATGGCAGGATCTATTACATCTCTATATCTACAAACAGATTGAAGAAATGATCAATACAATACCATTTACATCTATATTTCTCTTTTTTTCCATATGCAGTTTTCATGTCAACAAATTAAAGTCCTTTGTCCATGCTTTAATTCGTTCAAAAGAAATATCTGTTTTCCCAAACAACAAGATTTCAGGGTGGTCCAATTCAAAATCGGCTGCAGATGACAAAATGGATGTTAATTGTGATAAAATTTGTATATAAAATCGCTAAGAAAATATTGAGGCAAAAGGAGAAAGTGCTGATTATCCGCACTTTCTTCTTTTGCCTTAATGTTTTCCCAAGCCTTTTCTATTACAGATGTCAAAACCAGGTCTTGTTTGGGAAAGGGTTAAAGATGTTTATGGATAGATCATTTCTTCGAACAAAGTCATTATTTATGAGGCAGTTGAGTCAGAAACTTTTGTAATGAGTGACTAGAGGTTAACAAAATCTTATCATTTTCTGGAATCTCGATATAAGCACCAACCTTTCTAGTAAATTACACTCAAGCTATATCAAAATAATTTCATTGTAAAACTTAATTTCAGATTATTTAGTCTTACTCTGTGTGCATCTGTCGTAGAACAATGGCAGCCTCCACTTTCTCCGCATGCTGACAAAGTACTAGTCTTGTAGAACTTGTCTGTTCTCCTGTCCTTATTGTTCTCAACTGTAATAGAGAATCACTAGATGTATGCTGTAAATAATCCTTTATAAGAAATAATATCTACATTTGAGATGAAGACATTGCCTTGCAGCCTTACTTATTTTGTATTGCCTATATTTTATTGCTAGCACTGAATGATCACTCTCATATCAGAAATACCTCAAAGATTGTTTGAGCAGATACTACCTATTGAAGTCTATCTAGAGTGGACCTGGTTCTCCCTTACATACTAAGTGTAGTACTTTCACAGATATTCTAGTTTGCTACCAAAGACAAAACATTCAGAATGAAAGTCTGATCAGAGGATATAAAACCAACTGCCTTGAAATTTCTGTACTCCACTACTGAGTCAAGTTACAATTCACATGAGTAACAAAAATATAGTTTGAATGACTATGAAAGACAAAGACATTTTCAAGCTTTCATTTCAAAAGCACAGGTACTACTCACTTGGTCCCAAAGATTTGTCTTCCTGAGAAAGTTAATGATGTACTCATGTGCCTTTTTCTTGTCTTCTAGTTGATGTAGAATAATCAGTGAGGAAATGTTACTGTTCCCTGTAGAAGAAAAAAGGGTCATTTCATTTGGATTTAAACCATTAGTTATGGTAAATTCTGCTTAGGTTTTCGTTAGAATTCATCATAAGCAATGCTTTAAAGAGGTTTACACTTTCTATCAGAATTCAAGAGTCAGCCTTCAAAATTTACAATTACATGCTCGGGCTGGTTTGACAATTTTATCTTTTACAATCAATGCATACAATGGGTAAGGTTGTGTTTAACCCTTTCCCAAATGACAAAGTTTTAGGGCGATCCACTTCAAAAACTGCCACAAATGACAAAATGGATGTTATTAAAGATGGGATTTGTGTAAAATTTGACACAGGAAATATTGAGACAAAAGGAGAAACTGCTGGTTATCAGCAGTTTCTCATTTTGTTTCAATATTTCCCAAGCTTTTTCTATTAGGGATGTCAAAACCAGTTCTTGTTTGGGAAAGGGTTAATTATCACTATCATTACACTCATACACATACAGCCTTATTGTTTTTAAGCATGAAATGTCTTCTTTAATTTTTCATAATTTGCAAAACAGAAAGACATTTACTGCAGCTGTTATTATCAAAAAAACTTTTCAAGGATTACCGGTATGCAACAATTTCAAGAAATAACTAGACATACCTATATCAGAAACCTCAAAACAAAGAGCAACAGATTAAATGGGGTGAAGACATTCTATTTTTTTTTATTTCAAATCCAAACGATATGTTGTGGGTACTCATTTGAATCATCTCAATAAGACAATTCTAATCAGTACCAACAACATAGGGTTAAATGAACATTTAAGGAGATATTTCATTTTGAAAATCCATCGCCCCTCTTATCTGTAGCTCTGACATAATGTGACCCGTCACGCTAAAAGGGACCTTATCCGAATCCAAAAATCCAATTTTTGACAAGCTTGTCAGACTCAGCACAGGTCAACCAGAAACTGTATGCGAAAAATGAACATATAGTAAGATAGGGTAAACATTCCTGATTTAGAAAATTACATACAAGTGAAAAGTGTCGGCCCTAGTCTGGCTGCGCGGACTGCCCAGACGGACTACGGTCGATATTTTTCACACTTCCTATAAGGTCCCTTTTAGCATGATGGGTCATATATCTTATTCTAACCTGATTTAGTATTTTCAGCCCATCTCGGATCAGATCCTGGATAATCGTCAATCAAGTTCTGACTCAGACCCACTACGAGCCTGTCTATCTCTGTTGACACAGTTTCTGGCGTCACCATCGGACCCGGGAATAACTCATCTATTATCTCCTGTGCTTGACTCTGCAAACACATAGGTTATATATAAGTCTATTGAGAAAACCTGGCATTTAAACCCATTCCCATACATCCACCCCTTTTGACACCCCATAAGATACAAGCTTTGGAAAATATTGTGACCAAGATGTGTTTGTGAAACATCAATACCCCTGAAATGGTCAATGTTAAGTTTTCAGACAGATAGACATGAGTAAAACAATATGTCCCAAAATGAATGATCTTTCGATACAGAGGCATAAAAAAAGATGTTTTCTACCCAGAAATACCAAAATACGTAGAATTTTGTTCACTTGACATTGTCATCTTCAACACCTTTGAATTTGGACAAGTCTCAATTTTGCTAAATGGTAATGGGTAAATTCTTTCCCAAACAATAATTGGTTTTGAAACCCCTAATAGAAAAGGTTTGGGAAAACATTGAAGCCAAAGAAAAATATGTTGATAATCAGCATTTTCTCCTTTTACATACATATTTTCTATGCTATATCAATCTTTACCAACAACCTTTTGTCGTCTGCAGCAGGTTTCAAGTTGGAACAGTCTAAAATTTTGCCAATTAGGCAGGGGCATCAATGACAGACACTAAAATGACTCACTGAATACAAGGAATGTGTACGTGAATTACAATTGAACTCTTATGAACCAAACCTTTCAGGAATTCATTAATATTTGAGCTGGGTTCAGGTATAAGAGCCCTTATGGCTTTCGAGACCATCAAAAGAAGAAGACTAATTTGTAGTTTAGTACAGTTTAATCAGGACCAATACTGTTCTCTTATTGCTACAGATCATGACGAAGTCATTGGAGATAATTTGATTTGATTTCATTGGGGTTTTATGCCGTTTTTAACTGCTATGGTCATATCGCAGCGGCTTGAGCACCTAACCGTGGATTCCTGGTATTTCTCTCAGCAGTACTACCACCATTAGAGATAAACATAGATCTTGATCAGACTGCATTTACATACAGGCTGATCAAGATCTATGTTGGTCTCAAATGCCTTTTACATACCTTTTTCCAGATCCAAGCATATTAATTTGATCCTCAAAATCAGTCTCCAATTTTGCCCTTTGAAATAATTAAGGAATAGCATAGAAAGCTTTAATATAAAAATACCTACCAGTTTCCCAGTACATGCAGCAAGGAAGGCAGCCTTCAGCCTGGATGATTTATCTTCACTCATACTTAGTTCTTCTATCTGACTCATGTTGGTGGAGACAGCTGTCTGTAAATAATGCAAATTGCAGAAACAAAGTTACGATATAATCGATATTTGACAGTTGCATGTAACCACTTAACCAAGAACTTAAGGTTTAAAATTCCACTGAATGACATGTCAGAGTAATGAATCTTTGCTTAAAGGTTGATATCATGGTCATAGAAGTATCAGTTACGGAACAATAGTACCAGTAGAAACAGCGATATGACACTTGCCTTTAAAACCTTAACCAAAGATTCACGCGGATGTTGACACCAACACCCAAGTTACAAGAATAGCCACCTTTTCTACGAATAGTTCTAAAATAGCTCTAAAAATATTCAGCTATATTGACTGTCTTCTTTTACCATGTTTGAAGCTGTTTTTAAATTTAAACTGATAAAATTATATTTCATGGACTAATTAACACATACCAAATCTCTTGTTGGCAGTTCTTGAGTCATATCATCCAGAATACTGAAATGTTAAGAGAAAGGGATAAGTTTCCATCATAATATTTTTATCCATCAAATAAACTTCCAAATTATAAATATCCTTCTGAGATTGATATGAAAATATGATTAAATTCATAACTATTGTGTGTTCTTTACTCTTACATTACTCCTACAGCATTTATACATACCTATGTTTGAGAAAAAAAATCAACATTTGTCCTGTTGAATCAGAATAAACATGCAGTGTAGAATAATGTCAGACTGCACACATTTGCAGGCTGATTTTGACTAAGCTGCCTGAAGAGATGGCTGTTATGATGAACATAACAAGGGTCAAATATTCTGATCTATCCTTCATTTTTTCCCAAGCAAAGACCTTGTTTTGAAAGCCCTATTAGAACAGGTTTTAAGCAATATATCAGTGAATAATCTAGCTGTGCGTCCCGCGTCCCTGACGCACAAAAATCGCCGGAGACGCATAAAAATGTGCGTATACCAGGACTCATTGTCTAGTTAGGTAGCAAAAATTACATGGTGCGAAAAAATTCAATACAACGAATAAATACGAGTGATTTCATTGACAGTGCGATATTTTATAAACCAATGAAAATCCATCTCTTTTAACTCGTACATAACTAAAGCCGCGTGCGAATTAGGCCGGTAGAGCTCTTCTAGAAATGGAAGCACTAGTCTGGTTCCTGCCTCTGATACACTATGTTGTATTTTTTTCTACAACGTAGTGTATCAGAGGCGGGAACCAGACTCTTCTAGAAGAGCTCTACCGGCCTAAATCGCACACGGCTATATTTCACACGAGAAAGCGAAAAAATAAAACAAACTGAAATGGGCGACGAAGATGACAAGGGCTATAGATGGGAGACTGAATATGAAAAGACATGGTAATAAAAGAAATACCTGGCCATACAATAATTTCTAACCCAATATGCAGCATCAGACGTAATTGATATTGTTCGGACCCTTGTCGTGTCGACCTATTTCAGATTTAGTTGGGTTTAACTACTTTCCTGTTCATGTGTTTGATTGTTCATGTTACTGTTAATAAAGACCAGTGTTTTGTTAAAACTTATCAATGTGGGACTCATTGTTTTCTAAGCTGGACTCATTGATTTTGCTCTGGGACTCATTGTTTTCAGAAATGCGAGTCCCGGGACCCATAGGTAGCAAAATCTAGATTATTCACTGAGTACATCGATGTAAAACAGAAAAAATTGCCAATTTTGAATGAACAATTCCCTTATGCACACCTGAAACTCAAATTATTCGTTGAATAAAAGTATTGGGCTTTTTTAAACATGGATTAGCGGACTGATTATGGTTTTAAAAGCTAACATGATTATGTTTTTGTGTATCAATCCAAGTGGTACCCTTGATCAACTAGCACATACTTTGCAAAAGTTTTTTTTTTTGTTTCAGTATATTTTCTGTGCTAAATTGGGCATTTTATCATTATTTGGTCCTCTGGAGCAGCTGTAAAATTGGAACAGTCCAATTTTTTCCTGTTCAGGAAAGGGTTAACTCACCTAATTTCTGGTTTATTTGTTGACAGAATGGTAATCAGTCCTTGTGTTATAGAGAAGAATACAGCAGTGTTATCACAGATACCTACAACATAAACAGGGCAACAGATAAGACATCTTTGCTAGCCAAGGTTGATCAACACCAACCTATGTTTGTATTCACCCTTGGCGGATTTAGTCTGATTTTCTTGAAATCGCAAAATGCCACCTAGCGGTTGTCCTGTTGGTTGTTATGGAGCAGTAACTAATCAAATGTCATGTTTTAAACACATTTGGTGTTATTTCGTCCATTATTGAGGACGTCATTAACCCCTGTTCTCTTTCGCGTTCTACGACATACGGACTAGGTAAAATGTAATTGCTTTTTTGGTGTAGTTGTCCCAAGTATAATAGTTTGTCGAATAAAAATAGAAAATTGCTGTCTATTGCAGTGAAATTCTTAGAAAAAATTGTGTATCTTCGCATTTATGAGTTGCAAATACAATGCCCTTTCCCGCCTGTTGTCATGAATTGTTTACTCATAACAAATAGATGTATGGATAAATCTCGCTGGAATCGAAAAAAACGATTTCCAGGACACAAAGACAATCAGACTAAATATGCCAAGGGTGAATATAGAAACGAAGTTATGTCAAATATTTCACCCTTGGCTTGCGAATATGTGGATAAGAGGGGAAGAACCCAATCTAAATTCATCATTTAAATCCTAACCCTGTGTTGTTGGTACTCATTTGAATTGTCTCGATAAGACAATTCCAATGAGTACCCACACCATAGGGTTTGATGAACAATAAGTGAAAAAATGCAATTTAAAAGGCCTTCTTGCCTTTTATTTGGAGCTCGGACAAAAATATTTCAGATGATTAGGGCTGAAAGGAGTACATAATTTGTATATGTTATATACCAGTCTGACAAATGCCTGTGAGTACCCAAACAAATAGACCATTACAGTTGAGAACATCATGAAATTGACATTAATTCCATTCCATTCCGATCAAAATCATTCCACTCAAGCGTTCATTCATTCCGATCACAAAAACCTTCAAAACACTCAAATAAACATTCACAACGCTAAATAAGCGTTTAAAACATTCACTGGCTTAATTGGTTGTTATAAATAGAAGGCATTTCATTGGCTGAAATATCATTGTGGGCGTATTATCGATATACCTTCATACCTATAATATTGGTAAATTTCCGATATCGGACTGTTACTATTTTACGACCATGTTTGATTGGTTAAAAGGTTTTCATGGGCGTGTTATAGATTTTCTAGATACACATAATCATTCAAAACGCTTACAACATTCAACAAAATCATTCCAAACGCTCATTCCATTCGTCCATTCATTCGCTCATATAACATTGCCACTCCACTCAGAATGTCAATTTCATGATGTTCTCAACTGTAAGTCGACATATGAAAGGGAATTATCAAACTTTCTTTCAAAAATAATGGTAGAACATTTAAATTGGGAATTTTCATTTCATATTTTGGGACAAAATGACTCTTTGGCATTGGGAGCAGGTCCGTTTTACAGACCTTGTCAAAGACAGAGAAAAAAAACCTGAAAGAAAGAACTGTATCATGCTTACCAGCTCCAAGTAAACAGCCCCCTGGTGCTGGCAATTCTTCAGTTTCTATGCCATTACCTGTATTACAATAAAAATATGAACAATTTAAAAAGTTTGATACAAGGTGCAATAACCCTTTTCATGTATTCATAATTGATGGTGTTTTTTTTCACTAGTCGTTCAGGCAAAGGTGAGGTAAGAAAATATTTCACCTTCAAATGTGACTTTGACCATACAGAAATTACGGTTGAAATGACTTACTTCTTTTAAGCGAAAAATTGTACCGTGTTTGACATTTACTTGTGACTTCATAGATAAATCTACTAAAACCCATTACCACAGAGTCAAGCCTTTGGACGCCCTACAAGATAATGGCTTGGAAAAGATTTTGGAAAATGAAGTGACAAGCAATTTCTTCATTTCCCACAATGTTTTCTACCCCAAAAAGAGCATTATTCCAAAATTTCATCACATTAAAATGTCATCTGCAACACCCTTGAATTTGGAACCCCCTAAAATTTTGTCGTTTGGTAATGGGTTAAATGGGGTTTTTTCATCACTCACTTGATAAATTGACAAAGAACAAACAACGCTAGTTACCTGTATCTATCACTACAGATATATCATTATACAGGAATATTTCATCAGCATTATAACTGGGTGTTAATAGTCTGTAACTCAGTATCTCTGCTTCATTTTCCTCCTGTAAAAAATACACAGCATTTAACCTTTTGACTACCAAGGTATATGGTCCCTTATATACAAAAGGCAAATTTACATGAGAAAAATTTACCCTTACACCGTTTTGGCAGACGGCAAATGTGACGTCCAAACAATAACAAGAGTTGTCCGTGGAGCTTGTCACAAAAACAGCAATTTTTTTTTAAAGTAGGTCAAACTCCAAGGTCAAGGTCACAAGATCAATAGAAATGGTCCCAAATAGAAGGTTTTGTCGAGATGTATCTATGTATGAAATATGAAGACTGTATCTCTAATAGTGCCTGAGATATAGGCCAGGTTAAAGTTTTTCAAAAGTAGGTCAAACTCCAAGGTCAAGGTCACTAGGTCAAAGGTCATGGTCCCAAATGAAAGGTCTTGTCGAGATGTATCTATGTATGAAATATCAAGGCTGTATCTCTAATAGTGCCTGAGATATAGACCAGGTTAAAGTTTTTCTAGTGAAGACGGGCCGGGACGGGACGCGACACCATGCCGACACTAGGGCTGTGACATTAGCTCCCCGGACATAAAGTCCCGGCTCGCTAAAAAGTAGTCTAACATTGTAAACACAGTGTCCATGCATATCATATACCAATCATATAGCCTTGTTATATACCAGCATTCTTTATGGGTAGTATAGCTGTTGCGACGGAAAAAGCTGTCTTGTATGGTACACACGGAGCACTTTTTGCGACGGAAATATCCGTCGCTATTATAGGGTTAATTCACGTTTTTGAGGTCGTTAACATTCGCAGAGGCCCAAGAAATACGTTAACGCCCGACTGCGAAGCAGGAGGGTCGTTTTCGTATTTTGCGGGCCTCTGCAAATGTTAACGACCGAAAAATACGTGAATTGACGCTATTATTGCATAAAAAGCATAAAATTCCAATGATTACTTACCCCAAACCCCTTGATATGTGCGAAAAATGAACCGAGGTGAGATAAGAAAATGTCCGCCATTGTTGTTTTGTTCTGATAAATCTTCCGAGAATTTTTTGTTATGCGTGACGTCGGTAAAACATCGTTACGTCATAATTTGGCGCCAAAAGGCGAACGTCGCTTATTTAACGTAAGACGTTGAGAATTTTGCGGGAAAAGAGACAATTGTTTATTTTGAAGGGTCAACTCGAGGATATTTGAGTGCAAAACCGGTCCGATATCGCACGTGAATCTGCCGATTAATGCACGATTTCTCTGGATATCCGCTCGGTTTCTTCTAGTTATTCAATGTCGATAACGGCCCAAAAACACACTTTTTAGGCAATAATGGTATTTAAAGGTTAAGTATATTTTCAATAATGTCACACTTATATGAGCGCTTCATTATTATTTAATATTCCAGCGTAAATTTATGTTATGATGAAAAGGTTATAAAAAGATTGTTCTATTTAGCACAGATTAAAATGCAAAGCTCTTGATTCAATTTACAAAAATATTTCTTTTTGTTCGTATAAAAATATATTCCGTATTGGTTACACAAACTAATAAGGTGTGTTACTTAATTATAAATCACCTAAGAAAAGTTTTCATCTATACAAGGTTTTGCCAAGATTGCGACCAATGACATATTTTTACAAACAAAGAGAGAAAAAAACTATAAGGAATAAACTACAAGCTGTTGATCTATTGATGGAAGAGCACCAAATATGTCAACCCATTACCAGATGGCAAAATTCTAGAGTTAAATTCTAAGATATTGCAGATGACAATTTCAAGTAAATTGAATTTTTTCTTGTTTTGGTCTTTAACGGAAGAAAACTTTGTGGGAAATAAAGAAATTGCTTGTCACAAGCAATTTCTCCATTTTCAACAAGGTATTTTTGACTCTCTAGTGCTACTGATACTGAATTATTCCGCTGAAATATTTGGCAATAAAACAAGTCCCGATATCGCGAACATTTTCAGTAAATTCTGTAGACGAGTTCTGTGTTTAAACCGTACTACAAACCTTAATGTACTATATGGGGAACTAGGTAGAATACCCATGTTAATACACCGGAAATTAATTGTAATCAAATATTGGGTAAATATCCTAAAATTGAACAATCAATCCATTTTGTTTAAAACCTACAATATGTTAAAACAAGATGCTGATAATGGAATAATATATGATGGTAATAATTGGGCTTATCAAGTCAAAACTATTCTAGATGAATCAGGCTTTTCTAATATAGGGTTAATTCACGTTTTTGAGGTCGTTAACATTCTCAGAGGCCCAAAAAATGCGTTATCGCCTGAGACCGGAGGTCGAAGGCGATAACCCATTTTGTGGGCCTCTGAGAATGTTAACGACCGAAAAAACGTGAATTGACGCTATTATTGCATAAAATATGAATAATTTGCAAAGAAATGTAATAAAATAAGACGAATAACTAAAAAACTTAGTGAAAATTTAGCCACATTTACACCGACAGATACCAGAGTTTTCCGGCATTCGACTCGACATATATCGAGTAAGTGCGATATCCACTACTAGACGGGCCGTTAGATTTTCATCGTGTAGCTATATAGTCAAGTTTCATCGCATTTTTACTGACATAATCTTCATTTGGGTTGGCGAAATCCTAACAATATTCGACTTAGTTTTCTTTTGAAAACATGCTCCGGATATCCTAACGTTCATTTCAGTGCGAGTAATAAATTAAAAGGTCGGAATTTCCAAGGTAGATCTCTGGACCGTTTGGTTCGTTTCAGACATTCGTTCATTTCAATAAAAACAAAGTTGTAAAGGAAAAATTGCAGTAACTAAAAGAAGAACACACATAGGCTTACCACCACATTTGACCTAGACCACAACCACTCAATTCTAATTTCTATCCTTCCATGTCCACGAAATACACTTTTAGTTTAAAATCTGTCAGCTGCCCGTTTGTTTACTTTTTGATTCCAAGAATTAAATCTACGTCACTATAATTATTACGTCATCAGATATGGTTACACTGGGAGACCTAGTTTATTTATTGGGATGTAAACTGGAAATGGGGTCTTACAAGAATTTACATCGCGGAAAAGGGAAATAACAAAATTTCGGCTTTATTTTCAATTTTCTGAAGCACTCACAACAAATCCCCGATTGAGGATATTTGAGTGCAAAACTGGTCCGATATCACAGGTGAATCTGCCGATTAATGCATGATTTCTCTGGATATCCGCCCGCTTTCTGCTGGTTATACAATGCCAATAACAGACTGAAAACACACATTTTAGGCAATAATTTATGGTTAAACCAGAGTACATATGTAATGAATTACAAAGTGATAAAACAAAGAATTTTAGACATTTATCAGCAAACTTGGTATACAGAAATCAACAATTCGACCCGATTAGAAACATACTCTCTTTTTAAACATTCTTTCTGTATCGAAAAATACATTGACGTAATAAAAAATCCTAAATATAGACTCGCCTTTACTAAATTTAGAACATCGACACATACATTAAATATTGAAATAGGACGGCATAACAATTTACCAAGAAACGAAAGGAAATGTAATAACTGTAATCTAGGCCAGGTTGAAAACGAATATCATTTTTTTCTTATCTGTCCAAAATTTAGAACTATTAGATCAAAGTACTAACAAAAAGAATACTATACATAGCCAACCATTCAAAAATTTGTAACCCTAATGTCATCAAATTCAATTTCAGTGATAAGAAATATGTCTAAATATATATATTTTGCAAATTTAGCAAGGAATTGATTAACCCTTTCCAAAACAAGAATTGATGATGACTCGTTCAAAAGAGAGTAATTTAAAAAAAGATAGAGACAAGAGATGAACTACTAGGATTAGCAATTTCTCCTCTTCACTCATTGTTTTCTTAGTCAAACTAGATTTTATAGTAAATAGTTATAGAAACTGATATGTAAACGTTGTAAAACACACTTGTATTGGAAGGGGTGACGTACAGTTATGAATTTTGAATTGTTAATGAAACATTAATTTTTCAATTTTGTCAAAACTTGGATGATTATGATTTGGTTAAATCGGACAGAGCTACGGACTCTGCCTATACATGGTCCGACCTTTGTCCGAAATAACTATGCTTGACTTCTCATTTTATCAAAATGCACTGGCTCTAATTAGAGAAATTCCCCCCGGATATATTCTTAAAAATTGGAATTTCGAAATTTTGCATTGCACATCAACATCTTGTGCTCTTCTGATAAACACTGTTCATTGTGAAATGTTTGTATTGTATGTTGCTATAACATTGTATTTATATGTTAAGCAGTAAAGAATAAAGTATAAAGTATAATAAAGTATTCCAAATCCTTTACCTTGTGGGGCTCCAAAGAGTGTCATTATGCCAAATAGTGAAGCAAACAAAAAAGTACAGACAGGGCAAAATGTCTTAAAATGTTGATACATAGAAATTGATAAGTAAAATTAAAAGTTTTTTTTAAAGTTATACCTGGTATCTTTTCAAGAATGGGAGAACTTTAAATGTGTCCAGCTTTGAAGGTGTTCCACTGATATTTGTCATCAATGAAGCTGAAAAAACAACACAGCATGAAAAATTCTTCTCTTTAATAATCTAGCCATTTGTAGCACTTCAGATACATTTATGCTATTTATTTTGCTATATATTTATTTCTCTGATTTTTATATACCTACAATGAAAATTGAGAGAACATTGAAAGAATAGGATATGATGCGTATAATCTGCAGTTTCCCCTCTTCCCTAGCAAAGTATCTAATTGTCTAACTAAATTGAAATTTAATGAATTCAGTGATTTTAACTTTGCTGGCTGCAACAAAAGCAATCTGGCAGATTGGCAATGGCTTATAAAGCTCTATTTTAGTCAACAGAAATGCATATGGGTAAGGAAGTGTTTAACCCTTTCCAAAACAAGACCTACTTTTGAAGTCCCAAGTAGAAACCATTGAGGCAAAAGAAGAAAGTGCTGATCATCACTTTCTTCTTTTACCTAGATGTTTTCTGAGCTATTTTGTACACAATTCCTTTCTTTATCAACATTCAATTTGTCTTCTTCAGCAGCTTTTAAGCTGGTCAACCCTATTTTTGGGGAGAGGGTTAACCCTTTCCCAAACGGCAAAAATTTAGGGTGATCCACTTCAAAAACTGCTACAAATGACAAAATTGATGTTATTAAAGATAGGATTTGTGTAAAATATGGCATAGAAAATATTGAGGCAAAAGAAGAAACTGCTGGTTATCAGCAGTTTCTTTTTTTGTCTCGATGTTTTCCCAAGCCTTTTCTATTAGGGACGTCAAAACCAGGTCTTGTTTGGGAAAGGGTTAAGTTACTTACCTGCAGCAAAATGTACAACAGGCTGTGACTCAAGGTTTATACCAGCACCCAGAAATACAACCCCATCTCTGTAAATACAGATTCATAGATATTTATAGCGTCATTATAGTACACAAATATTCACCTGCACAAACTTGATTTTGTCGACAAAATGAGTGTTACTTTGTGTAAGGAAGTTGTACATTATTGCAAGGAAAAATATTGAAACAAAGGGAGAAAATGCTGGTTATCAGTGAAACACCAATGCCCCCGAAATGGCCATTTTTCTAAAATGTTAAGTTTTTGTGTATAGGGTGAATAAGGGTTAACAAACGACATTGAGGAAGGTCATATTGCCTGGAACAGATAGATATCATTGAAAGGAAGTTGCATACCAAATTTAAGCTTTGTATGTTAAATACTTTTGGAGAAAAGGCAAATGTTAAGTTTTCGGACAGACAGACGGACAGACAAAGGGACACAAGTAAAACAATATGACCCCAATCTCTCGATACGTGGGCATAAAAAACTTGGGAAACATTGAGACAAAAGAAAATGCTGATGATTCTCATGTTGCATCTATATTTTCTTAATCTTAATCAACATCCATTCTGTCATCTGAAGAGACCTCATTATTTTAAACCTTTCCCAAACAAGACCTTGTTTTGACGTCTCTTATTGAAATGGCCATGGAAAACATTGAGACAAAAGAAACTGCTGATAACCAGCAGTTTCTCCTTTTGTCTCAATATTTTCTGTGCCATATATTACACAAATCCTATCTTTAATAACATCCATTTCGTCATTTGTGGCAGTTTTTGAAGTGGATCACCCTAAAATTCTGTTGTTTGGGAAAGGGTTAATATGTATGACATACCTTGTTAATTTCATGTCAAGTATCCAGGTTGTTAGCTGTGTCATGTGAATGGCATCTTGGTCCTGAAATAATTGGTTTGGCATAAAATTTCAATGTTTGGGAAAGGGGTTAAGTAATGATGGATGTGGGAGTAGACATTTTTTGTAAAACCGTAACATATACAATACATTGAAACCAGGGGCCCGTTTTACTAACAAACTTACGAACATTTTTAAAACAACAACAAATCTGATTGGCCGAATAATTACTGTTATTATTTCTCTTTCAATCAGATGTGTTGTTACAAGGTTTATGCAAAAATCTATGTCAGTAAAACGGGCCGCAAGTCTTCTGGAATAGCACACCCTTTTTTCCAATATTCAATCTAAAAGGTTATCTCTCAATTCAGAATTTAATTAATTGTGCTAAGTATGTAATTTGTTGCAACTTTTCTATTTCAATTAGTGCCCAAGAATTGGTTGTTGGGAAAATGCTTGTTACTTATAAGAGATTAAATATTCTACATGAAAAGTATCATAGTGTTTTCACGTATGGTGACATACCCAAACTTTCTTGGCCAGTTCTTCTCTGAAAAGTCTATCTGCATCCACTTGGTAAATAAACTGAAATGAAGACAGAAATATAGAGTACCTAACCTTGTCCTGCCGAGTCCAAGTTTCAATATTAAACAAACTGCAAATTTAGGAGACAATTTTACAAGTCAATGTCAAGTTTTTGCCACAATCATTGAGTAGAAAGCAGGCAGTGTAGGCCAAAAGCTTTGATAGGCAATGTAAACTAAGATCAGCCTTCACAGATGTGCAGTCTGGTCTAAGTCTATATCACCTGTCAAAGCTTTTGTTACAACAGTAAATTGAGATGAAAAGCATGAGAAGGGTTAAAAG
Source organism: Fragum sueziense (assembly GCA_963680895.1). Classification (NCBI taxonomy): domain Eukaryota; kingdom Metazoa; phylum Mollusca; class Bivalvia; order Cardiida; family Cardiidae; genus Fragum; species Fragum sueziense. The sequence goes on from OY804593.1 coordinate 65,787,876, forward strand.
TAGAGCTACCTTTTTCTAACTTGGTTTATTTTCATTCATAACTACACAGGTCCACATTCTAGACATTCTTATTTCCCAGTTGAATAAATGGCCAAGCTGATTATATCAAATTATGATGGTTGTCCAAGTACATCTTATAATGAGCTTATAAATTTCATTCCCTTGAAATTGTTGTCTGCAACATCTTTAAGTTTGGACCAAAATAATTTTTTACGTCTTGTAATGAGTTTAGGTTCTATTTCATTGACTGACAGTGATAGATACCTTTTCTTGCCCATAATCATCGACTGTCCATTTTTGTAAGAATGTCCCAGACAACAGATAAAATGGTCTTTCTCCTTCTTCATAGTGGCCCGCTATAGCGGCTTGTAGTGGCTATAAATATACAAACATTCTATGATAACATTAGAGATCATTTTTGTGAAGAAAAGCTGACATGTTTTGTGATTTTTTTTTCAATTTCTCTCTGTAAATACGCCTCTACATTCTACAAGCAGGCAAAACTGACACCTTCTTGTGCTGTGCACAACATTTATGTGATTCTAATTATTACTGCCGTTGAGAACACAGCAATTTTCAAACAAAATTGGCTTCTAAAAGTGACTGAATTAATTCAACTGTATATTAAAGAACTAATTTTAACATGTCCATTAATTAATAAGTAAAAGACAAACTTACAGCTCCAGTGGCCTGTCCTGGCCCACCACCAAATATCAGTGAAGACATTCTACGACCTATACCAGCAAACATGCCCTGTGCTGCCTTTATAGGCTTACACATTACTGCATTCTGTAGAAAAAACATAGTAACTCTTATTAATTATTTAGCCGATTCTATAATTATACCTCATTTCAACCCATTATCAGAAAGTTTCAAGTGAATGGAACTTAACAATTTTTTGTCAACCTGGGTTGGAAATCATTGTCAGAAATCAAGGAGATTCTAGTCACAAGTTTTCCATACTGATTTCCAAAGCTTTCATCTTGTGTGGCATAAAAAATATCGTTGTGTTGAAATGGGTTAAATGAAAGTAGAAGGATAAAATATCATTCGAAAGCCAATCAATATTCAGAAAATGTTCATTTAATCCATTTCCCGACCATACCTGGTTTTGATGACCTGATAGAAATAGCTTGGGAAAACATTGAGGCAAAAGAAGACAAGAGCTTCGCAGAGCGGCGCATATACGCCCGAGAGGGGCTTGTCAGTAAAATTGGCCATTTTTTCAATTCAAGGGCAGATAATGCAAACATGAAAAGTTATCAAAGTTTTGTTTGCACAACAAGACACCATAGAGATTCATTGTGGCTAGTTTGATTAAATTCCGGTTGATACTGTAGGAGTTGCGCACAGGAGAAAATGGGCATTTTTGAGAAAATGGGATTTTTTTTCTTAAATTCAAGGGCAGATAATTCAAGAACGAAATCACTTATCTAAATTCAGTAAGCAGTGTGCACAACTAGACACCATGGAAATTCATTGTGGCAAGTTTGATCAAAATCTGATCAAAACTGTAGGAGGAGTTGCGCACACAAGAAAATGGGCATTTTTTTTAATTCAAGGGCAGATAATTCAAGAACGAAAAGAGTTAATTGAATTCCGTAAGCGGCATGCACAACTAGACACCATGGAGATTCATTGTGGCAAGTTTGATCAAATTCCGATCAAAACTGTAGGAGGAGTTGCGCACACAAGAAATTGCTAACGGACGGACGGACGGACAGATGGACAGACAGACGAGAAGGGCCATAACATAATACGACCCTTCGGGCGTATAAAAATGCTGATAATCAGCATTTTCTCCTTTTGCCTCAATATTTTCTGTGCTATGTTGTACATATAGCCAATCTTTATTAACATCCATTTTGTCTTCTGCAGTAGCTTTCAAATTGGAACTGCCCAAATTATTGCCATTTGGGAAAGGGTTACATGAACAGAGGGTAGAGGATATGACTAAAGTACATAGGTTAGAATTACCTGTTCAGGAACTGTTTTTATCAATACTAAAGAACTTGTTGTGGTAGCTAATAAACAACCAAAGGGCTGAAATAAACAAAGTAAACACTAGACTATTAACCCTTTCCCAAGCAAGACCTGGTTTTGACGTCCCTAATAGAAGAGGATTGGAAAAACATAGAAACAAAAGAAGAAACTGCAGATAACCAGCAGTTTCTCCTTTTGTCTCAACATTTTCTGTGCCATATTTTACACAAATCCTATCTTTTCTAACACCTATTTTGTCATTTGTGGCAGATTTTGATGTGGATCACCCTAAATTTTTGTCGTTTGGGAAAGGATTAAGATATGAATACAGTTTTTTTCTTATAAAAATTAAAGTATACTTTTTTGCTTCAGTGGTTTGTTTAGAAATACAAATTGTACTTAAAACTAGCACAGCAGTGACCCAATGTTTCATTTCTATTTACTTTGTATTAGGGGTGAAACAATACGGCAAAAACCGTATTACAATATATTGCAATACAGCTGACCCGTATTGCAATACGTATTGCAATACGCTGTATTACTGACATACATCATATTTGACTACTTGTAATCACTCTTGGGTGCATGTGTTCAATGTGTGATAAATGACACTAGTACAGTGTTGGTAATTCTTTCTTACAATTTAATTAACCTTTAAAATCAAATCAAATGCATGCACAGATATTATAAACAATCAAAAAATGATTAAAGGCCAGCAAAATCATCTTTTGCAGCAATGTTTTCTTACATTGTTCCTATAAGGAATGTCATAACCAGATTTTGCTTTGTGAATACTTTCCATGCTAGCAGACAAGATCTACAATCTACAATGATTTTTCCTCTGACAATACTTTTAATAATAAACCAGCCATGCCAAATATAAGTTGTTTATGGGGAAAAAATTAGGCCTACAATCAGAAATTTCTTTGCAGATCGCAAACATGAACCCACATTTAAATCAAACCAGTCTAAATTGTATTTGTCTTGGCAATGGATGAAATAATTGCATTGATATGAGTTATCATTAAGAGCCGGTCGAAATGACCGCCTCAAATCAATTTTCGGTCGGCTAGAATCGTTTGAATTTCGAAGAATGAAAGAAAACAAAACTGGTAATTTCCATAGAATTAAATCTAATAACGAAATATATCGTTCATGAGTAAAATATCTGAGTCATTCTTCACATTTTCGGATGGTTTACATACCAAAGGGTTGAACTACCCAGATCCAAAAGTTCTCAATTTAGCATGTCAAAAATACAGCAGCGGCTGCAAAGTAAAAGTAGAAATTGTCAAATCTCGACAAAAACGAGAGATCGGTGCGATCGATTGTACTCTCCTGCCAAATAAAATCGAACATATTGAAACACTGATTGTTCAAATGAAAAATATTCCAGCATTTACTATCCTAAATATTGCTCAGTAATGAGTATTATTTAATCGGTCGCAACTTACCATGTACGTTTTAAAAGTTTCATAAAATTAATCAAACTGTTTTAATCGCGTCTTTTCAAAGAACATTATTCTGGTCGTACTCGCCTTATACGTAAATAAGAGAAGTGTAATTAGTTTTCACGGATTTCGATCTTCGTTAAAATCAAACCACACAACAGAACAGATATGAAACAACTTATGAAGTGGTGAAAATGCTCAATTGATTCCTGATAGGTATTACGAAAATACTTGACTTTCTGATAAAACAAAGAGTAGTTAGCAAATAGCAGAACAAGAGTGCCATCGTCACAATATACGCCGCCACTTATAAAACTTGAGACAAAAAAATGACATTGACAAGGATTTATAAATATTCACTGAAAAACCTTTAAAAAATTGTGTTCACAAAAAGGTTTTTATAAATATCCAGTGAAAAACCTGGAAGGAATTGCATTCACGAGGCTGAAATATCATTAAGCCCCAGAGACTAAGATTGAAGGGGGCATAATTCTGGCAAAAATCAATGAACCATGAAATCCTTCCTTCATGCACATCTACCAATTGAGGTGATAACATCCACCAAGTTTCATTAAGATCCAGCCAGAAACTTAGGAGGAGTTGTGTTGACAAGGCTGCAATTTCAATAAGCCCCAGAGACTAAGTTTTTAAGGGGCATAACTCAGGCAAAAATCAACGAACCATAAAATCCTTCCTTCATGCACATCTACCAATTGAGGTGATAACATTGACCAAGTTTCATTAAGATCCAGTCAGAAACTTAGGAGGAGTTGTGTTGACAAGCCTGCAATTTCAATAAGCCCCAGAGACTAAGTTTTTAAGGGGCGTAACTCAGGCAAAAATCGACGAACCATAAAATCCTTCCTTCATGCACATCTACCAATTGAGGTGATAACATTGACCAAGTTTCAAGAAGATCCAGCCAGAAACTTAGGAGGAGTTGCGTTGACAAGCCTGCAATTTCAATAAGCCCCAGAGACTAAGTTTTTAAGGGGCGTAACTCAGGCAAAAATCGACGAACCATAAAATCCTTCCTTCATGCACATCTACCAATTGAGGTGATAACATTGACCAAGTTTCAAGAAGATCCAGCCAGAAACTTAGGAGGAGTTGCGTTGACAAGGCTGCAATTTCAATAAGCCCCAGAGACTAAGTTTTTAAGGGGCATAACTCAGGCAAAAATCAACGAACCATAAAATCCTTCCTTCATGCACATCTACCAATTGAGGTGATAACATTGACCAAGTTTCAAGAAGATCCAGCCAGAAACTTAGGAGGAGTTGCGTTGACAAGAAAAGTGGACGTACGTACGGACGGACGGACGGATGGACGGATGGACGGATGGACGGATGGACGGACGGACGGACAGACGGAGAAGATGACGCCAATATACGTCCGCCTCCGGCGGCGTATAAAAACCGGTACGGAAGAATCCGAACCGGTTACCGGTTTTTCATTTGAGCAGACCGCGGTTTATCGGTATACCGGTAAACCGTTTCACCCCTACTTTGTATCCTAAACAATTGACTTTGAAGTCATCTGTTGCCAGCAACGAATTACTAGTAATCCCATCTGAAATCTGCTGTAGACAACACAATGTGTTTCTAAAGGTAAAATTTGTTAATAATATAGCACAGAAAACATTGAGGCAAAATTAGAAAATGCTGATTATCAGCATTTTCTACTTTTGCCTCAATAGAATCAGTCGGGATGACGTCATAGCCTCACTTTCATTTTTTCATCGAGGGTACAACCTCGGTCTTTATCGTTACGGGATACCAACTTTGAGGCAGATTATTTCAAAAATCCATCGTTAAAATTCATAAACAAAACTCTTTCTTTAAAGAATGTGATTTAAACTTTCTAACTACCAACGCATATTTAATAATCAGGCGTAGTCGTCGAGATATTAATGCTGAAAGTTGGTTATGCTTCAACGAAAAAGACCGAAGCTTTCACCTCCACCGAATGAGTGCAGGTCCGCTGACGACGTTTTTGATTGGCTGAAAGAATTGTGCCGACCGGGTCAATGCTTTCGCAAACCTATTCAAACAGGGACGTCAAAACCAGGTCTTGTTTTGGGAAATGGTTGTGAACCCAAATCAAACAATACATAGAACTCCACAGTCTCTCTTTAAGTAAGCAATCACAAACAAGAGATGTTTGTAAAACATATATGCCCCCTCAAGGGCCTACATTTGATGTAGGTCAAAGTCCAAGGTCAAGTTAACAAGGTCCTAGGTCATGGTCAAATATGAAAGGTCTTGGTACAGGGATCAAATTTCAACTTTTTTGCCACTTGCTAATTTTAGAGAGTCCTTATTTTTACAACTTGCTAAAATGGAAAGTCTACTTGCTAAATGCAATTTTGCGAGAAAATCTTGTGATTTTGCTTAAAATGCGCAGAAACATAAAAATTTGACTATTCATGTATTCCATGTCAATATTAGTTTAATTCTCGCTAAATCACCTGTTTTTGATGTTGTTAATAAAAATTGTTTTGCATTGACCTAGTTTTATTCTGTCATTTATTTGTCCGATCTTGATCTTGATCGCCAATTTTTCTGTCTAATGACCAAGTTACGAGTCAAAGTTGCATAGCAATTCATTCTATGATCGTAAAGCTTAACTCAGAAATAGTTGTCAATGACTGACACTCGCTAATTCTTGCATTATTCGGCGAAAATCAGTGTTTACTTGCAGTCACGTTTTCCTACTTTCATGTCTATTACCTCAGTCTTAGTAGGCCGTAAAGCGTCTGCTTGAGTAGGTTTATTTACGTCACGTGATATCAAGGTTAGTTTGCAGTTTTAAAATTTTTCACTATCGATCTTGTGAGGGCTTGACAGAATCTACGTCATTTTTGAGCATAGCCAATCATAATTGTGTGACTTTATTCAAGCGGTGAATTTTGTCCATATTTGGTTATGTTTACTACAATTTGTTTACAAAAAGCCCGCGTGTCAGGCAAGCGCGTGAAAAAAGAATGACGCAATAAACCATGCTCGATTTTGATTGGCCGTATCCCTCTTTCACGAGAGTCAACATGATGTAACTTCTCGTACATAGCGAGAGTCTCGAATCCAAAAAATGCGATTTTTATTAGGTCAACCTAGAATCTAGTGGTATGAAATGGAGACAAAAACAAAACCCCTTCGAAATGATGAGAACACCATCTTGACGCTCAAGTGCTTTTAACATGTATGCTATGAATATTCTGTTAAAGTGTAATTTTGTCTCATTTAGTATACCGGCCCCCAGAAGTGGACCCATATTTGAGGATTTTATGAATTGCTTCGCAGGTAGGCATACTCCAGCTTCAAACGACAGCGGCGAGCCTTGACTTTCATTCACAATTCAAACCCTATTTCTAGAACAAAAAATAAATTGGCTTTTGGGGACAGGCTAACTTAAAACTTCCCTTATTTGTTTTTGAATTTTCTTTTTTCGTTTTAGATCTTTTATACTTTCATTTTCACCCAACATAGGTCAGCCAGAAAATCAGACTCGCAGGAAAAAGCAAGTGCTGATTTTCTCAACTCGCATTCCGAGAAATTCACTCGCATTTTGCGAGTTAGCGAGTGCGAAATTTGATCCCTGTGGTAGGAGGTGTCTATGTGTGAAATATCAAAGCTGTATATGTAAAAGTAAAATGAAACATAGGCCAGGTTAAAGTTTTTAAAAGTAGGCCAAATGCTAAGGTCAAGGTCATGGTCAAAAGTGAAAGGTCTTGGTTGGAGGTATCCATGAGCGAAATATCAAGGCTGTAGGTGTAAAAGGACATGATATATATGCCTGGTTTCAGTCTTTTTAAAAGTAGGTCAAACTCCAAGGTCAAGGTTGCAATATTCAAGGTCATGGTCAAATGTGAAAGGTCTTGGTAGGAGGTGTCTATGTGTGAAATATCAAGGCTGTAGGTGTGATAGGACATAAGATAAAGGCTAGGTTAAAGATTTCTAAAAGTATGTCAAAGGTCAAAGTCACACAGGCCAAGGTCATGGTCAAATAAGAAAGGTCTTGGTAGGAGGTGTCAATGTGTAAAATATTGAGACTGTATAGGTAACAGGACATGAGATATAGGCCTAGTTTAAGTTTTTTTAAAAGTAGGTCAAACTCCAAGGTCAAGGTCCAAGGTCATGGTCAAAAGTGAAATATCTTGGTTGGAAGTGACCATGTGTGAAATATCAAGGCTGTATATGTAAAATGACATGAAATATAGGCCAGGTTAATGTATTATTTAAGTAGGTCAAACACAAAGGTCAAGGTCACAAGGTCCAAGGTCATGGTCAAATGTGAAAGGTCTTGGTCATAGGTGTCCATGTGTCAAATATCAAGGCTGTATGTGTAAAAGGAATTGATATATCGGCTAGGTTAAAGTTTTTTTAAAAGTAGGTCAAAGTCCAAGGTCAAGGTCACAAGGTCCAAGGTCATGGTCAAATGTGAAAGGTCTTGGTAAGATGTGTCCATGTGTGAAATACAAAGGCTGTATAAGTAATAGCACATAAGATATAGGCCCAGTTTAATTTTTTTAAAAGTAGGTCAAACTCCAAGGTCAAGGCCACATGGTCCAAGGTCATAGTTAGGGGTGAAACGGTTTACCGGTATACCGATAAACCGCGGTCTGCTCAAATGAAAAACCGGTAACCGGTTCGGATTCTTCCGTACCGGTTTTTCTGCTATTTGCTAACTACTCTTTGTTTTATCAGAAAGTCAAGTATTTTCGTAATACCTATCAGGAATCAATTGAGCATTTTCACCACTTCATAAGTTGTTTCATATCTGTTCTGTTGTGTGGTTTGATTTTAACGAAGATCGAAATCCGTGAAAACTAATTACACTTCTCTTATTTACGTATAAGGCGAGTACGACCAGAATAATGTTCTTTGAAAAGACGCGATTAAAACAGTTTGATTAATTTTATGAAACTTTTAAAACGTACATGGTAAGTTGCGACCGATTAAATAATACTCATTACTGAGCAATATTTAGGATAGTAAATGCTGGAATATTTTTCATTTGAACAATCAGTGTTTCAATATGTTCGATTTTATTTGGCGGGAGAGTACAATCGATCGCACCGATCTCTCGTTTTTGTCGAGATTTGACAATTTCTACTTTTACTTTGCAGCCGCTGCTGTATTTTTGACATGCTAAATTGAGAACTTTTGGATCTGGGTAGTTCAACCCTTTGGTATGTAAACCATCCGAAAATGTGAAGAATGACTCAGATATTTTACTCATGAACGATATATTTCGTTATTAGATTTAATTCTATGGAAATTACCAGTTTTGTTTTCTTTCATTCTTCGAAACTCAAACGATTCTAGCCGACCGAAAATTGATTTGAGGCGGTCATTTCGACCGGCTCTTAATGATAACTCATATCAATGCAATTATTTCATCCATTGCCAAGACAAATACAATTTAGACTGGTTTGATTTAAATGTGGGTTCATGTTTGCGATCTGCAAAGAAATTTCTGATTGTAGGCCTAATTTTTTCCCCATAAACAACTTATATTTGGCATGGCTGGTTTATTATTAAAAGTATTGTCAGAGGAAAAATCATTGTAGATTGTAGATCTTGTCTGCTAGCATGGAAAGTATTCACAAAGCAAAATCTGGTTATGACATTCCTTATAGGAACAATGTAAGAAAACATTGCTGCAAAAGATGATTTTGCTGGCCTTTAATCATTTTTTGATTGTTTATAATATCTGTGCATGCATTTGATTTGATTTTAAAGGTTAATTAAATTGTAAGAAAGAATTACCAACACTGTACTAGTGTCATTTATCACACATTGAACACATGCACCCAAGAGTGATTACAAGTAGTCAAATATGATGTATGTCAGTAATACAGCGTATTGCAATACGTATTGCAATACGGGTCAGCTGTATTGCAATATATTGCAATACGGTTTTTGCCGTATTGTTTCACCCCTAGTCATAGTCGTATGTGATAGGTCTTGGTCGGAGGTTTCCATGTGTCAAATATCAAGGCTGTATGTGTAAAAGGACATGATATATTGGCCAGGTTAAAGCAGGGTCCAACATTAACTTTTTGGGCTACCAGACAGTCGGGCTTGTTGCTGCCAGATGCTGCTAGCCCTGACCAAACATGCACTGATCCTGACCAAATATTTGGATAATTGGGAAAAGTTGTACACAACAATAATTCTTTCATAAGCTAAAAGACAAGTTTTGAATAAAAAATGAATGAAAATTTGAATGGCCCATGTTCTTGTTGTGTCACATATCCTGTGTTTTCATTATGGTAAAAGTGACTGAGATTTGAAATTAGACTGACCAGTTGGTCTTGCATCTTGGGGATTTAGCTAGCCCTGACCAAGCAGAAGGCAGTTAATGTCTGTTGGGCACAGGTTAATGTTGAACCCTGTTAAAGTTTTTTAAAAGTAGGTCAAACTCCAAGGTCAAGGTCACAAAGTCCAAGGTCATGGTCAATTGTGAAAGGTCTTGGTAAGATGTGTCCATGTGTGAAATATCAAGGCTGTATTTGTAAAAGGTCATGAGATATATGCCGGGTTTACTTTTTTTAAAGTAGGTCAAACTCCAAGGTCAAGGTCACAAGGTCCAAGGTCATGGTTAAATGTGAACGATGTTGATAGGAGGTATCTATGTGTGAGATATCAAGGCTGTATGTGTAAAAGGACATGAGATATAGGCAAGGTTAAGAATTAAGTGTAACAAGATGTGTTTGTGAAACACAAATGCCCCAGAAATTGCCATTTTTGTAAAATGTTAAGTTTTCATAGAGTAAAGGGTTGATAAGGGTTAAAGGATGACCTTGAGGGAAGTCAAATTACATGGAATAGATAGATATTATCAGGGATTATTCTGGCTGGAAAAATGTATGAGAGAAAATGTTCCAATTGCTGAAAAACTATGAGAGATTTTGAATTTCTATGAGATTTTTTTCTTACGTTAATTTCAGGAATCTAACTTTATAAAAATATATCCTATATCACACAAGAGTGCTAGTCTATTATCAAAATCAAGCTTTTTAAACAATTGAATAGAGAGCTCTCTAAAATCAGTTACCACAATAAATGGTCACTGTGATTGAAAAGTTTTTCTGTGTAGCAAATTTCCTCTGTCATATTGAAAATTTAAAGATTAGGTGACAAATGGCGCAAAATTAATTTCTCCTTTCCCAAAACGAATTCTGTCAGAAAAATAATCATAATAGAAGGGTCATGTTTCAATGTCGGACTGGTTTTCAACTGGGAGAAGATGATGCAATATCATGGTATAGATTTGTAAACAAGACACGGAGAAAAATCTTTGGTTAATTGCAAGTTCATTTTATCGTAATTCTCGAAGGAAATGTAAAAACATTTCATTTTTGCGTACTGTATTGTCCCTCTGAAAAGCGCTGCCACCGTTGACGGACATTATATTAGGCTCTGAACGCTATTGACATGCCGGTGTACATCGTCTTTTGATTGAAAATTGGTGATTACTACCTTAAATAAATGATTTGTTCATCTAATTGTCATTCCATTGGCTGTAATTTCCTTTAAGAAACATAAAAGCAGACGCCATTTATTTCTATTATTTTTTTGTTCATCTACGCAACTTCTCGGCTCAGAAATGATAAGGAAAAATACCGAGAAGACCAATTGTCATGAATATCCGGTACCCTGCATTCAATTTTGGAGCTTGTTTTACTTTAAAGAATGCCGAGAACCAATCGAGTTTACTTTTCTGATTTCCGCTTTTTTGACAGCTGAGTTTTCGTCCGTTTTTTCGGTGCTAATCGATTTCAAATTGGTATGCGAGATTTTGTTCCAATTGAGAAAGATCTATGCGATATAAGGCATTTATATGCGAGAATCTCGCGATTTCGCGGCCCAAAATTATCCCTGTATTATAGAAAGGAAGTTGCATACCAAATTTGAGCTTTGTATGTCAAATACTTTTGGAGAAAAGACAAATGTTAAGTTTTCGGAGTAAAATGTTAAGTTTTCGTAGAGTAAAGGGTTGATAAGGGTTGACGGATGACCTTGAGGAAGGTCAAATTGCATGGAACGGATAGATATCATTGAAAGGAAGTTGCATACCAAATTTGAGCTTTGCATGTCAAATACTTTTGGAGAAAAGGCAAATGTTAAGTTTTCGGAGTAAAATGTTAAGTTTTCGTAGAGTAAAGGGTTGATAAGGGTTGAATGATGACCTTGAGGAAGGTCAAATTGCATGGAACGGATAGATATCATTGAAAGGAAGTTGCATACCAAATTTGAGCTTTGTATGTCAAATACTTTTGGAAAAAGGGCAAAAGTTAAGTTTTCGGACAGACAGACGGACAGACAGACAGACGGACGGACACGATTAAAACAATATGCCCCCGATCTCTCGATACGGGGCATAAAAATCAACAAAGGGCAATAACTCCAAGAATTTGATTGGCAGAGTTATGGTTCTTGTGCACTGCACCTCTCCATAATGAAATCTATTCACCTGTAAAGTTTCATGATTCTACCTTAAAATTTTTTTGAGTTGTGCCCCAGACAAGAATCAAGTTATAAAATCAACAAAGGGAAATAACTCCAACAAGAGGGCCATTGGCCCTAGGTCGCTCACCTGAGATGGGGTTTTATAACAGATCAGATTTCTTACAGTTAATGCAATAAAGGGTCAAAGATCATATGAACGCCGCTATGCGATTTCAAACCATAGACAAGAGGACCATGATGGTCCTTAATCGCTCACCTGAACTGAGATTCACAAGGTGAGAAATGATAGCATCCTGTCACATGATATCCAAAAGAGCATTATATTTTTCAATAGTCTTCATCCTTGTGACTAGACAAACATTCTGAACATGTTTCATGAAGATTGGACAAAAATTGTAGCATCTACATTACCAACAAGGATTTTGTCTTTAAGGCCCCTTTTCCATGACATCCAACAGAACATTCCCACTGTCAATAGGCTTAATCCTTGTGACTAGAGAAATAATCTGACTAAATATCATGAATATTGAGCCAAAATTATTGTCTCTATAGCGCTAACAGGGATTATGTCATTAAGGCCCCTTTTCCCATGCTATCCCATAGAACATTCCTATTTTCCTCAGAGTTCATTGGTGTGACTAGACAAACACAAGTTTCATGAAGATTGGACCAAAATTTTTGCCTCTAGAGTGCTAACAAGGATTTTGCCATTCAGGCCCCTTTTCCCATGATATTGACTGGAATATTTCAATTTCTTATAGGGTTTATCCTTGTGACTAAAACATTCTTCTAGTTTCATGAAGACTACGCCAAAACTGTTACTTCTAGAGTGTTAACAAGATTTTGTCATAAAGGCCCCTTTTCCCATGATGTCAAAATGGAACATTTAGATTGTTGATAAGCTTTATCCTTGTGATTAGACAAATATTCTGATCAATTTTAACAAAGATTAGGCCAAAATTATGGCCTCTAAAGTGCCAACACCGATTTTGTCATTATGGCCCCTTTTCCCGTGGTATCCAAAGGAATATTCAATATTCCAATTCTCTGTGACTACACAAACATTCTGATCAATTTTTATGAACATTGGGCCAAAATTGTAGCCTGTACAATGCTAACAAGAATTTTGTCTTTTAGGCCCCTTTTCCCATGATATCAATGAAAAGGTTCCAATTATCAACAGAGTTCACCCCATATAAACCCCAAGAATCAACAACATAGGGCCCTATTAAAAAATACCGTTTCGAGATGAAAAGGTTTTCCAAGTCAAAGATCAAAATGTTAGAGATCTAACTCTTAACCCCTATATAAACCCCAAGAATCAACAACACAGGGCCCTTTTTTCATTGCAAAATAATTAATTTTATAATGATTTGGTAAAGAGTTAAAGAGAATATATTAGTTGCAAAATAGAAGCAAGTCTGATTATAAATCCAAAGACTAGAGATTCAAATAGGAGAGGTTAAGGGATTTCTAAATTGCAAAATATCTTTCAATGTTTATCAAACCCTGTGATGTGGGTATTCATTTGAATGATCTAATCAAAACTATTTAAATGAGTACCAACAACAAAGGATAGCTTAAATAACTAATAGAATGTATTTACCCCCTTTTACATGCAGCTCCCCATTCTGGCCGAGTTTGGGTAAACAATTCCAGCCTTTTGTTTATTTAATAGGATTAGACATTTCCCCAGTGGGGGATCAAAACCTAATAACTCCAGCTTTGTCAAGCTGTAGTTACGAGGTTTTGACTCCCACTAACCATATGTTACCTGTTTGATTTTTTAAAGAATTTTCTTAGGATTTCTAAAGTCTGACACTGCCACACCCACATTTTTTGACAAATCTTAAAATTTGTGGACAAATTACCAAAAGAGTCACTAAAAGAACATTCCTGCCAAGTTTGGTTCAAATTGGCCCAATGGTTGATTTTTAAAGAATTTTCTTACGATTTATAAGCCCCGCCCTGCCACGCCCACATTCTTTGACGAATCAAAAATTTGCGAACAAGTTTTGAAAAAGGTCACCTCAGGAACATTCCTGCCAAGTTTGGTCACAATTGGCCAAATGGTTCTGGAGGAGAAGATGTTTAAAGAAATTGTGGACGGACGGACGGACGGACAGACGGACGGACGGACGACGGACGGTGAGCGACCACAATAGCTCACCTTGAGCACTTTGTGCTCAGGTGAGCTAAAAACCCAGGAAACTACCTTAGAGCAATATCATAATTATGTAACTCAAATATGAAGTTTCATCAAATTCGGCTATGTGGTTATGGAGAAATTGCTTTGTACAGATGGAATTAAAATAAAACATACAGACTGACAAACAAACAGAAATTTACAAATTGACCTAGATCTATGACCTTGAACCTACCTTAATATATATTTCAAATAGAACATCTACTTATGATAAAGAACACATAAATGTAGATGCTATGCCCCTGATAAGCAGATTTTTACAAGAAGTCCCCTTTTTCTGTGACAAGGTTTCATATTGAAAAGCAAAGAAAAGTACCTCTAAGCAATATTATAAGCAATGCAAATATTAAGTTTTGTCAAAGGAGGGGTTTCCATAAGGCCATTTTCCTGGGACCTAAATTTTCCAATGATATTTTTAGTACAAATAGATACATAAAGGGGACGTGTTTTGCCGAAAAGTCTGAATCGAACGGACCTTTGGTTTGGTGTATATTGTATATTGAAAGTGGGTGGGGTAATTCTTTTCAGGCGCTACCCAAGGTTCTTATTAATCAATTTTCTATCGAAATGTAAATAATTGGCGATTTTTTTAAAAATATTATGTTTTGTATATGAGCCCATGTCAAGATGACATTAAATCCATTGGCTTGCTTATTATATATATCAAAATATTTGGAATTTTATGTAATTTTTCAATTTTTTGTATATTTTCATCTCCCAACTTTGCGGAAAACATCAACACGTTTTTATAAAGCGACATAATGGAATAATACTTTAGATGAGAACTTATTAATAAATCGTCATTGCAAAATTATGAGGGATTTTTGATAGCTAGTCGGGTAAATGAGTTACGGGCCCTTGAATGCACGAAAACCCATGACAAATTGTGGAATAAATAACAAAATACATTTTTTCTGACTTTCTTTCGTATAGAAAGGCAGAAATGTTTAATTAGCTTGAATTATAGCTGGCCTCAGCAAATAGTACTACAAATAAGCTATTGCGGTCACTTTCGTCTGTTGTCCGTCCGTCTGTCTGCCAGTCCATAATATCAGGTTTACACTCTAGAATCCACAAAAATTATCCGATCTTCACCAAACTTTGTCAAAATGTGTAAGGTCATAAGCCCCTGTGATAGATTAATTTTGGACGGAATCGCTGCAGAAAGTGCTGAGTTATGTGCCCTTGAATGTCAAAAAATGCTTTTTTTGACAATTATTGCATTCAAAAATTTTCAAATATAACCCAATCAAATGCAAAACCAAGTGAAAACGTTTGCATTTATAATATCTTGGGTGAGTGTGATTTTCATTCAGATTGAAAATGTAAATTTTGAGTTATCCGCCCTTGAATTTGGCAAAATTGCATTTGACCAATATTTTGGGGATTTTTAGAGTGATGATAAAGTTGAAAACTGTAATTATGCCAAATTCAAGGGCACATAATTCAGTATGTTAGTTTATAATCAAGCTGAAAATTAAACTCCTGCAAGATATTATGGTCAGCATCATTCTGTCCAAATTTTGTCATTGTGAGTCTATAATCGTGGCCGCAAAAGTGAAAAAAGTGTCTAAAACTGAAATTTTGTCAATTTCAAGGGCACATAACTCAGATTGTAGCAATGCAATCATCCTGAAAATTATACATAAGCAAGATCTTGTTGTCAACTAGATTCTGTCCAAATATCTTGATTGGTTAACAATTATGGTTGTTAGAGTGAAAACAAAGTCGAAAATGGCAATTTTGTCAAATTCAAGGGCACATAACTCAAGATGTAAAATTCTGATTAAGCTGAAAATTACATCCAGGCAGGATATAATGCTGATATATATTCTGTCTAAGTTTTGTCTTGATTGGTTGATATTTGTAGATTTTAGAGTAAAAATAAAGTCAAAATCGGCTATTTTTGACATTCAAGGGCAGATAACTCAGGTGATTCTCGTTCAATCCAAATTCTTTGAAGGAATCTGAGAGAGGGTCACTCAAGGATCATTCCTGTGAAGTTTAGTTGAAATCCATCCAGTAGTTTCTGAGAAAAAGATTTTTAAAGAAAAAGCTTACGGACGCACGGACGCACGCACTGACGCACGACAGACACATCGCCATGACAATAGCTCGCTGGCCTGAAAGGCCAGTGGAGCTAAAAATGTATTTTGTTATTTATTCCACAATTTGTCATGGGTTTTCGTGCATTCAAGGGCCCGTAACTCATTTACCCGACTAGCTATCAAAAATCCCTCATAATTTTGCAATGACAATTTATTAACAAGTTCTCACCTAAAGTATTATTCCATTATGTCGCTTTATTAAAACGTGTTGATGTTTTCCGCAAAGTTGGGAGATGAAAATAAACAAAAAATTGAAAAATTGCATAAAATTCCAAATATTTTGATAGATGTTATAAGCAAGCCAATGGATTTAATGTCATCTTGACATGGGCTCATATACAAAACATAATATTTTTAAAAAAATCGCCAATTATTTACATTTCGATAGAAAATTGATTAATAAGAACCTTGGGTAGCGCCTGAAAAGAATTACCCCACCCACTTTCAATATACAATATACACCAAACCAAAGGTCCGTTCGATTCAGACTTTTCGGCAAAACACGTCCCCTTTATGTATCTATTTGTACTAAAAATATCATTGGAAAATTTAGGTCCCAGGAAAATTGCCTTATGGAAACCCCTCCTTTGGCTCTGCGGTTAATGAGAAATTGCTTCTGACAGATTTCATGTAATTTCTCTTTTTCTGTTGCCATGGCAACCAGAGTTGGGTTTTTTCTTATAAATTGCAATTCTGTTAGCAATTTTTTAAATGCGACCTCCTACGGAATATTTCTGCCTAGTTTGGTGGAAATTAGCCTGTTAGTTTAGGAGGAGATATCATTCAATGATGTCATTGAGATTTGGTGGAAAATCTCCTTTTCTGTTGCCATGGCTACCAGAGCTTTAAAAGGATTTCAATTCTTTTATCAATTTTCAAAGGAACCTCCTCAGAAATATTTCTGCCAAGTTTGGTTGAAATTGGCCAAGTAGTTTAGGAGATGTTGTTCAAAGAAATTATTGAGAATTAGTCAAATTTCTCCTTTTCTGGTGCCATGGCAACCAGAGTTTTTAGTCAATTTCAATTCTTTTAGCAATTCTAAAAGAGGACCTCCTAAGGAATATTTTTGCCAAGTTTAGTTGAAATTGACCTGGTAGTTTAGGAGGAGATGTCGTTCAAAGATAGTTTTGAGATTCATTCAAATTTCTCCTTTTCTGTTGCCATGGCAACTAGAGTTTTTTATGGATTTCAATTCTTTTAGCAATTCTGAAAGAGGGTCACCTAATAAACATTCCTGCCAAGTTTGGTTGAAATTGGCCCAGTACTTTAGGAAGAGATGTTGTTCAAAGATAGTATTGAGATTCAGTTAAATTTCTCCTTTTATGTTGCCATGGCAACCAGAGTTTTTTTAAGGATTTCAATTTTTTTATCAATTCTAAAAGGGGGTCACCTAAGGAACATTCCTGTCAAGTTTGGTTGAAATTGGCCAAGTAGTTTCGGAGGAGATGTCGTTCAAAGATAGTATTGAGATTCAGTCAAATTTCTCCTTTTCTGTTGCCATGGCAACCAGAGTTTTTTATGTATATCAATTCTTTTAGTAATTCTGAAAGGGGGTCACCTAAGGAACATTCCTGCCAAGTTTGGTTGAAATTGGCCAAGTAGTTTAGGAGGAGATGTCATTTAAAGAAATTGTTGACGGACGACGCACGACGGACGACGCAAGACGGACGATGCACGGACGCCGGACAAAAGGTGATCACAATAGCTCACTTGAGCACCTTGTGCTCAGGTGAGCTAAAAATATGATCGGCAGAGTTACGGTTCTTGTGCACTGCACCTCTCCATAATGAGATCTACCCGGACAAGAATCAAGTTTGAAAATCAACAAAGGGCAATAACTCAAAAAATATGATCGGCAGAGTTACGGTTCTTGTGCACTGCACCTCTCCATAATGAGATCTATTCACCTGTAAAGTTTCATGATTCTACCTAACATAGTTTTTGAGTTATGCTCCAAACAAGAATCAAGTTTGAAAATCAACAAAGGGCAATAACTAAAAAAATTTATCAGCAGAGTTACGATTCTTGTGCACTGCACCTCTCCATAATGAGATCTATCCACCTATGAAGTTTCATGATTCTACCTTTAATACTTTTCGAGTTATGCTCCGGACAAGGTTTGGTCTACGGACAGACCGACCGACCTACGGACGGACCGACCGACCAACCTTCCGATCGACCGACCGACACTTACAAAACAAGAGATGTTTGTAAAACATATATGCCCCCTCAAGGGCCTACATTTGATGTAGGTCAAAGTCCAAGGTCAAGTTAACAAGGTCCAAGGTCATGGTCAAATATGAAAGGTCTTGGTAGGAGGTGTATATGTGTGAAATATCAAGGCTGTATATGTAAAAGTAAAATAAAACATAGGCCAGGTTAAAGTTTTTAAAAGTAGGCCAAATGCCAAGGTCAAGGTCATGGTCAAATGTGAAAGGTCTTGGTTGGAGGTGTCCATGTGTGAAATATCAAGGCTGCAGGTGTAAAAGGACATGATATATATGCCTGGTTTAAGTCTTTTTAAAAGTAGGTCAAACTCCAAGGTCAAGGCTGCAATATTCAAGGTCATGGTCAAATGTGAAAGGTCTTGGTAGGAGGTGTCAATGTGTAAAATATCGAGACTGTATAGGTAACAGGACATGAGATATAGGCCTAGTTTAAGTTTTTTAAAAGTAGGTCAAACTTCAAGGTCAAGGTCATGGTCAAAAGTGAAATGTCTTGGTTGTAAGTGACCATGTGTGAAATATCAATGCTGTATGTGTAAAATGACATTAAATATAGGCCAGGTTAATGTATTATAAAAGTAGGTCAAATACCAAGGTCAAGGTCACAAGGTCCAAGGTCATGGTCAAATGTGAAAGGTCTTGGTCATAGGTGTCCATGTGTCAAATATCAAGGCTGTATGTGTAAAAGGACATGATATATCAGCTAGGTAAAAGTTTTTATAAAAGTAGGTTAAAGTCCAAGGTCAAGGTCACAAGGTCCAGGGTCATTGTCAAATGTGAAAGGTCTTGGTAGGATGTGTACACATGTGAAATATCAAGGCTGCATGTGTAATAGAACATGAGATATAGGCGCAGTTTATTTTTTTCAAAAGTAGGTCAAACTCTAAGGTCAGGGTCACAAGATCCAAGGTCATAGTCATATGTGATAGGTCTTGGTCGGAGGTTTCCATGTGTCAAATATCAAGGCTGTATGTGTAAAAGAACATGATATATCAGCCAGGTTAAAGTTTTTAAAAAGTAGGTCACACTCCAATGTCAAGGTCACAAGGTTCAAGGTCATGGTCAATTGTGAAAGGTCTTGGTAGGAGGTGTCCATGTGTGAAATATCAAGGCTGTATGTGTAATAGGTCATGAGATATATGCCCGGTTAATTTTTTTAAAAGTAGGTCAAACTCCAAGGTCAAGGTCACAAGGTCCAAGATCATGGTCAATTGTGAATGATGTTGATATGAGGTATCTATGTGTGAGATATCAAGGCTGTATGTGTAAAAATACATGAGATATAGGCATTGTTAAGAATTAAGTGTAACTAGATGCCGAAGGGCAACATGTCGAGCCCGCTCATTTTGAAGAAAGAAGACCATACCTATGTCTACAGCTGTCATTACAATGGCGTTGTAAAAGTGGGGACAAAATAAGTTGGAATGATGGGGATCATGGTGAGACAGTTTATTGTTCACAAAATATTACATGTCTATGTATTTATAACGAGATACCAGAATGGATTAATTTGAGTATACATATGTGACCCGTCACGCTAAAAGGGACCTTATGCTAAGTCCATAAAACCAAATTCCGAGAAATATACCAGACCAAGCAGAAGTCCATCCGATGTCGTATTTGGAAAACGAAAATATTGTAAGGTAGAGAAAACATTCTAGATTCAGAAAATACTTAAACGTGAAAAGTTTTGACCCTAGTCAGGCTGCGCGGACTGCGCAGACGGACTAGGGTCGATACTTTTCACAAATCCGATAAGGTCCCTTTTAGCGCGACGGGTCACATATAAGGAAAATAAGCCATGCCCCCTGGCACCCATTTTTTGTACGGATCGGAATAATTTGAACATTCTGAGAAGTACGAAAATTAGCTGCACGTAGCTGTACGTGGCCATGTTTTTTACGGATTGAGATAATTTGAACAATCTTGGTAGAGGGCCATCCAAAGAATATTTGTGCCAAATTAAGGAATGGCCCGGACAAGCAAAAATCAACTCATTTTTTACATTTGACCTCAAAGTTTGACCTTGACCTTTCATCTTGGAATCTGGTTCTTGCACGCGACACTCCATCTTACTGAGCTTGACATTTGTGCCAAGTTATTTCTGATTCCCTCCATCCATGGTGAAGTTATGGCCCGGACAAGCAAAAATCATCTCATTTTTGACATTTGACCTCCAAGTTTGACCTTGACCTTTGAGCTTGGAATCTGGTTTTTGCACGCGACACTCCGCCTTACTGAGCTTGACATTTGTGCCAAGTTATTTCTGAATCCCTCCATCCATGGTGAAGTTATGGCCCGGACAAGCAAAAATCATCTCATTTTTGACATTTGACCTCCAAGTTTGACCTTGACCTTTGAGCTTGGAATCTGGTTCTTGCACGCGACACTCTGCCTTACTGAGCTTGACATTTGTGCCAAGTTATTTCTGAATCCCTCCATCCATGGTGAAGTTATGGCCCGGACAAGCAAAAATCATCTCATTTTTGACATTTGACCTCCAAGTTTGACCTTGACCTTTGAGCTTGGAATCTGGTTCTTGCACGCGACACTCTGCCTTACTGAGCTTGACATTTGTGCCAAGTTATTTCTGAATCCCTCCATCCATGGTGAAGTTATGGCCCGGACAAGCAAAAATCTTCTCATTTTTGACATTTGACCTCCAAGTTTGACCTTGACCTTTGAGCTTGGAATCTGGTTCTTGCACGCGACACTCCGCCTTACTGAGCTTGACATTTGTGCCAAGTTATTTCTGAATCCCTCCATCCATGGTGAAGTTATGGCCCGGACAAGCTCCATCCGGACGGACGCACGCACTAACGCACGCACGCACTAACGCACGCACGCACTAACGCACTAACGCACATACACCGAACCGCCATTGTGACAACTATGTCGAGCTCACCGCAAGCGGGCTCGACAAAAATCAACAAAGGGCAATAACTCCAAAGAGTTGATCGGCAAGGTTATGGTTCTTGTGCACTGCACCTCTCCATAATAAGATCTATCCACCTGTAAAGTTTCATGATTCTACCTTACATACTTTTTGAGTTGTGCTGCGGACAAGAATCAAGTTATAAAATCAACAAAGGGCAATAACTCAAAAATTTTGATCGGAAGAGTTACGGTTCTTGTGCACTGCACCTCTTCATAATGAGAGCTATCCACCTGTGAAGTTTCATGTTTCTACCTTAAATACTTTTGAGTTATGCTCCGGACAAGAATCAAGTTTGAAAATCAACAAAGGGCAATGACTCAAAAAATTTGATCGGCAGAGTTACGGTTCTTGTGCACTGCACCTCTCCATAATGAGATCTATCCACCTGTGAAGTTTCATGATTCTACCTTACATACTTTTTGAGTTATGCTCCGGACAAGAATCAAGTTATAAAATCAACAAAGGGCAATAACTCAAAACATTTGATTGGCAAAGTTACGGTTCTTGTGCACTGCACCTCTCCATAATGAGATCTATCCACCTGTGAAGTTTCATGATTCTACCTTACATACTTTTTGAGTTATGCTCCGGACAAGAATCAAGTTTGAAAATCAACAAAGGGCAATAACTCAAAAATTTTGATCGGCAGAGTTACGGTTCTTGTGCACTGCACCTCTTCATAATGAGATCTATCCACCTGTGAAGTTTCATGTTTCAACCTTAAATACTTTTCGAGTTATGCTCCGGACAAGAATCAAGTTTGAAAATCAACAAAGGGCAATAACTCAAAACATTTGATTGGCAGAGTTACGGTTCTTGTGCACTGCACCTCTCCATAATGAGATCTATCCACCTGTGAAGTTTCATGATTCTACCTTACATACTTTTTGAGTTATGCTCCGGACAAGAATCAAGTTATAAAATCAACAAAGGGCAATAACTCAAAACATTTGATTGGCAGAGTTACGGTTCTTGTGCACTGCACCTCTCCATAATGAGATCTATCCACCTGTGAAGTTTCATGATTCTACCTTACATACTTTTTGAGTTATGCTCCGGACAAGAATCAAGTTATAAAATCAACAAAGGGCAATAACTCAAAAACATTTGATTGGCAGAGTTACGGTTCTTGTGCACTGCACCTCTTCATAATGAGAGCTTTCCACCTGTGAAGTTTCATGTTTCTACCTTAAATACTTTTCGAGTTATGCTCCGGACAAGAATCAAGTTTGAAAATCAACAAAGGGCAATAACTCAAAAATTTTGATCGGCAGAGTTACGGTTCTTGTGCACTGCACCTCTCCATAATGAGATCTATCCACATGTGAAGTTTCATGATTCTACCTTACATACTTTTTGAGTTATGCTCCGGACAAGAATCAAGTTATAAAATCAACAAAGGGCAATAACTCAAAAAATTTTATCGGCAGAGTTACGGTTCTTGTGCACTGCACCTCTCCATAATGAGATCTATCCACCTGCGAAGTTTCATGATTCTACCTTTAATACTTTTTGAGTTATGCTCCGGACAAGGTTTGGTCTATGGACAGACCGACCGACCTACGGACGGACCGACCGACCGACCTTCCGACCGACACTTGCAAAACAATATACCCCCATTTTCTTCGAAAGGGGGCATAACAATAAACCCCCATTTCCTTCGAAAGGGGGCATAATTACCTGTAAGTTGACAACACAATCACACTCTTCCCCCTTCAGTTCTGCGCTGATCTCCATGTAGGACGACTCATACGCAATGTTTGACCAATATCTGACAACACCCTCCGGCGACACGGCAATACAGGCAGCTGATTGGCTGTCACCATTACTGGGCAGTACACACACTCGCTCCGCACTGTGAGCTAGATCACTAGGTGGTAGGGTTAACTCTTTACATAATACATTCTGAAGAAGAAACATGAATAATAAATGTCTTCAGCAATATTTAGCAAATATTTCATTAAACATCTTGACCATCTGTAAGACAAAGTGTTGTTGCAATCACTGTCCTAAGTTTGAGTCTGATGCAACAATTATAAATTCCATTGGATATTCTTGTCAGATTTTACTATTGGTTTGGTTATTGCATTTGTCCAATAAATCATGCACAGTTACTAGGTTTAGTCACCAATGTTAGGAATGTATAAATTCATTCATTTAAAAGTTTATTTTATAAAAGCCAAATATGTATGTTTGATATAGCAAAATTGATATTTATTTCTAATTGGACATGTAATATTTCATGCATGATACCCCAAGAAATATTCAACCTTTCAAATTGAAAGCCATTTCAGACAAAAAAAAGTATGCTACACTGGAGTGTATATCACATGAAATATTTAGCGAAAAGTAGAAAATGCTGGTTATTAGAATCTTCTTCTAGAATCTTTACCCTCTATGTTTTTTCGAACTTACTAAACAGGATTTGTTTGGGAAAGGCACGAAACCGACTACTACTACGACCTACCCTTCCAGCATGGGCTTGCCTGAATCTCCACACAAACAGCTGTCTACCACCAACCAGCCAGGCCCAGCCTGAATCATCTATCTGTACACTGATCTTAGACGATCCTGGAGTAGAGATAAATTTGTTGTTTGCCAATCAAAGCTACAGATAGGAGAGAGGGTGAGGGCTTTTCAAAATGCAATGTTTCATTTATTATTCATCAAACCACATGTTGTCGGTACTCATTAGAATCGTCTCATCAAAATCAATCGAATGAGTAGCCACAACATAGGGTTGGGATTTAAAATAACACATTCTGAATGCCAAACCTTTTGTTGTGAGTATTGATTTAAATTGTCTCTCTGATGAACAAGAAATAAAATATTGCATTTTGAAAACCCTGTCCTCTACCATCTCTAATCTGGAGGTCTTAGAACAAGTTAGAAGAATTATACATTAACTACTGAAAATAAATCTTCATGGAGAAATTAATTAAAAGTTGTTTTCTTTTTCTGACAAAACAGTTTCTGTAATTTGAGACTTGAATTGGACTTTACCATGTTTCAAGGGAGATATCTTTTATCTGCCTAATACATGTTTAACCCTTCTTATGTAGTTCGCATCACATTTCTGTTCTGACCAAAGCTTTAACAGGCAGTATACAAAGATCAGCCAGCACAGACATGCAGTCTGGTCTTAGCTTACACTGCCTGCTTTCTACTGAATTATTTTGGCAAAAACTTGAGATAAACTTATTGAATTACATTGGCAAGTTTTTTTAAGTCTAAATCTAGAATCAACAGGACACGGGGTAATATATCCCTTTCCCAAACAAGACCTGGTTTTGATGTCCCTAATAGAAAAGGCTTGGGAAAACATTGAAACAAAAGAAGAAACTGCAGATAACCAGCAGTTTCTCCTTTTGTCTCAATATTTTCTATGCCACATTTTACACAAATCCTATCTTAAAAAACATCCATTTTGTCATTTGTGGCAGTTTTTGAAGTGGATCACCCTAAAATTTTAACGTTTGGGAAAGGGTTAAGTCTAAATCTAGAATCAGCATGAATAGGGGCAATATATTGTGATACTCCAGAAGAGGTTGGGAGATGGCATAACTTACTATCCGCATAAGTAAGAACTTCTGTAATGAGGACAGGGAGAGGAATGCCATATTTCTCTATTCTAAAGTTGGGAGTTTCTTCAATAAGTTGTGAGGCTTGAAGGACGGATCTGTTTTGGTGACCCCTGAAAAACAGTAAACAGAAGAAATTTATAGGTGTCATATTTTTTTTATTTCATTTTACCTTAACCCTTTCCCAAACAAGACCTGCTTTTGACTTCCCTAATGGAAAACATTTGTGAAAACATTGATGCAAAAGAAGAAAGTGCTGATATAATCAGCACTTTCTCCTTTTGCCTCAATATTTTCTGGGCAAAAGTGTACAAAAAGCCTTGCTTTATCAACAACAACCATTTTGTTTTCTGCAGTATATTTTAAGTTGAATAACCCTAATATTGTTCGATAACCCTAAAGTTGGGTGATTCTTCAATAAGTTGTGAGGCTTGAAGGACTGATCTGTTTTGGTGACCCCTGTAAAATAGTAAACAGAAGAACATTACAGGTGCCAAAACCGTGCCATACATTACATTATACTTTAAACAAGAGTTGTCCGCGGACAACATAGCTCGCCTATACGGGAGCTTGTCACAAAAAAAGCTAATTTTTTAATGTAGGTCAAACTCCAAGGTCAAGGTCACAAGGTCAAAGGTCATGGTCCCAAATGCAAGGTCTTGGCAGGAGGTATCCAGGTGTGAAATATCAAGGCTCTATCAATAATAGTGCATCAGATATAAGCCAGGTTAAAGTTTTTTTAAAAGTAGGTCAAACTCAAAGGTAAAGGTCACTAGGTCAAAGGTCATGGTCACAAAATGAAAGGTCTTGTCTAGATGTATCTATGTATGAAATATCAAGGCAGTATCTCTAATAGTGCCCGAGATATAGACCAGGTTAAAGTTTTTCAAGTGAAGACGCGACGGGACAGGACGCAACGCCGACACTAGGGCTGTGACATTTGCTCCCCGAACATAAATAAAAGTCCCGGCTCGCTAAAAAATGAAATAGGAATGTTAGGTCTTTAATCTTGACAAAAAATATATTCCTCGTAAACAGCGCAGTAATTTGGCTTAAAATTTTCAATATTTCCACAACAAAATAATGCTCTTTATGACGAAAATAATTTTAAGTAAAATTTGTAAAACAACAAGATGTGTTTGTGAAACAAGAATGCCCCCGAAATGGCCAAAATTAAGTTTTCAAACAGACAGACTAGAGCTCGTGATAAGAGGGTTGATGACTTTTCAAAGACTGAAATATTTCACTAAAATTTCATCAAACCGGTTACCCTATGGTGTGGGTACTCATTAGAATATTCTCATGGAGATGATTTACATGAGTACCCACAATATGGAAAGGAGAATTTGTATGTGTCTTGTCTGATACTAACCATAATTACTCTAATAAACGCCAATATTCTAATAAACGTCCCCCCCCCCCCAATCTGGGCTGAAAATCTGCTTACTTCAAGCACAATTTCAGCAAAAAAGGGTGATTCTAATAAACGCCCATCCCCCATCACAGATTGAAATAATGTAGGTCATAAAAGAAGATCATTTCCAAAACAAATGAAACAAGAGTTGTCCGTGGACAACGTAGCTCGCCTATACAGGAGCTTGTCACAAAAACAGCAATTTCTTTTAAAAGTAGATCAAACTCCAAGGTCAAGGTCAAAGGTAATGGTCCCAAATGAAAGGTCTTGTCGAGATGTATCTATGTATGAAATATCAAGGCTGTATCTCTAATAGTGCCTGAGATAAAGGCCAGGTTAAAGTTTTTCGAAAGTAGGTCAAACTCCAAGGTCAAGGTCACTAGGTCAAAGGTCATGGTCCCACATGAAAGGTCTTGTCGAGATGTATCTATGTATGAAATATCAAGGCTGTATCTCTAATAGTGCCTGAGATAAAGGCCAGGTTAAAGTTTTTCAAGTGAAGACGCGACAGGACACGACACTAGGGCTGTGACATTAGCTCCCCGGACATAAAGTCCGGGCTCGCTAAAAAGGATGTCTAGCCCTCAATCTATTTGCATGGAAGGAGTTTTATCAAAGTCATATTTTTGACAGGCCGTATAACAAAACCTTGCCAAATTTGACTTACTTGACACTTGATACGCAAATTTTGACTACCAAATTAGAATACAAGAAATGTACCTCTAATTAATGCCCACCCCCTACTTTTCCATCGACCATGTTTCTAATAAACACCCAGGTGTATTAGAATAATTACGATATTTGTCTAATGTGATCGGTTGTCAAGGTGGTCATACCACGTGATAAATGACGTCATAAACTGACGGTGTAATGGTAAATTGTCACCCCGACACACCACGGCTGGAATTTTCAAACGGCTGTAAGTACTTTGTTTTTTATTCAATTTAAACAAGACCTAGTCTATTCGAAGTGTAATTTTGTAAGCTTAACCCGTATATTTACATCTTGTACCCAAAAGTCACTGTTTTTGCAAAAATCGTGGACAACTGATTGAAAACGACAAAAATAAACCCTGCTACAACGGAAAGCGAAATCAAAATTGATACAAATTAACTATTTATGAGCTGGTTACATGGTATCTCTGTACGTTTATAGCATTTTCAGTCTTAAATTATTTTTTTAGATAAATCAGAAGTAGAAAAGCAAATAAAATCTTGCCGGTAAAAGGACAACTATGAGAAAGCTATATCGGGCAGCAGATATTAGGAAGCTACATTGGAAAGCAGAAATTATAAATATTTCACACCCGACTATTACCATAGTTTTCATGTGTTTTTTTTTTTTTTCGAGCCCGATTGCGGTGAGCGAGACATAGTTCCTTGTCACTATATAACAGCTAGGTGTACGTGCGTAAGTCAGTCCGTCAGTTCGCCCGTTTTAGTCCGTGGCATAACTCCAACATTTATGAATGGATTTGAAGCAAATATAGCGGAAATTTTGTTCTTTGTCAATGTAGACCTGATGTTTGGAAGAAATATCAGAAAACTACAAGGTCAAGGTAACAGCTCACTGTCAAATGTCAAAATGAAATTCATCTAGAGCATTTTGCGGACTCGATAGCAATTTTCATGGGACAACCATCTAGTTTGTTTGTGTTTTCCCTGGCTGCTGAGTATTTGACTAGTCATGCGTAAAAAGACCGCAATGGAACTCTATTCCCGTTTAGTCTGTGCAAACTGCACAGTCTGATACAGGTCGTTACTTTTCACCATTCTCATTTGGTCCCCCTTTGTGTGACTAGTCCCGTATATTTCCGAGTGACTTGAAATGTAAACATGACACCACATTTTTAACTTAAAGATCTATAAACTTTGTCTGAGATTCGTGTTCGTTCTTGAACTAGTCCTGTCCATGTGTCTAATTATATGACGACAGTTCCATCGTTACTTTAACGTTTCTAGGTTATAAAAAAAAAAATAATAATAATAAATAAATAAATAAACCGGATTATTCACACACGATTAACATTCAATCTTTGTTTATTTTTCGGATGATGGTAGGCCTAACTTGTGAAAAAAGATAATAAAGATCGAAAAAAGAAGAACTAAAAGTTGCCTAACTTCTAAAACAATTTGCAATGATGAAAATTGCCAATTACGTGGAATTCCCTGTGAGACACGTAGATGTCATAGATATCAAACGTTCACCATTGAAGCCTGTTACACCTCGTCAACTAAAGCGAATTAGAAGCGGTGGAAAGAGGTCTGTGGTGAAACAGACACCAACCAAATAGTCATCTACAAAATAAGTATGAAGAGCCCTACTTAGAATTCAACACACCGAAGTTACAAAGACATAATATGTGATAAACAGTTGAATAAAACATTATGGTTCGCAAAAGATACTCATTTGCATGTGTTTTCTGAAACCATTCATAATTATGCTTTCCAATGTAGCTTGGTAGAAATTGCTTGCCGTTGTAGCAGATTCATGACGGCCTTTACTACGATGTCCTCGTACAGTTTTACCAATAGCACGTTTTTATGTAGGTAAATTTAGACTCATTTCAATGTCACTATGAAGTTATCAACATATTATTGATACAAATATGCCATTTTTCTTACAAATTTTGGGTTTGCTTACCGTAGTATCTACCAGATTTTTTCCGGTCTTCTACCAGATTTTCTCCGGTTTCACGAAGTTGTCCACGAATATTGCTTAACCCGCACTTTTTTGGAACAAGGTGTAAACATGTTTTTATAAATTACAAAATTGCGCTTCG
This sequence comes from Fragum sueziense, assembly GCA_963680895.1. Classification (NCBI taxonomy): domain Eukaryota; kingdom Metazoa; phylum Mollusca; class Bivalvia; order Cardiida; family Cardiidae; genus Fragum; species Fragum sueziense. The sequence goes on from OY804593.1 coordinate 65,817,041, forward strand.
AATAGGCCCAGTCTCGCTTATCTTAAACAAAAGATATAGTAATTACAGCCGTTTGAAATGTTGATGTGGGGTGACAATTTACATTAACACCATCAGTTTATGACGTCATTAATCACGTGGTATGACCACCTTGGTTGTTGATCTCCTTGTATTGCAGTTATTAGTCTATATGGAGCTCGTGAGTGGAATTGCGACCAGGTTGTTCATGATCTTGTAAAACATGACGATTCTGTTTCTGGCTCTCCTCTCCTCTAATGAATCCCAATCAAGCCAGTGTTCTCCCCAGCCCAATAAGCTGTATCGGCCCCACTACAGCTTCATGTACATCACTATAATGCCCCTACAGCTTCAAAATTACCCCTACAGCTTAATTTCTCCAAAATAGTCACCAAATAGAGACATTCAGAGGTATTTTGTGTCAAAAACTGATAACTAATGCATTGTTATACATTAAAATGTGACAATTCTGTATAAAACCATAGTGGGAAAAGAAGAAATTGCTCAAATTGAGCAATTTCTTCTTTTCCCATTATGTTTTTATTCACATTTATTTGCATGGACACAATGTCAATTTGCCCCTACAGCTTCAAATTATTCTGCGGAGAACCCTGCAAGCTGTTTGAGCATGTTGGTGACATATACAGGATCTCTGCTGGAGTAGTAGCCTGTTGCAAATCTGGCTGCTTGATGCTGTACTTTCTCTAGGATGTTGACTTGTTGGGCTGTATATGGGTGCCATACAGAGGATGCATATTCGAATACTCGTCTGGCGAGTGTTGTGTATGTCTGCGCTCTTACTTCATGTGGGCATCCTCTTAGGTTTCTTCTCAGGAATCCTAGAGATCTGGTAGCTTTGGCCAGTGATTTTTTACCTGCGCATCCTGCAACATTTACTCATATTTGGTCTCTGATATGCAAAGTTTTAATTGAAGTGAGTCCCAGGATGCAACAATTTTTACAGACTTCCTATTGAAAATAGTGTATTAGACTCGCTAAGCTAGTAGCTGGACTCATTGATATGGAATCCAGCGAGTCCCCAGGACTCACGGTCTTAACCCATTACCACACAGTGACGCCTTTCGACGCCCGACAAGATAAAGGCTTAGGAAAACATTGTGGATGACAAGCAATTTTTTCATTTCCCACAATGTTTTCTACCTCAAAAGTCATAAAATTTTGAAATTTCAACACATTGAAATTGTTGTCTTCAACTTCTTTCAATTTGGACAAGCTTATAAATTTGCCGTCCGGTAATGGGTTAAGATTGTAAAAAGATCACTGTTTGGCAGCAGTTTGTTGGACAGACATGCCATAATATTTCCAGTGGAATCCGGTACATTAGATGAACAATTTCCTGGATTTGCAATGTTTTTCCGGGACTCATCATCCCCCCCCCCCTCGGGAGCAGATTCTCGACTGCGATGGATTCAAAGTAGAAAATGGTGCGTTCAGTTATTTGTCATCACTAAACATAATGCAATCGTAAAATGGTAGATTCTACAAAATGTGAAATGTCTGCCCATGATCATTCAAATATTCAGTATTGCAAAGGGATGGTCATCGCATAGATCTAGATAAATTCCCGTAAATTAAATAAAACACACACTTTTGGCCGCTATGTTCTTTTACAGAATGAAAAAATACCTTGTCATTTTTTAGATCCGTGTTTAACAAAATCCAATCTTTTGTTTGGGAGAGTTAGTGATCGGAATAATGTTCGCACCTTTGAATTCAAAATGCTTTAACTATGGTACGAAAATGCGATATTTACGCGGTTACTGCATGAAGAAGCATTGAGAAAAACGTGTTTCCAAATTTAGTTGCTACATGCGGCGCGTTTGATGTTTGAAAGACGCCGCCACATCTATCGGTGACCTTTATGCCGGTGACCTCGGTGAACTTGGAAAGTCACACGCGCAAGCTTTGTAACACATCAATCACTCTTTCCAGGGCTTTTTCTCCTTCTTTAGTAGAGGCCGATCTTCGGTGACTTCACAATTGCGAAAAGCCTGGTTTTTTCACAACTGTGGCAAGAAAATTTCACAAAAATCGGTAGCCTAATAAAATTCCCAATCACAGGGTTGTCATTAAATCTAATAGCGAAATTATTCGTTCATGGTTAAAATATCTGAGACATTTTTCACATTTTAGTATGGTTTACACATCAAAAGGTTAAACTACAGAGCCAAAAGTTCTCAATTTAGCGTGTTATAAATACAACTTCGGCTGCAAAGTGAAAGAAGAAATTGTCAAATCGATTGTACTCTCCCGCTAATTAAAATCGAACACATTGAAACACTATAAAATATGTTTCAGCATTTCGTCGGTGCTATGACAAAATGGCGTAACAAATTAGTTACGCCATTTTGTCAATTTTTTTTTATAAATGCTTTCTACTAAGTATGTAGGAGCGCATATCCTGTCAAAACGGCGTTTTTCTACACCTATTAGAACCCTTTCAATTATCATGTGACAAAATTGCGTAACTCGATTTAGCTGACAAAACGGCGTTATACGTAGACAAATTTACACGAGAGTAATAGTGAGTTACGCAATTTTGACGGCATATTTTTTTAACATTTTTTAAAACGGCAAAAACGTTTTTGGCTCTCCTGAAAAAAATGGTTTTCGAGCAAAATTTCTATTACGCCATTTTGTCATAGCACCGACGATTTACTATCATAAATATTCTTTAGTAACGAGTATTATTGAATAGGTTGCAACTTACAACGCAAGCTTTAAAAGTATAAATAATCGAATCGCTTTAATCGCATCTTTTTAAAGAACATAATTCTGGTCATACTCGCCTGACAAAATAGAGCATACGTAAATAACGATCAAGTAATTAGTTTTCGCGGATTCCAATCTTCGTTAAAGTGACATTTCATTCCAATTTCAATTTTTTAAAGTATGTCTTGATGCCAAGATTGGTTATTCTAATGAGTATAAATACTATTAGTTTTTTTAAGTTTTGCCAATAAGCGAGAAACACGCTTTTAAAGTTGAGACATAATCGATAAATTGCATATAAATCCGAACTGTTGTCCACAACAATTTGTTCAATTTTAACACAAAAATATAAATTTCTCGTAAACGGCGCAATATTTTGGCTTGAAATTTTCAGAGTTTTCATAAGGGAATATGCTCTTTCAGGTAAAAATAAAAGTAAAATTTATGACAAAAAATTCTGAAATGTCACTTTAAAATCAAACCACACAACAGAAAAGATATGAAACGAGTTATAAAGTTGTGAAAATGTTAACATCAGCATATACCGTAGCTAGCCTACTTTGTATCGTTGGTAATGCCAACGCCGCCGATCATTGTTTTCTTTCTTTGAAGATTCACATTCTAGCATGACTGTTTGAAGGATTTATGACAGTTCACAGAAACGACGATTTGTTTGTTTAGGGAAGAAGCGCTGATAAGTGCTACATAAAGTTGATTAATAATGTCAGTAAATACATATCTCACTTGTGTTTTCATAATATTTTTCTGCTTGAAAAATGATTTTTTTTTCATTTTATACCACAAACCGCGCAGATAATCAGAGTAAACAAACCGGTCACGTGATCATTTCCATCTTTGTGTAACGGGTTTGGCAGAGATTTTTCTGGACAAATATATTCCTTCTAGCCATCGGATACATCAATTATCATAACAATCATGTAATTTGGTCATTATTCTGTCCGATGGTGTGTGTTTTTCATAGATTTTCATTCAATTTTACAGTATTTGAAAATTTTGTTCCATTTAAAAACTTTGCTATATCGCTGTTTATTGAATCCACGCGCGCCGTCATTGTTTACACCAATTTTTTTGGGAGCCTCGTTTTGATAACTTCTATTTGTTACTATTTTTAGCATGCCCCCATGGCACACCCGCTGGAGGACTCCCAGACCCCCTGCCTCCTACAATTTCTTTTGAGCCTCATACTTCAAATCTTATTGAGAACCCTGAAATCTGTAATTTTGTTGTTTTAGATAGATAAACCTATTTTAAGTACATTTTCACAATTTGGCCAAATTGCGCGCGAAATTTCACAAAACGACAGGCTAAGGCCTCTTCACAATTTCTGGAAAAAAAGCCCTGCTTTCGAATGAAGTTTAGGGGCGGAGCGAACTTTTTTCTGGGACGCTATTGGTTCGATATCCTGTCAACAAATTAGGAATCATGCGTTCGTTCATCCATAACTTATAATTGACGTAACGATACGGTATTATGTCTGCAGTTTAGAGATTGTGGAAGGGAACGGGAAATTGTAGAACCGCATAGTTCGAGTTTGATTTTATTGGGGTTTTATGCCGTTTTCAACTGCCAGGGTCATATCGCGGCAGCCTCATAGTTTGAATATCAAAAAAGAGAATGGAATTTTCTATTTCACTTCCAAAGAAGGTAGATCTACTTGTTATCAGTTTCATTTTCGTATGCATGAGTTATTCACTATTCAATCAAAGACTCTTTTATTCAAAATGATGTTTACTATGCTTACATGACTTTTGAAATTTTCTCGAACATAAGAGTACATAAGATCGGAAAGGATCACAATCGTTATGCATCCCAAAGATCCTGAACTTGACTTGTTATTTTCCGAGATCGTTACCAGTTTAGGCGTGTCAATTCATCGTCATTGATTCACGCGCAACCAAACACATATTTTAATGCAATTCGTACAGATATTACAAATCATTAACATCATACAACAACCTGCCACTGTCTTCTCAGCCACGCCAATTAAACCGTTACACAAAGTGTCATAATCTTTCAACCACACTGTTATCTGGGTAATTAATAGTCCGATAATTAATTTTTGTCTATCAATTATGGGTCAGCGTGTATGTTATTAACAGCTGCTGTCAACTTTACGCTTGATTAGCATACAGGGGTCTCGTTTGCCAAAATTTGGGGCTGTTATTGGGCCCCATTCCCAATGGCAAAAAGTATCTTTTTTTCCCAAGTATTTGGTGAAAATTCCCAATGAGGACCCAGAATGCCCAATGTCAAGACCTCATCTTCATTTACAATCATTTTAAAAACAGTTTTATAGTAGATTCTTTCAAAACAAGACAGGGTTTTTTCCCCTACTATAATTAGTACCTGTAAAAGGAACCTTTCCCAATGACTACAGGCTCTTTCCCAATTTTAGTACAGGCCGTTTCCCAATCTCCATAGCTACCGTTCCCAATGATCTTATGTGCCGTTCCCAATGGCCAATCATGCCATACATTTTAGTTTGACTAGAAATATCTCATCAAAACAGTTTATATGGGTTACTGAGAAGTTGAATTCTTTTTAGACAGATCCAAATTCAAAGTTCTAAGCTTTCAACAGACCAAAGCATTATTTCCCAAAATAGAAACACTTCCAAAGTAGCTAGGAAAAGATTTAGATTAGAACATATAGAAGAATTTACATCTACAAACATTTTGTGTTTAGCTCCAATGATTTCTTAACCCTTTCCACAATGTCTTGGAATAACAGGAATTTTCTATGCAGACAATACAATTAATGTTACTTTAAATGCCTGGAAAGTATTGAGAGAATTGGAGTGAATGCTGGATTTCAGCATTATCTACCTTTCAACAATTTCTAAATATATAGAGATATAATAAATGGTCAAAATATATGGTCACAAGTATGTTCCTGTTTAAACCAAGACATTACAATGATATGTGGTGCAAAATTTAGCCGCTAATGATAGATTAAGATGCACCTTTAAGATTCCCAATTCATCAATTTTGCAAATCAATCTTTTCCCAATTTGAAGATTTCACGACGCGAAAAATTCTCAATCGTAGGGGTATAGGTACCTTTCCCAATTGGAGAGAAAAAACGCTGCAAGAGTATGAACAAATGCATTTTACATCACTGCAGTCTAATTTTCAGCAGAAAATGAGTGACAGTATGAATACAAACTTGTTTTAGTTTTTCCCAATGTAGGTAAAAAAGTCGCTATTTTTCCTAATTTCAGTGGCCCCTGGCCCCAAACAAAAATTGGTAGCAAGACCCCTGGCATAAATTTTGAAAGTTAACTTTACTTGAAATTTCTCTACACTTATATAGTGCATGATTGGGAATTGAAGGTTTCCGGGAAATCTGCTTTATGTACGGGACACCGGGACGGCATATCAATTTCTGGGACGGTCCCGGACGTTCCGGGACGTATGGCATGTATGTTGTTGGATATCAGGGTTCTCCGCAGAATAATTTGAAGCCGTAGTGGCAAATTATAAGTATTGTTAAACCTTGAAATGCATTGTGTTCATGCGAATAAAAACATAATGGGAAAAGAAGAAATTGCTCAATTTGAGCAATTTCTTCTTTTCCCTTAATGTTTTTATACATATTTATTGTACACAATGTCTCAATTCATCAGTTTTTGTCATGAAATAACTCAAATTTCTCTATTTGGAGACCATTTTGAAGAAATTTAGCTGTAGGGGTAATTTTGAAGCTGTAGTGGCATTACACTGATTTACATGAAGCTGTAGTGGGGCCGATACAGCTTATTGGGCTGGGGAGAACACTGGATATGATCATTCAAGGAGAGGTTGTTGCTAATGTAGACACCTAGATACTTTCCTCCTGAGACACTCTCCAGTGAGTGGCCATACAGTTGGTATGGCGTGTGACTTGGTGATCATTTCCTGATGTGAGTGTATGGTGGTAGTTTTTGGGATGATGCCAGTCTTCTTCCCATTTTTGCAGTGCTAGGAGATCTTGTTGAAGGATGTCCGAGTCTTGTTTATTTCTTATTGGACGGAAGATACGGCAATCATCTGCAAACAGTCGGACTGGTCACTTGACAACTTCCAGGTCGTTGACAAAGGCCAGAAAACGGAGTCGACCCTGGCCAGTCCCTTGAGGCACACCCGAATCGACTTCCGCTTGAGCCTTCAGATGATCGTTTCAACACTAGTTGTTTGCGGCTTTGTAGGAAGCTCCTTATCCGGGTGAGTGTGTTGTTGCGGATCCCAAAGTAATGCAGTTTGTGCAGGAGGCGTTCATGAGGGACCTTGTCAAGCGCCTTGGAGAAGTCTAACAGTATGACATCAATCTGGTGTCCTTCAGAAAGGTTCCTGGCAAGTTCATGTACTGTATACTGGGTCTTGCATGAGCACTTACTACGGTCAAATCAGGGGTCGACTTAAGGATGAATTTTTAACTAGCCAGCAGGGCCAGTTAAGATGGAAAGTAACTGGCCCAACTTGTTTGTCACTGGTCCAAAATTTTTAAGAGGAACTATAGTGAAAAACTTCAAAAAAGCATGACAAAAATTGCACATAACAGGTTTATGTTGTCAATAAAACAAAGTATACATGTACATATCATGGTTATTATATTGCGTTTTTATTCACCTGAAAGGGTGTGGCTAAGCCAAAAGGTTATTCGACGAGTTTACTTCTCGATACCTTGGTTAACATAAGGGAAAAACGTGCGGCACGAGCATGAAAACATTTCGAAATTGAAAGACTGTGCGATTGTAAAACGTGTTATTTAAAAACCTCGTAAATACAGCTTGATTCAAGCTGCAGTTACAATAATTTGCAATAACACCAACGATTTACCGCTAATTGAAAACGCTGTTTCTCCTCAATCTTCAATGTAATAACCGTTTACTAGGCTCCGCCCTTTCTCCCGAAAAAAATCAGAATATAACAATGCCTAAGCTCCCCTGTTCGAAGTTTTTAAAGCAGATAATGGGCTTTTCTCTATTAAAGCTTCTTTCCTTAATTGAATATACTGATTGTCCTCCTCATCAGAATACACATCATCTGACTTATAGTCAGAATCAAACTTAGGCTCATCAGACAGACTGACAGGATATTGTTCATGAGAGGGGAAGCTGCAAAATTAAAATAGGGAGACTGGAGTACTCTGAAATTATGCTTAATATACAATAACATTGATTCAATGTTTAATCAAATACTTCCATGGTCTTATTTCATTAAAGAATATCCTAAATCCTGTTTAATTACATAAGTATTATATTATGTATGTCACCTATCCCATTGCAAAAATCTGGGCTGTTCCAAAAATCATATTAAAGGGTGATGCAGAGAAATGGCCATGTCAAGTAATATAAATTTTGGCAAAGATAAAAGGTGTGTTAAAAATATATAGCTCTTAATTGAACAGAAAATACTATTCAGAATTCAGCTTTTACACTATCCAAAACAATTTCTAGCTTTAAAAGCCTAATTGATAAAGAATTATCATACTAACCAAGCTAGATTTTTTCTCCATTTCTTCTACATTTTGGAATTTAAAAAAGGGGGTTTGAGCTCAAGTAGCATTTTTTGATTACACCCTCTTTCAGATTCAATTCCAGTTCAAAAATCATTAAAAAGTTGAGCACAATTGATCTGAAATAGATCAGAGTTCCTGTTCATTTGGTAGAAAAAAAGATACAACAGATTAAGTGCTGTTTAAAGATAAGGGTCACGAGTCGTGACGTCATGTAAAACTGAACCACCCATTAGATCAAAGAAAACCCTATTTATGGAAAATCAATATGTGTTGGAAATTGACTGTTTTCGAAGGCTTACAGTAATTTGTGTGGACAAAGGAATTTACTCTTTTTTTTGCTTACATGTGATTGGATTCTAGACAAAGGAAATGCATGTTAACTTGAGCGTCCTAGCATTGGAATTGCAAACAATTTTCATTCGGAACAACACATTTTATTGTGCAATTTGCTTTCATAAAAATCTGTCTGTGCAAGTATCCAATTCCTTTACTCAGTATTTGTGTGAATTTCTATTTCTGAAAGTAAATTATGGATATAACACAGTAGTGCATGAAAGGAAATAATTACCGATAATCCAATAAAAGGTTTGTAGAAAATAAAACCATAATTTAACTTCACTTCTTTATCGTTTCCTGTGATATTTTGTAGCAAACTACTTGATTGTTATCTTTGGTCAAAGATCGTGATACATCCATTGCTGAAGTGTTGATTATTTGTACTCGATTTTCTCATTAGATTTGTGAATATCTGAGTACAAAGATACAGTTACTCCCAGTAGCCCTACAAATTTTGTTATTGAAAATCGTATCGGCGGAAAAAGACTAAACACCTGGCGTACACGATTTGTAAACTGAAATATTCAATTAAGATATATCTAGTAAACATTTTTCGATTAATGTTGCCAAGATATGCAGCCTAACCATTACGTTTTCGAACTGGATACATCTAATTTTCTAAACAATACAATTTTATGACTAAGGCATAATTTCAACTGGCCAAACGGGCTGACTTCTGGCATGTTCAACTGGCCCGAGGTAAATTCAACTGGCCTCGGGCTAGCGGACCAGCGGTTAAATCGACCCCTGTCAAATGGACCGGGGGGGGGGGGGGGGGGGGGGGGGGGGGGGGGGGGGGAGTACGGCGGGAAATGGACAGTCACACTGACAGTCAAAAATCTCAAAAGGAATGCTTGCACCATGTGCATGTCTGCTTAAAATGATTAAAATTGATTAGAATAATACTTTTGCTTCCGTTGTGGTGTGTTTCTTTGTGGAGTGTTTCTTGTTGGCGTGAACACATTTGCCACCCTCTTGTTCTGTGCAGAACGACCGCTCTTTGGAGTTGGACTGAACGGAGACGCTCCGGCCCTTGTTGATGCCACTCTAGGAGTAAACATTGTGAAAAATTAGCGTCAAAATACTGCTCAAAAGTCGCATGTGAATCTTGCCGGTTCTTTCGAAAAATGAGATGTTGTTGTTGTTCTTATTTAAAATTAGACTGGCAATATTATATAGACTGGGATTCTTAGTTAACTCCCGATTTTTATTCGTATCATTCGCACGCACTGCCACTGTGTAACTAAAAAGCCTTTCTTACAACCGGTCGTACCTGCTCTTGCGTGCGATCTGCGTGCGGTCTGCGTCTTTAGTCGTGCGATGCACGCACGTGCAACTGGTTTCAAACTCGTACCATTTTAGTCAACTCGTTCCAAATTTTAGTAAACTCGTACCAAATTTTGGTCAACTCGTACCAAAAAGGGAAAAATGCAGGAGTCAACTCGTACCTTTTTTTCAAATAACATTTAACCTCAAATGTTCTCTTCATATTTTTGTAGGCCTACTTATTCATTTGCTAGCATCGGAATTAAGATTTGTTATCCAAAAATACTATTGAAAGACTTTGTTAACGTTTTTACTGTTAGAAAACATCAGTATAAACCTTTATTAGATCAAAATTTTGACCGAATACAAATATTTAGTGAAATCGTATTTTCAACTTTATAAAAAAATGTATGCATAGATAACAATGATAAAACATTTAAGAAAAAAGAGAAAATGGCGAACATTACAATTACAATAAGTGTGCTTTTGTGCCATGTTTACTCAACAGTTGTTGAATTTTAATTAGATTATAAATATTTACATGTATATTTATTTATCACAGTTTGCGCGTTATTTTATTATCAGGGTCGTAAATTAATTGTCTTTTATGTATTTTGGTCAAAGAAGTCATATTTAACAGTTTGTTGTTGTTGTTGTGCTTTAAATTAATCATTAAAAGAATTGATTGTGTGTTCCGTTTAATTAGCCTATTACAACATGATGGCGCATTTTGATGGACCACATGATAAAGACTTCGGAAACATTCTGAAAAAAGAAATTGTTTCAGACAAACAACTTCAAATTTCTATCACATGAAATTGTCATCTGCATTATATATGTGAATTTGATCATGTCTGAAGTTTGGTCTTCTGATAATGGGTTAACATAATCTTTCTGTCTTTTCGGTTGGCACCATCGTCTGAAGAGGAAGCCCGGCAGTAGAACAAGCATTCTATAAGATATTATGCAGATGATAACAAGCAAATTCGTTGAATTGATATCCCCAGCCGAACATATTTTCATTGTCAATAAAGTAGCGCGGAAACGAATATAACTCTGTATGTATATGGCTTCAACAGAACGAATATCACTATGTATGTATATGGCTTAAACAGTCAGGGGCAGTAACTCTAAATTCGGCGGTCGAACCGGGTAACCCGACGATATGCGCATGTTCTCTTTGTAGTGAAGCTGTGTGCCAAATTTTATCGAAATCTGGTCTACAGTTTTCAAGAAATAGCGCGGAAACGAATATCACTCTGTATGTATATGGCTTAAACAAACGGGGGAAGTAACTCTGAATTCAATAGTCGAACCAGGTAACCCCGACGATATGCGCATGTCCTCTTTGTAGTAAAGCTGTGTGCCAAGTTTCATTGAAATCCGGTCTATAGTTTTCAAGAAATAGCGCGGAAACGAATGTCGGTCAGACGGACGAAAGGACGGACGGAAGGACGGACGGAGGGACGGACGGACGGACATGGCAAAAACAATATCCCCCCCCCCCGAACATTTTTTTCGGCGGGGGATAATAAGCTTCTATAAGCTTGTTCCTATGTTGCGCCAAGAGGCTGTTTTATTTCTTTATTAAGATAACATATGATGTCAAAATATCAACTTGTCCAGTGTAATTGCTTTTATTAAAAACTGGCTCTGTAATAAAACTTGAAAAAAAAAAGAGAAGAAAAAGTGGTTGCTGAACTAAAGGGACAGATAAAACTGTCGATTATTTTATCGCTGAGGTAAAGGGTAGTCAATAGCCACGCGTCAGTAAATAGTATCCACGCGTCCTAATTAAAGTAGCGTGTGATTCACACCCTTAATTATTGGAAAATGGTTTTAAAAATAGAAGGTTGATTGTTATTGTTTCAGAGTCTTGTGAGGAAAAGAGTAGAATGTCACCAAGTGGCATTCTTACCATTTTCTACAATACTCGTATTAAATTTAGACCAGACGAGTCCGAATCTTTATTCAGAACGTTGTATTTAAATATTATACTGTGAGTTGTTATCATATACTTTTACAAGGTGTTTACCTCATTTAATCGATTAACCATTACCTGTTAACCATGAGATGAGATTTAAGAAACTTTAGAAACCAGAAACTAGACTATTATCATTGTTTACTCCATAACAAAACCCGTCCACAGAAGAACCCTATCATAAATAATCATTTTAGTCCTATCATCTTGATTTGGGGTCCTGTTATACTGAGATAAAGGATAAACAGTAGCCACGCGTCAGTAAACAGTAGGCACGCGTCATAATTAAAGTATCGTGTGATCACACCCTTAATTTCGATCAAGATAAAGTAAAATAAATTGTTTACCGTTTTACAAACAATACCTGGTTTTAAAGACCTTAAAGAAATAGGTTTGCGGGAAAATATTTAGGCAAAACAAGAAAATTACGATTATCAAAATTGAATGCTATTTTGTAAATTATTACTTTCTTCGTCAATAGACATTTTGAAGGCCGCAGCAGCTAATGAATTGAACCAATCAGACATTTTTCTGTTTTGGAACCGGTAAGCTTTATTGAGAGAGAAAAAAATGAATAATAATTTTGCTATTCTTTGCGTCAACATACAATTTTCTGCATTTGAATTCAATCTTTTATGTCGTCTACAACTTCCTAAAATTCTAAAATGTTTAAGAATAATAAATGTATATAAGTATAGATTTAAATTCAATATATTAATTATAATAAGGTGGTTTAACAAATATAAATTTAATAATATAAAATATCAATTAATATGGATCTAAAAAACCGAAAGCATCGCCATAATTTTCATATTACTATAATTATATCCTTTGATAAGGCCGAGTTCACTAGGCCGAGTTCGCCAGGCCGAGTTCGTAATAAGGGCGAGTTCACTGTGAACCGAAGGAGCTGATTTTCTTTAGCGGACCGCTCACAGAAATATCACGCTCCTTATACAAATCACATGCTTGAGAGATACGGCCGTTGAGGTACCTGCACTTCTTACGTTGTACTCGTCGCAGCCGCATCTCTGACACCATGGAGATCTGTCTCTCCACCAGTGTGGCTCTCATATTTGATTTCAACAATAAGAGAATATGCGGCCTTTAAATCTATGTGGTATAATTGTTATGTCATCCAATGTATAATTATATTAATCAAAAGATTCGCGTGTTTCTAATAAGGGATTAAAATTTGGACTTTGTCACTTAGATATATATGTTACAGCCAATCTGTGAAATCAGCCATTTCATGAAATGGCTGAAATTTTTAGCCAATTCATGAAATGACTGATTCACTCAGCCATTTCATGAAATGGCTAAAATTTTCAGCCATTTCGTGAAATGGCTGAAATATTGCTCTAGCCATTTCATGAAATGGCTGAAATAGGGAAATGTGAAAAAATGGGTTTGGACGTTATTTCAAGACTAGTGAAACTACAGTACTTTTGCAATTTTTATCATTTTTACGTTTAATGAATATTGTGCTTTACTACTACATGTATATTTCTAATCTAATGACATTTTAATATTTTTAAAATTATTTGTTTTCACTTGAAAATATTAACATCAAAATATGATATATCTTTTAAAAGAAAATGAGATAAATTTGAAGCAAAATCATTATTACACAGATTAGTTGACAGTTAATCAGTCGTTCTGTGTAACAGCTTCATGTTAATTTTTTCTTTCTTTTTATCTAAAAAGGTCAATTTTATTTGAAAGTTAATGCAAAATAAAGAAATAATCATTTCTCAGATTGGCTGAAAAAGCAACAACAACAACAATAATTCTGTGTAACTTTCATGTTCAAACTATCATTATTTTGATAAGATTCATTTAAAGCGTCGAATTAAAGCAAAACCACTATTTCACAGATTGGCTGAAATAAACACCTTTATGCTCAGATTATCATCAGGCCTCTTTTGAAAAAAAAAAGAAAACAACAAAAAACAATTAAGGATGAAAACTTTAAGCAAAATCATTTTTTCACAAATTGGCTGAAATTAAACTAGCCATTCTGTAAAATGTAAATGCTGTAATTATCATTATTTAATATAAATCAATTTTGTGCGAATTGGAACAAACTTATTATTATACAGATTTGCTGAAATTAAACCACCGATTCTTAGAAACAATTTAATCTTTTTCCAAACCGCAAAACTATAGGTTGATCACATTCAAAAGCTGCTGCAGATAACAAAACGGTTGTTCATAACGATAAGAATTCTGTACAATATCGCATCGAAAAAATTGAGACAAAAGGAGAAAATACTGATCAACACAGATCTTTCCATTTGGGTTGTCAAACCGAGATCCTTTTTGGGAAAGGGTTAATATTGGAATTAGTATTATGTTGATAAAAGAAAATGTTAATTATACATGTATTAAAATTAAAGCAAAATATGAATTAAATCTTTATTTCACAGATTGGCTGAAATAAAGTCAGTCATTCTGTGAAATGTTCAAATTATCATCATTTTGATTCAATTACAGTATCGAACTGAATGAGGCAAAAGATTATCATTACACATATTTTGATGAAGAAAAATCAATTATAGTTGCAAATTGAAGAAAAAATGAAACAAAAAACATAATTTCACACTTTGGCTGGAATAAAACCAGCCACGTTGAGTAATAAAAACTTTAAAGTTGAAATTACCATCATTTTGATAAAAAAAACAATTTTAGTGGCGAATTGAAGCAAAATCATCATTTCACAGATTTGCAGAAATTAAATCAGGAATTCTAAGGAAAACTTTAGAGTTTCAATTATCTTTACTTTTATGAAAATAAATCGTAGTAACAAATTGAAACAACTATGAAGCAAACTCATTATTACACAGGATTTGCTGCATTAAAACAAGTCATTCTGTGTAAAACATTAATGTCAAAATAAAGATTATCAAACAAAAACAATTATAGTAGCAAAAAGAAGCAAATGTTAATCAAAACTATCATTACACAGATTGGCTGAAATTGCATCAGCCAATCTGTGTAATATAAACATGATATTTTCAGCCATTTCACGAAATGGCTGAAAATTTTAGCCATTTCATGAAATGGCTGAGTGAATCAGTCATTTCATGAAATGGCTAAAAATTTCAGCCATTTCATGAAATGGCTGATTTCACAGATTGGCTGTAACATATATAATACGTCATGGGTGTGTGATAATATAAAAAATATCTAACGAGGTTGGGAAAATCGATAATTGTCGAGCCTCTGGCGAGACAATTATCGATTTTCACAACCGAGTTAGATATTAAAACAAGTCATTCTGTGTAAAACATTAATGTCAAAATAAAGATTATCAAACAAAAACAATTATAGTAGCAAAAAGAAGCAAATGTTAATCAAAACTATCATTACACAGATTGGCTGAAATTGCATCAGCCAATCTGTGTAATATAAACATGATATTTTCAGCCATTTCACGAAATGGCTGAAAATTTTAGCCATTTCATGAAATGGCTGAGTGAATCAGTCATTTCATGAAATGGCTAAAAATTTCAGCCATTTCATGAAATGGCTGATTTCACAGATTGGCTGTAACATATATAATACGTCATGGGTGTGTGATAATATAAAAAATATCTAACGAGGTTGGGAAAATCGATATTTGTCGAGCCTCTGGCGAGACAATTATCGATTTTCACAACCGAGTTAGATATTAAAACAAGTCATTCTGTGTAAAACATTAATGTCAAAATAAAGATTATCAAACAAAAACAATTATAGTAGCAAAAAGAAGCAAATGTTAATCAAAACTATCATTACACAGATTGGCTGAAATTGCATCAGCCAATCTGTGTAATATAAACATGATATTTTCAGCCATTTCACGAAATGGCTGAAAATTTTAGCCATTTCATGAAATGGCTGAGTGAATCAGTCATTTCATGAAATGGCTAAAAATTTCAGCCATTTCATGAAATGGCTGATTTCACAGATTGGCTGTAACATATATAATACGTCATGGGTGTGTGATAATATAAAAAATATCTAACGAGGTTGGGAAAATCGATAATTGTCGAGCCTCTGGCGAGACAATTATCGATTTTCACAACCGAGTTAGATATTAAAACAAGTCATTCTGTGTAAAACATTAATGTCAAAATAAAGATTATCAAACAAAAACAATTATAGTAGCAAAAAGAAGCAAATGTTAATCAAAACTATCATTACACAGATTGGCTGAAATTGCATCAGCCAATCTGTGTAATATAAACATGATATTTTCAGCCATTTCACGAAATGGCTGAAAATTTTAGCCATTTCATGAAATGGCTGAGTGAATCAGTCATTTCATGAAATGGCTAAAAATTTCAGCCATTTCATGAAATGGCTGATTTCACAGATTGGCTGTAACATATATAATACGTCATGGGTGTGTGATAATATAAAAAATATCTAACGAGGTTGGGAAAATCGATAATTGTCGAGCCTCTGGCGAGACAATTATCGATTTTCACAACCGAGTTCGATATTTTTTTATATTATCACACACCCATGACGTATTATATATTTATCTTTCAACTATAATATATGAAAAATGATGATGCAGATTTAAAAACTCGAAATTTCCCAGTCATAAACTTGTGTATTGACCTAAATAAATGACGGTCACAATATCTGGGTCGGAAATAGTTCCTGCTGTGTATCCTTACGCGCCATGTCGTCATATTCTAAAAATATCCATGTGATAACAAAAAATTTATCACATGGGCGATATCACCCCGATATTTTGCTAGTTGAAAGATAAAATATTTTCTCTATGTCGGCGTGCTTCTCTGTATTGTATGTATTCTTCCCTCTTTTTACAAGAAAACATCATCATATCTGAAAAAAAGAGAAAAATAATGATTGTTGAACTAATGTGAAATATCAAGATTTACTATTGTTTGGTTGGGGGGAATGAAAAACTGAGATAAAAAAAGGTACGAGTTGACTCCTGCATTTTACCATTTTTGGTACGAGTTGACTAAAATTTGGAACGAGTTGACTAAAATGGTACGAGTTGGATATGGTACGAGTTTGACTTGGTACGAGTTATCTGTAAACCTTTTGTGGACGCAACCACGACGCATAATACTGCACGCAGCAAAGAATTGACCGGACAATTCTTATGAGGCGCTCTTACAACAAGTCGTGCGTCTTTATAAATCGTGCGCTTTTGCAGCGGTTAAAAACGTACGATTTAAACAGACGCACGACGGGTTGTAAGAGAGACTTAACTAAATCTAAATGACGAAACTAAAGCCTCTCTTACAACCGGTCGTACGTGCTCCTGCGTGCGGTCTGCGTCTAAAACGTACGTTTAGTCGTGCGATGCACGCACGTGCAACGTCCGATTTTTGTGGACGCAACCACGACTCAGACTGCGCGCAGCAAAGAATTGACCGGACAATATTTTGAGGCGCTCTTACAACCCGTCGTCCGTCTTTATAAATCGTGCGATTTTGCAGAGTTTTAAAACGCAAGATTTAAAAAGAAGCACGACGGGTTGTAAGAGAGGCTTAAGACTGGTCTTAGTTAGCCCTTTCCCAAAAAACAGCAAAAATTTAGGGACCTAGTTTGGAAAATATTGAAGCAAAATGTTTTCCAAAGTCATTCCCAAAACTTATTTAGGAATGCGTTAAACGTTGAAAGAGACACGAATGTGTGATTTATAAGGAAAGACAGCATTGATTTCCGTGTCGAAAATTTTGTCCTTGAAGCAATTCTATTCTTTAGACAAATTTATCAACATGTTGAACATAAGCATAGGCCCTATCTATCCAGAAGACATGCCTGTGCCCAGCGGCGGATCCAGGAGTTCTGTGATGGGGATTCGAACATACAAATAGGGTGGGGCGTAGGGTGTTCGTTTCCCCATTATTGCCAAATTGAATGAATTTCTGCAATTCTGAAATTGTTGTGTCATATGGTTATCCACCGTGGGTATAGACCGTACGCTGGTTATAAAATGTAGCCTATGTGGTGTCGATGGTCGAGTGGCAGAGCGTCGGCCTTGCGAAGAAGAGGTTCCGAGTTCGAATCCTGGTAAAGGTGGTTGTTCTTGGCTTCTAATTGGTTCACGCATTCGGCGTGAGTAACTGTATTGGTGTATTTCCAAGAAGCAGAATCGAGAGAGATTAAAATAGGCTAAGTTGAAGAAACTTGCTTCCCAATCGATGCGAAATGAATTAATTCAAACTTTACGTCTCAACAAATAGGCCTATATATAATACGAGGCATTGTGTACAAAGTATGTCTATATGCATGTCTATACTAAAATATTGAGACAAAAAGGAGAAAATGCTGGTTATAAACATTTCACCTTTGCCTCCATATTTTTCAAAACCTTCTTAATCAGGGGCCTCAAAACCAGGCCCCCGGTGTCTAAAAAAAAAAACGTTCTCAGACTCAAATCTGAGCACCGTACTGACTACTCATATCACACGAAATCTACGTGAACTTTGAACAGTCGAATACCCTTCAGCAGTGGAGAGTATTCCATTGAATTTGAGCATGTACTGATGAGTATGTACTTTTAAAGGGTTTTTTTTTTTTCGAGAAACCAGGGCCAGGTCTTGTTTGGAAAATGATTATTTAGGCCTATGTGGGAGGAATGCTACACCTTTCCAGAATATCAAACTTTCAGGGTGGTCCATATTGAAACCTGCCATAGACAACACAATGCATTATTCATATTGATAAAGATGGGATTCGTGTAGTTGGTTATAAGCATTTGAGCTGGGATCTGGAAAAACGTCCCTTATAGCATTTGAGACAGCCATACTTCAAGACCAGTCAGTGCCTAAATGCAGACCTGTAGAAAAGGATGCTGCTCTTTTACAATTGCTATAGGTCATAAAGAAGCTATTAGAGAACAACATGGATCCTGATCAGACTGTGCATATGCACAGGCTGGTCTGGATCCAGGTTGTTCTCAAATGCCATAAAGGACGTTTTTCCCACAGGGATTTTTAGCAATTTTGATGGTGTCACCTTTTCCAGATCCTGGCTCATTTCTTCTCTTGTTTCGGTGTTTTTATCAAAACCTTTTCAAATAGTAGACCTAACGATAATACCAGGCCTTGCGTGGGAAAGGATTAATAGGCTTATATAGATCAGACGCGCATCTAGGCGTATTTTTTTTCAAATGTGCATGTGTTCTTTCCAAGAAAAGTTGTTTCCACAACCCATTTCCATGACAAAAGTTTTGACTCTTCCAAATTCAATGATATTACAGTCTTACAGACGACAATTTCAAGTGAATATAATTTTACATTTCTGATCTCTCTGGGTAGAAAACATTGTGGGAAATGAAGAAATTGCTTGTCACAACCAATTTCTTCATTTTCCACAATATTTTCCAGAGCTTTCCTTTTTGGGCGTCTAAATGCGACAAATTGGACTCGTCATGGGCTTCAACATTCCTGGCTACGCCCCTGTAGATAACCGATCGTATAAGTTTACCCTTGACAGATTATGCAGGTCATTTGTCATTTGTCATGTGTCATTTTTATGAATTATAAGCATATACATGCATGCCTTTTTCAATTAGGACCAGTCTAAATTGTGCCACTTGAAAAGGAGATAGTCGAGTCGAAATAGCTACAAATGAAACAGTATTTAATATAATTAACGCGTATAAGTCCTATAACACACACTCATATAGCCTACATGTAAGCCAACGTACAAAATATTCATTTAGGTTTTGAATGAGTCAGGATCGGGAGAATGAGCCCTCGTAGCATTTGATCGTACCATGTTTCGAGATCAGCCTGTGCCTAAATGCAAACTGATCAAGCTGATCAACACCCATAATGCTCTCCACAGTTGCCTATACAGGTCATGAAAACGCTAAGTACTGGAGAAAAACATGGGTCCTGATCAGACTGTGCGTAGGCCTATGATTCATGTTGTTCTCCATTGCAACAAGAGTTGTCCGCGGACAACGTAGCTCGCCTATACGGGAACTTGTCACAAAACCAGCAATTTTTTTAAAAGTAGGTCAAACTCCAAGGTCAAGGTCACTAGGTCAAAGGTCATGGTCTCAAATGAAAGGTCTTGTCGAGATGTAGGCCTATCTATGCATGAAATATCAAGGCTGTATCTCTAATAGTGCCTGAGATATAGGCCAGGTTAAAGTTTTTCAAAAGTAGGTCAAACTCCAAGGTCAAGGCCACTAGGTCAAAGGTCATGGTCTCAAATGAAAGGTCTTGTCGAGATGTATCTATGTATGAAATATCAAGGCTGTATCTCTAATAGTGCCTGAGTTATAGACCAGGTTAAAGTTTTTCAAGTGAAGACGGGACGGGACGCGACGCGACGCCGACACTAGGGCTGTGACATTAGCTCCCCGGACATAAAGTCCTGGCTCGCTAAAAAGTGACCCTTTTCAAGATTCAGAATCAAATTTGCTTTTTTATCATTCAGCACAACAATTCATTCATCATTTTCAGTCATACTGACAGTCGGAACATCTATACTAGTTTGAATTGAGTCTAAAGCACATTCCAAATTCAACCAGGCCATTTTTCCGTACGGGATAGGGTTGATAAAACATTTTGCATGACGAGCTTATGTCATAAATTTTCATACATGTAAACGCGAAGGCACTTGACTTTTCACGCATAATTGGATAACAAGGGTTTACCGCATGGCAGGAAATTCCATTGGAAACCCCCAACATTTTAAAAATTAAAAATAGTAACTGTGATCGGACATGTAGATCTACATCAACGAATGCGTTTCCACGTCATTCCAATTTTTATCATATTTCCAATTTCCATAAACCATATACATACACAACCTGAATCCTTACCCAAACAAGACCAGCTTTTAGCGGTCCTAAAAGAAAAGGCTTGGGAAATAATGAAGCAAAAGAACATGCTGATGATCAGCATTTTATCCTTTTGTCTCAATAATATCTGAACTGTAACAAACAGAATCACATTCCTATTAGTGTTGACTTTGTCTTCTGCAACAGTCTTCAATTTGGAATTGTTTTCTTTCTTACATTGTGGGTAAGGATTAACTACGATTCGAACACGAACGACAACTTTCTAAGGCCCAAGTCCGAATAGAAAGCCTTTTAACCAATTACCAAACGACAACATTATAGGGCGGGCCAAATTGAAAGATCCTTCAGACGATAATTTCAGGTGAATGGATTTTTTTTTTATTTTTAGGTCCCTTTGTACAGAAAACATTGTGGGAAATGAAGAAATTGCTTGTCACAAGCAATTTCTTCATTTTCCACGATGTTTTCCATGGCCATTATTTTGTTGGGAGTCAAAAAGAGTCATTGTGTGGTAATGGGTTAAACGACCGTTGGAATTGGAGTAGTAAATAACACTTTTTTACTCGCTGGTTCTTGAAAGCATTGACAGTGAAGGCTATGGAAACTTGGCAAGGAAAGAAGAGAAAATGTCGATGATCAGCTTTGTAATATTTATTTTGTGGTCTGAAACCGAATTCCATACTGTTCTCAAATAGCAACCTCGTGGCATATAACAACTGCAAGAAACCAGCTTCTTCCTCACCGGACTGCATATAGGCACACGCTGATCAGGATCCACGATGATCTCAAATGCTACAGGGGGATTTTCGAGATCCTGGATCATTCATAACTAAATACAACATATCGCTACTTTTCAACGAAAACATCGTATCTTCAGCTTTAAAAAAAGCTGAAGTTACGAGATTTTCGTTGAAAAGCGACGATATTCACAAACATATTAACAATAAATGGCACAGCCACAGGGTACAATCAATTGTAGAATGTGATTGAACATTTCCGTCACAAATAAAATCTGTCTTTTTTATTTTGACGTTCCTTATTGGCAAGGTTAAGGAAAACATTTGGTTTTCCCTAATTTCAATATAACGACGCAAAATACATATCGAGAGGTTGGACAATCATAAAAATAGAATTCTATAAAAATGTTACGTTATGCGTTTAATTACAAATTGACACATACAACAACTTGCCTTTTTTTCACTCCAAATCTGAAGTAGTTCTTATCGTTGGTCGTGTTCTCATCCAAGCTTCAGTACGACGATAAAAATATTATGCTTTTCAACAGATGAACGATTTAAAGAAGAAAAAATACAACTAGGCCAGTCACTTTAGCATTTAGGGTACCACTAATTCTAACAGAAATAATTTTGTAACTGAACGAAAGTATTTTATATCATGATCAACATATCAAAAGTCCTCAGAGCAAATCTGGGGGGAAATGGTGTTAAATCACGCTAAAAGATGCCTTGATATGATCGTAAAACACTGGTCCATCCTAACCACCATACATTTTCTCGATTACCACGTGCTTCTCTTACGCTGTACTTGTCACATATCATTTTTAATTTGATTGAATTTTATATGAAAATTGAAAAATGATTTCATTATAAATAAAAATTTAAAAGGATAAATATAACGAATGAGTAAAAATAATTTCGCTTTAAAATAAAATTATCTGAGATCGATTTTTAAAATTACGGAAGCTCAATGTGACTATAATGATTTTACTTATGTCAGATATAGAGTATTCAAATCGGAATTACACAATTTGCGAGTAAATCATCCTTTACTCACCCCCAACCACTTGATTTGAAGTCCACACATGCTTTTTTGTTATCATACGCCCGAAGGGCCGTATTACGTTATGGCCCGGTCGTCTGTCTGTCCGTCTGTTCCTCCGTCCGTCCGTTAGCAATTTCTTGTGTGCGTAACTTCTCCTACAGTTTTGATGGGAATTTGATCAAACTTGCCATAATGAATCACCATGGTGTCTAGTTGTGCACACCGCTTACGGAATTCAGATAACTCTTTTCGTTCTTGAATTATCTTCCATTGAATAAAAAAAATGCCAATTTTATAGTGTGCGCATTGTGTGCGCAACTCCTCCTACAGTTTTGATCAGAATTTTATCAAACTAGCCACAATGAATTTCCATGGTGTCTAGTTGTACATACCGCTTACGGAATTTAGATAACTGTTTTCGTTTGTGAATTATCTGCCCTTGAATGTAAGGAAAAATGCCCATTTTCTCAAAAATGCCCATTTTCTCGTGTGCGCAACTCTTACAGATTCAACCCGAATTCAATCAAACTAGCCACAATGAATCTCCATGGTGTAAAGTTATACACAGCGCTTACAGAATTTAGATCCCTGTTTTCCTTTTTGAATTATCTGCCCTTGAATTTAAGGAAAAATGCCCGTGTCCTTATAAATGCCCACTTTCTCGTGTCGCAATGCCCACAGTTTCGACCAGAATTCAACCAAACTAGCCACAATGAATCTCTATGGTGTCTGAAAGTGGAAACATAATTTGGATAACTTCTCGTGTTTGAATTGTCTGCCCTTGAATTGAAAAGAATGACCAATTTTACTGACAAGCCCCTGTCGGGCGTATATGCGCTGCTCTGCGAAGCTCTTGTCAAATATCGAGGTAAAGGACGAAAATCATTATAATGGATATCTTCACATTTTCTCTCGATTATTCCTTATTTTATATATTGTGCGTTTTATTCTTTCAGTTACTTTGATATTTTTGCATCTCTTTACCCCGTGTCGGTCTGAAAGGAAGGGTGTCAATAAGGCCGTTTTCGTGACCTAGTCCGAATTTATTCCTTTCTACTAGTATACACTTAACCACTAACATGTTGACCATATGCAAGCAAAGTATCCACTTAAACGAAGCAATGTTTTAAAAATTCATTATATCAAAATGACGGGGGTAACTCACCCGCTATGTCATTAGGTGGTAATCAATTTCAAATGCAGTTTTACTTAACTTTCAAAATTCTAAAACTGGTTATGCAGTTATATGCATAACGTTATATACATGTTGTTGTTTAGCCTATTACATTTCAAAGCGTCCTGTACGAGAGAAAAGGGATGATATTGCGGACGAGAATTCACCTGGCAGAGCATTCCATTCGATTAGCATGGGCTGCTCTGCCAGGTCGATTCTCGTCCTGTATAAGCAGGATTATGACTTTTTCTGATTTTTAACGGTACTAACTTTACGAAAAATCAACAGATACAGAACCATAATTCGTAAAATTATAATTTTCATAAAGGCTCCACATTTGTAGATCAAGATCAGGCTGTGTGTACGCACTGTCTGATCACAAAGCCCGTTGTTCCTATATCATTTTTTCGTGTCCTATACAGTCTTTTATATTGTCGACCTTGATCAGACATTACTGAGGCACAATTCGATCTACATATTCGGTAGTCTGAAAGATTAAAATGGTCGCTAATCCAGATCCGTACCAACACACAAACACTCAAATATATCTAATAAAGCAGTTTTTGTCATTTGGGTAGATACAACATCAAATATGCATATAGATATACTATTTTGTCTTACATAACCTTGAATTGCACATAATTTGAAAACATACAAACGATTTTATTATTTGTTATTATTATTATTATGACTCGAAATCCATTGCAAAGTGATAGTAAAAAATTTTGTGCTAAAAATAGACTTGGTTTAACGCTGGTTCAAGCCGTAGTTACGAGATTTTATACCAACACCTATGAGATACTATTGTTTGTCTGAAATTACGTCACGGTTTATTAGATAAAAGTATTCCTTATATGCATTATTGGCCGGTTGCTTTCTAAATAGCAAAAATCAATCAGTAATGAAAAACAGTCATTGGTTTGACGTCTTTGAAGAAGATCGAATCGTAAAATAAACTACAAAAGATGAAAGTGATGACAACCAGATTTTTATCCTTTTGTATCAATATTTTCTTTGCTATAATGTACACAAATCCGATGTTTTTGCAAATTGTTTTTGTCGTCTGCAGCAGCTTTAGAATGGGAAGTCTAATATTTACGTTCAGATGTCGGTTTAAATGTATTTGATAAGTTAACCTTAGTAAATGAGTGGGTGGGGTAATTTCACCTGCAAATTCATTTCCCATGTCTAATTGAAATTAAGAAAATATCAAAGTCTGCGTTTTTTTTCTTTATAAACCCCTAATATTACGTTATCTATAATATGTTTCATCCGCAATAACATATTTAGTTTTAAAAGATGGGTTTCTAAGCCTACACGGAAAAACATTCTTTTGGCTTGCCTTGTAGGGGTCTCTTCGTTAGATCGATATTTTTCATATTTCCCCCCGAGTAACATTTGAGGACTTTTTTTCTGGAATGAGTAGATGGTTGTAGATTATAAAATTGTTGGTTTCGTTTCTGTTAGAATTAGTGGTGGGTTGGGCCTATTTTTCGGCTAAAGTGACTGGCCTAAACGTATACATATTCAACACAATCATTTAACAGTCTTTAAAATAAATACGAATAGAAATTATCAGAAATACATATATTTCTACCAATCAATGCATCCAGCATACAAAGTATAGGCTACCGCATTTGACATTAAATGCATCTCATAATTATGAACAATGTTTCAATAAACTCTTTGATGGCACGTCCATTGGTTGGGTTCGTGATTCAATTAATAGTAGCACAAAAAATATTGAGTCAAAAGGAGAAAATTCTGGTTATCAGCATTTTCTTCTTTTGCCTCAATGTTTGCCCAAAATATTTTAGTTGGGACACAAAAACCAGGCCCCGGTTTCTCAAAAAAACTTAAGTACATACTCATGAGAACATGCTCAACTTCAAAGGAATACTCCAACGTTGAAGGGTATTCGATTGAAATTCACGTGGATTTCGTGCGATTTGAGCACGGTGCTCAGATTTGAGCATGAGAACGTACTTAAGTTTTTTCGAGAAACCGGGACCAGGTCTTGTTTGAGAGCATGAACTTTCCTATTCTTTCCCAAACAATTTGACAAGATATAATTTTCAAAATATGAATAAAATTTTGTAAAGCATTATGCTAAAGAAAAAGAAGAATGTCAAAATGCTTTCTTCTGATAAGAATAAATCTCTTCTTTAATAGACTCATCTCTTAAATTGGTCTGGTATTTTTCTTCCACTTTGTCTCTTTCTATAGACAGCCATAACCCTACTTCTATTTCTTTCTCGCTCCCTACCTCACTCACATCCCTCTTTATCGCTCCCACTCCCTCTTTCACTCACGCAAAATCTTTGTAACATTACACACATACATATTGCTGTACGAGGGTTGTTCGGAAAGTGTTGGGACAAACATCCTTTTATCATTATTTTAAGTGAAGACAGTGCACAATTTACATGAAATTTCATACTGGTATAGAATAATATTACAAAGCCATATATTAAAAATGTGTGTGAATATGCCTTGGTTTAAACTATTTATCAAGGCTGTCTCAAAACTTTCCGAACGACCCTCCTATATACAAGTTTCAACAATCTGATTAAAGCCAGATCTTAACAGAATGTTAATAATAATTGAATATCATTTAAGATCTGACAGGCATCGATAAGAAGTAATCTTCAAAAAAGTAACCAATCAAAACGCTTGTGATATATGTTTTTTTTTTTTTTTTTTTTTTTTTTTTTCATGACAAAAACACAATTTGGCACTAAAATTTGTGTTCATCATGGCATTGTTTTCGGTTTCAATCGCTTTCGGAATCTTGTAAGCGTAATTTTGATTGGCCAGAAAAAGTTCATCGGAGATGACTCCTAATAGGCACTCGTCAAATGTTACTACAAGTTAACATCGCATTTTAATCAGATTGAAGTTTCAATATTTGGAAATAAGATGCATAATTATAGGTGCCGCGAATCGATAGTTTTGGTACACTGAGGAGGTGATCGCAATAAAAAATACGGTTTCAAAAAAGTACCATATTTGAAAATGAATAGTAAATTTAAAGAAGGCATGATTAGCGACATAGGGCCTATTAGGCCTATTAATTAAAAATATACGTGTTTTAGAATACTATTTACAACAATATCTTTAAATAAATATCATTTTTTCAATAATTTGCTAAGAAATAAGTTACGGCGTGTTAAAACGTTAAAACGTCATGGCAGGTAAGTGGTTTTGGCACAAGTTCTTATCAACTGTTGGTGACAAAATAACATTTTAAACTAATTTTGTTCAAGTTATTTTCCAAAAATGGATCATTTTTAAAAAGGTTATCTCTTTAGAAAGCCTGTATATTGAGACAAAAAAAGACGATGTTGGTTATCAGTCTTTTCTTCATATGCTTATAATATTTTCCTCAGCTTTTTACAAGAATCGCCAGTCTGAGCAGTTAAGATGAAAAATACTGACACGATTTTCGGTAACAAATAAGAGACACGAATCTGAAAGAATATTGTGAAAGAATGCCATAAAAGATAAATGCAAAACAAAATAGGCCCTCATTTCTGATTTGAGAAAGATTGTAGACGCTAGAAAATGACGCGATGTGATCAGAACAACAGAAATGGAAAGGGTAATTATGCATTCTAAAATATTTGAAATTCAAAACCATATGTTGTGGGTACTCTTTGGAACTGTCTCGAAGAGAAGATTCCAATAGGTACTCATAATATCAGGCTTGTTGAACAATAAGATATAATTGAAAACCTATTCCTATCTGTCGATCTTTGTGATATGATACTACCTCTGTTATGTTTATATGTATTCGTGATATGATAATGAAGTAATCTCCAGTCTGCCAAAAATACCCAAATGAAGATGAGTCAAAATAAGGTTTTCTTCTGTAAAAGAAATGACAAAACACCCATGAATGCCCTATTCCAGTCAAAATATTTTTCTGAATTTTGATCAGTGTAAAGTTTGAATTATGCCCTATGTTTTAAGAATTAATCTACACGTATTTGAAAACATTAAGTAAAGTCACTGCTAAATGAACCTTCAATGAAAATAAGAGAACTTTTACAATTTGATGTGATATAGTCTATACGCAGTAATCATTATTAATAAATGGTTACACAAAAACACAAAAAGATGAGGAACCCTGTAATTTGACCATTCTTCTAAATCGTCGTTGTTATTACAAAACCTCGTATCTACAGCTTGATTAAAGAGAGATTTTTCAATAACGCATACGAAATATGTATTGAAATCTAATATTTTTATTGAATACTATTTTCAATAACCACGTCTTTTGTTTAAAATAAGGAAATGGCAAGACAAAGCTTTATGTTAGATTATCGTAAGTTAACCATCAACATACTTATGAAATAATGAATAATTAATTTTAAATAGTCTTTAAGACAATACAAGGCTCACTGGCGATTAAGGTAAGTATAAAGTGGTCACCGAGAAAGAATGTTAGACATTATAATACCTCTGAAAGACCGTTAGTAAGCCGTACCAAATGGGTCAAAAGTCTATATTTAGCGTACACCTGTAAAAAGTACAAGTGCACTTGTATAATTTTTTTTACGTACACTTGTATTTTTATACGACTAGGCTGAAATTTACAAGTGCACTTGTAAATTGTATACGTAGGCTTGTATTTTTTACACAATCAGGTTCTATAAATAGATTTCCGTGACAAAATGAGGCTTTTGAAATACGAGTGCATGTATAATATACTAGAGGAAAGAAGAAACGCAACACATATCTTTTGTTATTTCTCTTAATTCTTTTAAGATATTGAGTCAAAGTTGTTACCGAATATTACATGGTATTGTATCTTGGTATTGATCTTATGTTTACGTTAGAACCTGTCTTACCTGTGAGATAACGTCAAAATAGACGTTTCTTTAAATATCCAAACTTTACATAGAACTCTTTTAATTTGTGTAGATGCACGTCGACTCGACAAATGGCAATGATTTTAGTTTGGATTTAATCCCTCATATCATTTTGCGACATATTCAAAGACGTCATCCGGTAGCAATTGCGATGTTTACGAATGGAACATCTCAACCCGCAGTTGCTGCTGGCTTTAATGAACATCGGTTTACAAAATATTGCTTGAGATAACGTCTTAGAACCAACGGAACAACTGGCGGTCGCCCGAAATGTGGTCGTCAACGTCTAAAGTAACGACATCAGGATTGTTGATGCTATTCATGAACTGTACAGCAATCAAATTTCAGCCAGGAATCGTTAACGTCAGTTTGGATTGCGTGCAAGAACGCATTTAACGTTGACGCCAAACCGCTCTCGTTTAAACGCATATTGATGGCACGTACAACCTGTGACTTTGATGAAATTTTGACATTAGTAAGTCAAATAATGAAGTTTTCCAATGCATTGAAAAAAGTTCTCAAATTAGGGTGATTTTGAGAAAAACAAAAAACAAAACTTATGATCAAATTAATTTTCTATTAACGTTTCTTTTTTCCTTTAGTATATATTGAAGACCACCTCAGAATATACAAATGCACTTGTAATTTATACAGATGCACCTGAAATGTAGGCTTTCGATCCATTTGGTACTAGTTCTTACAGATAATCAGTCATTGTCATACAAATGGCACACGTACTCTGCGTCCATAAATAAGATGTCCCTCGCAGCAAAATTTAGGATGTGATATAGACACAGAGCTTTGTGTAACCATGCCTTTACTAGTTATTGTATATTACAATAGTTTGAGAAACCTTTACTTTCTCCTCTCCGAAGAGCTTCTTGTTGAAAGGATAAAGTAAATAATGTGCCTTATGACGCACGTACGGACGGACATAGTGTGATCACAAATGCTTACTCGCAATGATTTCATCTTTTACATTCTTAAATTACCAAGAGAGTGATCTAGCAGGCCCGTAGGAAGCCATTTCATTTGGGGGGGGGGGGGGCTAAAGCCTCAGTGTCTGAATATGGGGGGGGCTAATTTGGATTTTCCCAAATATTCAGAGTGAAAAGGGAAAATTTGGCATTTTTGCCAACTTTGGGCCCCCTGTCCCTACGGGCCTGTCTAGTATTTAAAGATAAACTTGGTCGTCTATCACGGACCAAACTAAATATCGTGGGTACTCCTTAGAGACGATTCTAATGAATACGATTTAACTGTTTAGAATTACGAGAATTCCCATGTCTAACTTTTCTATTAGGCCTACGTGTAGTTGATTTACAACTTCTTCTTATTTGCTTAGCAATGTATCTGTTAATTTTTGCTACCTTTCGGGAGCATTCGCACCCCGGTAACTTATACACATGATCTTTTGAGTATGTAAAGAATGGAAATTTTATTTTAGCCGCCTGATCTACCATCGATACAACTAAAAATTCATCAGGTTTGATAGTCTTCCAATCTGAATACAGGTCCACCTCCACCCTTTTTTCTATCACAGTACCGCCGATATTTGGGTAAATCTGTTGAAGATTTATGTAGCCGTAGAGTTTGTCCATTACGGGCGTTTTGAAATCTTTGATGATGTAGGCGTACACTGAAACGGTAACCAAAGATGTAATCCGAGTTTCTCTGACGAAATTCGCTCTCTGATATGTTGATGTCGCTCATTAAATGAGCGACATCAACATACCAAAGAGCAAATTTCATCGGAGAAAACTCGGATTACCAAAACATGAAGAAATTGACATGGAGATACAATTTGATAAAATAATTTAACGAATAAAAGAAGGGAGTCAGAACGAAAAGTAAGAAATATAGACCGACTATGCGGCAAAAAGATTGAGAAAGGCGGAGAATTTTAGGGAGAGATGTGTCTAAAGAGGGCGACATGGTCAGAGAGACAGAGAAACGTGTTATTACTTCCAGATTTGATAATGCCAATGTAGCTGGACACACTAAATACACACATGTATATATTTAATCCTGATCTATATTGTACATATATTCTTTTTTAAAAAATCCGTTTTGTTTTCTGCAGTAGCTTTCAATCGATAAGTCTAATTGTTTGCTGTTTTGGAAACGGGTTTAAGTAAAAAAAAAAAAAAAAAAAAAAAAAAAAAAAAAGCGGGTATCAACCGAACGAAAAATAAGTCAAAGCGGATTGTGCAAGCTGTCTTGACACATTCCATCCACTATTTTATGGAATTTACCTTGATTGACACACATATTGACTTTCCTCATGTCTTTGTATAATTCTGGTTCCCATAGTTTGTCGTTAGCGGCGGGTACCAAACATGGTTGTGATCCCCGCTGATGTATTGATATGGTCTTCCCATCATAGCAACATCTACAATGAAAATGTACATAACGTCGCTTTTCAACAAAAAATCTCGTAACTGCAGCTTTAAAGTGACATTTCACATTTATATCATTTTTTAAAAGTATGTCTTGATGCAAAGATTGTTTATTCTAATGCGTAGAAACGCTAGCAGTTTTTTGAAGTTGTTATCTATAAGCGAAAAATACGCCTTCAAAGTTGAGACAGAAATGACAAATTCTATATAAATCTGAACTGTTGTCCACAACAATTTGTTTAATTTT
The DNA here is from genome assembly GCA_963680895.1 of Fragum sueziense. NCBI lineage: Eukaryota > Metazoa > Mollusca > Bivalvia > Cardiida > Cardiidae > Fragum > Fragum sueziense. Next base: position 65,848,144 of record OY804593.1, read on the forward strand.
AGCACAAAAACATATATTTCTCGTAAACGATTCAATATTTTGGCTTGAAATTTTCAGAATTTTCATAAGAAAACATGCTCTTTCAGACAAAATAAAAGTAAAATTTATGTAAAAACAATCGTGAAATGTCACTTTAAGCTTTTGTTGAAAAGCATCGGTATTAACTTATATAATTCACTCTCTATACATCTTCTGGACATTTTTTGATATTACCATCGCGAAAACATTTTGCCTTGTCCATTTGCAGAACCGTTTTGGGGAGTTCAAAAGACTCCCATCGGATACAAATATTACCATTTATTTTTTAGCAATTAGTGTTTGATGAAATAGACATAGTTCGAACCCCTATTGATGGCAGCTGAACTACCTGAAGAAATTCTGGATCAGTCCCTGGACCATGGATGTGTTGAAAGTACACCTGTGTAAAAAGAACGGTTAACTAATTACACCGATGAGGATGAGTAGCAAACGACAAAAAAGTCAAGAACTTTCATCAACGAAATATATCATTAGTGCGATTGAACGTTCCGGATCTAGAGGAAAAATTATAAGAAAAAGTGATAATAATTTCAAAATAACACAAACGGAACTTTTTATGATTTTCTACAAAATAGTAGGTCTACGGTACCTATAGGCTACCTCACGAGAAATGACCTGGCAGAGTAGCCCACGCTAATCGAATGGAATGCTCTGCCAGGTCAATCCTCGTCCGCTATTATCAAAAACTACTTAAAGGTCAACTACGAGCAAATGAAATGATTTTCTGGTTTTCTCACAAATCGTTTGGAAATGGGTTTCAGTATAATGCAAAGACGGCCATTTCATAGTGGAAAGCGTTTACGCGTTGAACACAGCAGTCAAAATATCGATTTTTTTTACCGCGATAAAATATCATGATCGCACGTGCGATTTGTTTATTTATGTGGTGACGTATTATAATTAGTTTTCCTTATAAGGTAATACATGCATGTTTTCATAAATCCTCGTGGATGCCTAATGTCCCTGGGCATCGAGTCTTGAGCTGTGACGAAAGGTTACGGTATATTCCAATACATGTAAATAGGGAGGAGTGCCTATTTTCCACTGAATAAAAGGAACAATGACAGGTAGGATATTGCGTGCTGTCCGCGTTGCCGTGTGAGTTCAGTAGCTGTATCCAGATAGTACTTCGTCGATTTATTACAGGAAGACGGGTTCGAGTCACATATCTTAATAATTTAAAATCCCTCTTCCCCCGTCAATTAAGAATTGCTGATCTTTGATCATTCACAGGCCGTTGTCCATCTATGGTGGATGGGTGTTGAGCGTCACATGCCTCTCTGTGCAGTATACCGTTGCATATGACCAAATTCGTATATCAACAAAGTTGAAACACGTGTGCTTCCCATGCGGTCTTTGTTTACCCTTTTATTATTGCTTGCATTCAAATGAAATGCCCTTTCTTCTTTTCTCAATAAATTCTATATTGAATTCTATCATTTTGAACATATCTTAGTCAGCTTATCTAATGTTATTGTTTTTGGACCGCAATGGCGTATCATGTTGACAAAGAGGAATAATCTATCAAGAACAATCACTCTAGTCGGTTTTTAAATAGGTCAGTTGTCTACATGGAGAGGTAAATTTTAAACAGGAATCGCGAAAAATGTTGTTTACTTTTCATCCTATTAAAATTTCAAAAAAAATATAGCTCGTAGTTGACCGTTAAACTCAAAGTGTTTAGAAGTTTTGTAATAAGCATGCATTCTTTGGAGAAAATTTAGGGAATTCAAAATAGGTTTAAGGTAATATTTATTAGTCGGGTTATATAGACCAAACATTTAAAAATAATTGTAAACAAATTCAACAGAAATAACTTGAGAAAAAGAAGAAATTGCTGGTTTCTTCAAAACCTTGTAGGCCTATTTCTAAAAATAATTACCAATATTGAATCACAAATAAAAGAGATTGTGGTTTTATTTAGATGATATGTATGCTTGAAGTCGTTTTTCTTCAAGAACCCCGTAACTACAGTTTGTTTTAAGCTTTGGTTGAGAGGTTTTCGAAGAAAAGAAAAACGGTAAGTGTGATATAATTTTAGGGAAACCACATTCTAGAACTCGTTTCTATTTAGAGAATGCTAAATATAGCTTATATCGTAGATCTATGTATGATTTTACTGTAAGCCTGTTACGATTTGCACAAAAATATTATTTGGGCATGTAGGGTAAATTTTGGAATAGGCCAACATATCAATCTTTCTACATGTATTTTGCAAGATGATTGTAAAATTGGAAACCTTATAATTTATTTTGTGATAGATCTACTAAAACAGAAATTAGCATTTTTTTCTCATTTTCTCTCCTAAACATTTTCCATTAAAGTAATATCTTCCAAGGTCGTGAAAGTATGTAGTATAGCTTGCTAAGGAGTTGATTAAGGTACTCAACCCTTAATGATATTTATGCGACGTCCGAATTATTCGGGCGACGTCGGTAAACATTCAACGGTGGAACGCAGCGGGGAAAAGGTTCGGATACCAAACGAATATTAACGACGTAGCACGAAATATTTCGACGTCGCGTAAATCTAATCAGGGGATGGACTATCTAAAGAAACGAATGACAAAAAAACTTACATATGGTCCTTCTCCGGTTTGTCATGGAAGATTTTAATATATGACATCTGTTTACAGCAAGTGGACTTAAGAGGATCAAACGCTCCACTACTACCACAACACTGGTACCCGGCACACAGTTTATCCGCACTGCACGTTAACCCGCGTATATTTACGTCATCGGGCTTCAAACACTGGCTGGTCTCCGGCATTGGACTAGATGGCGACTTTTGGGTGGTGCGATCTGGGCGGGAAGTGGTACTCAGAACCAAATCGACGCTGGATGATTGAGCTGTTTTCCCGACAGCAGGCGATCCAGTTAATTTAGGACTACTTGTTGTTATTAATGCTACTTTGGTTGTAATAGGAATCTTAGAAACAACTTTTCCGAGGATGCAGTCTTCCGTTGTGGGATCGTATGTTTCCCCTGTCCCAGTTTCGATGTTGTATCCGCATAATCTACCTTTCTTCGCTGAAACTAATTAAACCAAGATATGAGGCGGGATCCGCAAAATAGACCCTGTAACCCTTTCTCGAACGGCAAGATGTAAACTAATCGAATTCGACTACCAAAGGGATGTTGATCAAGATACGATTCGTTTACAACATAGCACAGAAAATGTGAAGGCAAAAGGAGAAAATGTCTCCATGTTCATTTTCTTCTTCTGCCTAATTTTTCCCAAGCTTTTTTCTATTTGGGACGTCTTGTTTGCGAAAAGGTAATGGTATTTGAGACCAGCGTAGGTCCTGATCAGCCTGTGCACACGTACGTACAGTTTGAACAAGATCCATGTTGGTCTATGATAGCTTCTTCATGACATGTGACTGTAAGAGAGCAGCATGGACCCTGATTAGGTTAGGAGAAAAAGACGAGAATTTTCCGTCAATGGTGTCCATGGGATATATCATAACTGCTTTCTTCACTTGTTATATTTTTTAGTGTTATCTCCAAAAATTTTGGATTTTGTTTTGTCTAAATTTCTGATAACTCTTTAGAACATTGTTTTCAGTATTTTAATTCTTAAACTTGTCGTTTGCAGGTCTATTCGGGCTTGAATAGAGTTTTATCATCTGATATTGCACATAAAAAAATGAGGTAAAAGGAGGAAATGCTGGTCATTTTACTGCTAGCCTTTTCCGCGATTTCTCCAAGCATTTTCTTTCGCTGGAAAGCAGGTAGGCCTTTTCTTTGGCAAGGGGTTAAAAAGCCATAGTTTTACCCTTCTCATGAAAACAAAATATAGCGGAAAAAGGAGATACAAATAACAAAATATCTATGTTTTTCTTCATAAATCTCGTAACTGTAGTTTGTTTTAATCTGCAGTTACGAGGTTTTCGAAGATAAGCATCGAATTAGTTATAATATACTTTTCTAATCCGAATTAAACAAAAGCCGAGCCCGGATAGCTCAGTCGGTTACGTCGGAGTTTGTCAATCCAGGGGTCTCGAGTTCGAACCCCCAGCTCGGCCAGTATCCATTCTGACATTTGACAAAAGTCATTTGTCTCTCACCAATGGGTGTGAAGCAGCTGGAGGCTCGGTTTGGACATTGTGGTTGTACTGGTGCGAGAAATACCAGGAACCCACGGTTAGGTGCTCCAGCCGCCGCGATATGAACTGTGACCCTGGTAGTTGAAAACGGCGTATAGCGGACGAGAATTGACCTGGCAGGGCACTCCATTCGATTAGCATGGGCTGCTCTGCCAAGTCATTTATCGTGAGCTATAAAACCCCAATAAACCCGAATTGAACAAAATGATATAAATCAACACAAATAAAAAAGAAAAAAAATAATGAATAAATAAATGATAAGACCTTTTCCCAACAAATACCCATTAACTTATGCAGAGCAGAAGTGTCGAAATCATTAAGGAAAAAGATGGCATATTTATATCTCACACAACAATGCTTTCCTAAGTAGAAATGTCTTTCTACGACTCCACTGGTTAGGGTTTTTTTTTTAAATAACCAGTAATAATCAGTAATTTCGCGGCCAGTCTTAAATGCTGTCGTTTGGGAAATGATTAAAATTTAATACCGATGTATGCGTCTTCACGCGTCTTTTTAAATTACTAAACTCTCCTCGATCAATGAAAAATTAGAAGGATCTAAATTCAACGAAAATGGTGACGAATAAAAGAAATGAGAATTAAAAATTGAAACTGTTTTGAAGGAAAACCAATAAACTGTTGGTTATCTGATTTCTTCCATTCTTTCATTGTTTCACCAGATCTAACGGAAAAGGTAAGCAAAGACATTGAGAGAAAGTGAGAGACTGTTGATAATCAGCAATTTCTCTGCCCCTCTCAATATTTTGTATGCTACATATATACGTTTTCTATTTCGCAGGCCACCTATTTCAATCATTTTGTCGTTTGCAACTCCTTTCAACTTTGTCTATTCTAGAATTTTGTCGTTGGAGAAAGGGTCTTAGCCCATTAGGCCTACCACGTACACGATTACTCTTTTTGACTGCATACAACAAAATGGATTTGGAAAACAAATGTAGAAAATGCAGAAATTGCTTTTGAAAAACAATTTCGTCATTTTCAACGATGTTTTCCACCCCTGAAGACCAACGAATGTACAATTCCATTCACTTGAAATTGTCGTCTGCAGCATCTTTGGATTTGGATACGTCTAATTTTTGTAGTTTGGCGAAAAGGTTTTAATAATGAAATACATACCGAGTCCCGCGTGATATCCAGTACTGAATATACACACTAAAATGAATAAAGTTTGAGGTGTTAAATAACGCATATCTAAAGATAAAAATCTATGTGCAAATTGTCGTTTATCTTTCTTTTCTCTCAAAATTGTTCAAGTATTATAAACTTAATTTGAAGCATTAAAGAAAAATGCAGAGGGCGTCATTACCATTCGAACATATATTTTCAACAATTAAACACTGTTTTTAGATTTTAGATTGCCATATTTTAATTAGTAATTAATTTTCAGTTATTCTATTTCTTATTCTATTTTGCTTATAACTTTGAGCTATTTCGTTAACAAATTTTCGCTTGCAAATGAACGGATTTCCATTAAAGTTGGAGTTTTGTTGCTTTGAAGTTACAATGAAATGAGGTAATATCTTTTTTTGGTTTCTGGGAAGTCCCATACAGGGTGAGTTAAAATTTTGAACTCCCAACATCTCGTGTTTACAAAAATATTTGAACTGTAACAAGTTCAGCAAATAGCCGCACAGAAAATGCAATTGCAAAGCCAACGCGGCAGTTGAAAATAAAAGAATTTAGCAGCTATTTCTTGAAAACTATAGACCGGATTTCAATGAAACTTGGCACACAGCTTTACTACAAAGAGGACATGCGCAAATCGTCGGGGTTACCCGGTTCGACCGTCGAATTTAGAGTTACTGCCCCTGACTGTTTAAGCCATATATATACAGAGTGATATTCGTTTCCGCGCTATTTCTTGAAAACTATAGACCGGATTTCAATGAAACTTGGCACACAGCTTCACTACAAAGAGAACATGCGCATATCGTCGGGGTTACCCGGTTCGACCGTCGAATTTAGGGTTACGGCCCCTGACTGTTGAAGCCATATACATACAGAGTGATATTCGTTTCCGCGCTATTTCTTGAAAACTACAGACCGGATTTCAATGAAACTTGGCACACAGCTTCACTACAAAGAGGACATGCGCATATCGTCGGGGCATCTTCGCAAGCCAAGGGTTACTACCTCCACTTTGTTCCTTACGAACCCTTGGCCGCTCGCTTCTATTGAAATCGAAAGTACCACCATGCCACCTTTCGGCGATAAAGAGTCGCGGCCCTTTGCAGTTGCTATTTCTGGCCAATCAAAAGCCTCGTACTAAAACGTGTTAGGCGATGCATCAAATACGGATATCGATTTTCACGTCAGCCGTGACGTTTTCGTTTTGACAAAGAGGGCTTGTTTAGTGTGTTTTGATTGGATAATGGGAAAGTTATCGCGTCCAATGAAATCGCACGGTGGTACTTTCGATTTCCATAGAGGCGAGCGGCCAAGGGTTCGTAAGGAACAAAGTGGAGGTAGTAACCCTTGGCTTGCGAAGATGATCGTCGGGGTTACCCGGTTCGACCGTCGAATTTAGAGTTACTGCCCCTGACTGTTTAAGCCATATACGTACAGAGTGATATTCGTTTCCGCGCTATTTCTTGAAAACTTCAAACCGGATTTCAATTAAACTTGGCACACAGCTTCACTACAAAGAGAACATGCGCATATCGTCGGGGTTACCCGGTTCGACCGTCGAATTTAGGGTTACGGCCCCTGACTGTTTAAGCCATATACATACAGAGTGATATTCGTTTCCGCGCTATTTCTTGAAAACTATAGACCGGATTTCAATGAAACTTGGCACACAGCTTCACTACAAAGAGGACATGCGCATATCGTCGGGGTTACCCGGTTCGACCGTCGAATTTAGAGTTACTGCCCCTGACTGTTTAAAGGCAGAATAACACTTAACATCTTGCAAATTTTCCGAGAACTTCGTACAAAAAAATAAATATATATTATTAAAATATAGTCTTTAAATTGCATATATGCCAAATCTTAGCTTTCTACCTTGTGTATTGGCTTAGATGTCGACGGATTTAAAACCCCATGATTTGTCGTCCCTTGGATAATATTAACAATAATGGAACATATGGGGTTTTAAATCCATCGACATCCTAGCCAATACACAAGATAGAAAGCTAAGATTTGGCATAGATGCAATTTAAAGGCCATATTTTCATAATACATATTTATTTTGTACGAAGTTCTCGGAAAATTTGCATGATTTTAAGTGCCATTCCCCCTTTAAGCCATATACATACAGAGTGATATTCATTTCCGCGCTATTTCTTGAAAACTATAGACCGGATTTCAATGAAACTTGGCACACAGCTTCATTACAAAGAGGGCATGCGCATATCGTCGGGGTTACCCGGTTCGACCGTCGAATTTAGAGTTACTGCCCCTGACTGTTTAAGCCATATACATACAGAGTGATATTCGTTTCCGCGCTATTTCTTGAAAACTACAGACCGGATTTCAATTAAACTTTGTGCACAGCTTCACTACAAAGAGGGCATACGCATATCGTCGGGGTTACCCGGTTCGACCATTGAATTCAGAGTTACTGCCCCTGACTGTTGAAGCCATATACATACAGAGTGATATTCGTTCTGTTGAAGCCATATACATACAGAGTGATATTCCTTTCCGCACTACTCCATTGACAATGAAAATATGTTCGGCGGGGGATATCAATTCAACGAATTTGCTTGTTAATAATAGAAATAAATAAATTCATACGTAGGCTTAATCGTAATTATATGCGTATTGCATGTACGGATGTTGACACCATTAATAAAATGCGTGGGCAATACATGTACAGAAGGTCTACATCTTGACCTAATTAAACACGTATATTCTGTAATCGTTTAAAATAGAAATCAATTATTCAAAATCCCAATAATCAGTTGTTGTCATGCATGTTTGCAGATTCCTTTAATTGACCCTTTCTCCGTTAGATAACATAAGACTGGTCGGTATTGTTCCAGATATTGTAGACGACAAAAAAGATAACAAACCCTTATGGATTTCATTTTGATATATAATTTTCATTGATTCAGTAATCATAATGCAGAAAATAATATTATGGTTGAAAAAAGAAAAAAAATCCTGGTCATCAGCGTTATATTTTATTTGTTCTCATTGTTTTCCCAAAAGAAGAGCATGTGCGTATCAATGAATTTTTCGCAAGGGCGTGTTTGTCTAACAGACGTTTTTTTCCGGGAGGGGGGGGGGGGGGGGCGACCGAACTTTGGTACATGAAAATTCCATACAATTATTTTGATAATACCTCGCCTTTTTTCCACATTGGAAGCGTTTCCAAACTCGTAACCACATATATACTGGCCAAAAGTCCTAACCGGCCACTTTAAAAATGACTATAACTTTTTTAATAGCCATTACATTTTAATGAAACTTGATACGTACATTTTTAAGCATAATGCCCGTGGATTTTCATGATAATTTACCAATTATTGTCAAATTTTTATGCGTAATAAAGCAAAAGCTCAAAAAGCTCTAAATCTTTATAGAGCTCGAGATAACACACTTTCAACAATTCAAAGTACACAAATCGTAAGCTGCAACCCAGACCAAGAAAAAAATGGGAAAACATTGTCAATTTTGTGTGGCGTTTGACTACAGAAGAAGCAGAAAAAATGGGAGGCATGGTAAAATGGTGTTTAAATTCAACCGGCAGAACATTTTATCAAGCGAATATGCTAAAAGATGGTCTGGTGTGGAAAAATGATGCAACAAACTGATTTTTTTACACATATTCGACATTTTGTAGCTCACCGTGAACCATCAGTCTATATTTAAAGCATTTTCGAAGAAAAATGTGTTTTAGATGTTGTCTTTAAGAACCGTTTTTCTGTATACATGACCTCTTTCATTTTCTTTTACGGCCATATGCCTTGCACAATTGCCAAACATTTTCATTTTTTTTCTTAGTCTATGTTGTGGCTAACGATCCATGAGACCAAAAACACTACATTGACAATATTCTGAGCTCTGTGTGAATTTAGAGCTTTTTGAGCTTTTCTCACGTTGCGCTTTTATTTCAATAAGACAACAGTAACTTTTCGCCAAAATCATCTGGAAAGTTGCTTAAAAATGTACGTAGCAAATTTCATGAAAATCCAATCACTACAGAAAAAGATGTCTTTGTTTTTTAAGTGGCCGGTTAGAAGTTTTGACTAGTATATTTCGACGAAAACTCGTTCCATTCTTATTAATGGGAACGCTTTCAAGAGTGATATTAAATTGTAAACTACTCCAAATTCTTAAGTTTTGCAGACGACAATTTCAAGTGATTTCACTTTTTGTATTTTTTATGAAGAATACGTTATTGGAAACGATGAAATTGCTTGTCACAAGCAATTTCTTCATTTTCCATTATGTTTTCCAAAGTATTTGTCTCGTAGGGGTGTCAAAAAGAGTCATTATGTTCGAGCGGGGGTTATCATTCAAATATAACTTAGTTTACGTGCAATTCTCACCCCACCCTGCTCAACAACGAAACTTGCTTACCGCATTACAAGACGGCAAAATTTTAGACCATACAATTTAACAAAGATGTTGCAGACAGCAATTTCAAGTGAATGGAATTTTACAATTGTGGTCTTTTGGGGGTAGAAAACATTGTGTAGATCTATAATGAAGAAATTGGCACAAGCAATATCGTCATTTTCACAATGTTTTCCAAAGCCTATATCTAATGGGGCAACAAAGAGTTAAGGCAATAGTTGAACCTTACACTTTAATGTTGGTCGCAGTGTAAAAAATTCGGAATGTGTCGAACTCCGTTTATCTCGTTTGACTTTTACATCCCCTGGCTTTGAGACATCATGTTTCAAATTAGCTGAGTTATGAAAAGAGTGTTCACTCGGCGGATTTCACTATCAACAGTAGACAAGATTAATGTAAATAACAACTCAACGGTAACTTAATACTATAGGAAATGATATCAGCATAACATTGAGTCACTGTTTCAAGGTTATAATATTTCACCTATGTTATTGCAAACCTCATAACTACAGCTTGATTAAAGCTGTAGTTGCGAGGTTTTGCAACAACACCGACGATTTGTTGCTTCCTATCTTACTTGTGAAATCAGCTTTTTACTGTTGATCAACACTTTTAGTTTCATTCATAAATCCCACTTCCAGGGATAAGCCTACCTCAAACAACACGCTTTCAGACTTATCCAATGTGAAATGTGTTGCAGGCGATAAAATTGATATAAATGCGAAAAGAAAATAACTGGTATGCTACATTATAACACAAAAAATATTGAGGAAAAAGGACAGTACTAGTTTGTTATCAACATAATCTTCATTTGTGTAAATGGTTTCCTGAGTTTTTATTCTAGGGTGTTAAAACCAGGTCATATATTGGAGATAGCGTTAGAAACCATTATGGATCGAGATCTAGTCCAAATTCAAAGATGCTGCAGACGAAAATTTCAAGTGAATGAAATTTTGAATTTTTTGGTCTTTTTACGTAGAAAACATTTCTTCATTTTCCATGATGTTTTCCAAGGCCATTATCTTGTGGGGAGTCAAAAGGAGTCACTGTGTGGTAATGGGTTAACGGACAGAATATTTGGGATCCATATAAAATTATCGTATAAACGGAAACGTGCATGACAAAGCTTTAATAGCGACACTTTGAGCAAAATGTAAACTCAGGGACGAATCTTGATTTTTTTCAGATGCAGTGGTAGGAAATACTTCGCAGAATGCAATCAGGATTGATCAGGCTAGTTGCAGTTAGCCTCTTATAACACTCCCCAGCAGGGATGTTTTATTACCCTAACTATGACCCCATAAAATCTTCATGCCATATTATCTCTCAAAGCCAGTACATCTAGGACCAAGCTGGAACGGCTATCTTAGAATTTCATCGGTCTTTCTTGAACCATTCCCCCAAAGAGGCCTGGTTTAATGTAGATAATGAAATAAGCTTTAAAAACATCATGACAAAGGAAGAAATGCTGAAAAACAGCATTTCACCATATAATTTCTGTGGAAAATGGTAAATACGTACATTCATTTCTGTTATTTTCAATATCTTTGAAACATGGACCAGTCTTAATTTTGCTAGATCTACTTGAGTTTTCCTTTTACTGAATGTTTTATCCCCCCCCCCCACACACACACACACACCGGTGTCAGACAGTAGGTCTATTCTTTTTCCTTGGTGTTTTATTGATTCAAATGAGACAGAATGGTGAACATTCTTTGTCTCTCAGACTCTCATCGCAGTTCATGTATTTGAAAAAAAAAACTGTAGTCATAAATTTTATTTCTGATTTAATTTGCGGGAAAAATGGTGTAGATATAATTCTTAAAAGTATTTAATAATATACATGTGGCAAAATTTAAGAACAGTTAAGATTAAGACTTAGTGGTTTGTTTTTAAGAAAAGTATACCTTTCCCACACAATTTTAGACCAGCATCTATAAAACAACTGGTAGAGACGACGAAATAGTTGTTGACAGACAATATCATTTTTGTAACATACAGTAATAAAATATTGACAGAAAGGGAACACATGTTGAAGACCAGCACTTTTTCTATTACCCTTATTGTTTTCCCAAGACTTAAAGGGACATTTCATTCCAATTTCAATTTTTTAAAGTATGTCTGGATGCCAAGATTGGTTATTCTTATGAGTATAAACACTATTAGTTTTTAGCTCACCTGAGCACGAAGTGCTCAAAGTGAGCTATTGTGATCGCTTTTTGTCCGTCGTCCGTCCGTCCGTCTGTCCGTCCGTCCGTCTGTCCGTTCACAATTTCTTCAAACATCTTCTCCTCCTAAACCATTGGTCCAATTTTAACCAAACTTGGCAGGAATGTTCCTTGTGTGACCCTTTTCAAAATTTGTTCGTGAATTTTTGATTTGTCAAAAAATGTGGGCGTGGCAGGGCGGGGCTTATCAGATTTTAGAGAAATCTTAAGAAAATTCTTTAAAAATCAACCATTGGGCCAATTTGAACCAAAGTTGGCAGGAATGTGCCTTGAGTCACTCTTTTCAAAATTTATCCACAAATTTTTACATTTGTCAAAAAATGTGGCTGTGGCAGGGAGGAAGGGGCTTATTGGACTTAGAGAAATCATAAGAAAATTCTTTAAAAATCAACCATTGGGCCAATTTGGACCAGACTTTGCAGAAATGTTCCTTTAGTCACTCTTTTCAAAGTTTATTCACAAATTTTTACATTTGTCAAAAACTGTGGCCGTGGCAGGGAGGAAGGGGGCTTATCAGACTCAGAGAAATTGTAAGAAAATTCTTTAAAAATCAACCATTGGGCCAATTTGAACCAGACTTTACAGGAATGTTCCTTGAGTCACTCTTTTCAAAATTTGTTTTCAAATTCTTACAAATGATAAAAAAATGTGGCCTTGGCAGGGAGGAAGGGGCTTATTGGATTTCGAGAAATTATAAGAAAATTCTTAAAAAATCAACCATTGGGCCCAAATGAACCAGACTTTGCAGGAATGTTCCTTGAGTCACTCTTTTCAAAATTTGTTCTCAAATTCTTACAATTGATAAAAATCAGGATGTGGCAGGTAGGAAGGGGCTTATCGGACTCAGAGGAATCTGTCCTATTTCTCTTATCTATTTCTCTTTATCTGTTGCTGTGGCTGGCCCCATGTTTATCTTATGTAAACAAATAGGGGATTAGCCTTAGCTTATTAGATGGTAATCCTGCGCTATATTCTTTCAATCACTGACCAAATCTTGTTAATTGAGCCTATCATAAATGATCAATCTCTAACAGATCAGAATGCTTTGAAAATTAGCCCTATGTTGTATATTGCGAAATCATTATATAATTATTGAAAAAAAAAAAACCTGTCAACAATTGTGCTAATTCATACCCAACCTTACAGGATTGATTGGAACAAAATTATTTCTTGATTGTTTCCAAACAGAAAGTCCTTATGAGTTTCATGCCTTTGAATTTGACAAAATTGCCATTATCACTCTTGCCATCTTGATTCAGGTGAGCGATTTAGGGCCATCATGGTCCTCTTGTTTTAAGTTGTTTCCGATAAGCGAGAAACACGCATATAAAGTTGAGACATAATCGATAAATTGCATATAAATCCGAACTGTTGTCCACAACAATTTGTTCAATTTTAACACAAAAATATAAATTTCTCGCAAACGGGGCAATATTTTGGCTTGAAATTTTCAGAATTTTCATAAGGAAATATGTACTTTCAGATAAACATAAAAGTAAAATTTATGACAAAAAATTCTGAAATGTCACTTTAACTATGAGTAATTAAAACAGATCTTGCTTGGAAATTTTTGGAAAGGGTTAAACAATGATTTTGGGAGAAATGAGTTGCCTTTTATTGTTTTTTTCTAGTGTAAAGGGCATTTTACCCTTTTCCAAACCGCAAAACTTTGAACTTTCTTATTTGTAGATGTAGATGATAAAACAGATATTGATAAAGATTGGGCCTGGTTTCACAGAAATTATTTGAGACCTTAAAGAGGAAATTGCTAACCATCAACAGTTTCTTCTTTTCTTTCTATGTTTTACCAAGTATGTCTGTAAGGAACATCAAAACCACGTCTTGGTTCCGAAGGATTAAAGCATTCAGAATCAAGATCGGCTTATGCCTTAGTGAAGACAGTTGCAAAAAGTAATACAGACACTTTCTCAAATAACAAAATATTATGATGCTTCTGACAACAAAATAGATGTCGAAAAAATAGAATATGTGAAAAATCATAACTCAGAAAACATTTAGACAAAAGCAGAAATTGCTGATGGTCCACAATTTTATCTTTTGCCTAGATGATTTCGCAGGCCTTTACTAATACAGGCGTCAAAACCAAGTCTTCTTTGGAATGAGATTAAGGTGTATGACCCATCATATAAAACACTACTTTCTAGCCATACGAAATGCACCAAATTACACACACTTGTAAATACGCTTCACATAAGTTGATTCACCGTGCCAGATTCCAAGATTATGCTTCAAGAAGAAAATAATATACAAATATCATTTTACTCTATATTCATATACAAGGGAGGTAATTTGGAACATTTTTGTCAAATATTTTCATAAGAATGCATCAATTAAGAATTCTAAACCGTTAAAAATGCTTATGTTTGTATTTGGAATGGAAATGTAACACAGTTTATGTATTACTGTCACTTTTCAAATTTTGCCTCTGGCCCTTCAGTGCTAATGATGGGTTGTATACGTTAAGAAAGCATTGCAGATATTTATTAACCCTTAGCTGAACAGGATCCGTGTTCGTCTCATATTCCATAGGGGCTCTTTTACCAGATACAAACCAGGATAACACAAGTAAATGCTTCGCTTTCCAGAATGTTTTCTTCCCAGGAAGACCAGAAAATATTATGCAATTCCATTCATTTGAAATTATCATCTGCAACATCTTTGGATTTTGATCTTAAATCTTGTCGTTTTGTGAAGGGTCGAAGTCATGTGGACATACAACAACAGTAAAAATTCCTCCATTTCCTTTGAAAAAATAATTCTGTACATTTTCTTAAAAAAAAGGATAATAGCAAAGTGAATCTTTATCATCTAATCATTCAATAGCTAAATACAAAATATTTTTCTATACTAAGCCTTTTAAGAAAATTGAATTTGTTTCATAGATCTATCTAGTTTCATATGTTTTCCAAAATTAAAGTATGATTAATTATTGGTGCAGTGAAAATATAGTAAAAAAAAAGACAATAACACTCCATGGACTAAGCCCCAGTAGACTGGAAACGTTTGATATATCCACTGATAACGCAGAGCTACTTGAAGTAGCTGTTTTACTGCATAAGTCCTAGGACTAATAGCATAAAAATGTAGTGCAGTAACAAAATACATTTTGCATTTTATCAATTGATATCTCAAACTCACCAGTTTGAAATTAGAATAACGTAATTCATTTATTACCTAGTCATTTTGCGAAGTTGTTTTTATATGAATTCTGTAAAATATGACTATGTGTCCCTTTCTTTTCTTACAATGTTTCGCAACCAGAAAAGCTCTTGGTGTAAAATAATGATTGTGGTTCATCAGCAAATACACTTTCACTACAGTGTGTGGGTAATTTATTGCTCTCATGCTGGGTTTATTGACCATCAACATCTTGAATTACAGATAACCTGGTCAGGGCAATAAGAAACTATCTGTTAACAGGCCAGATAAAATGGAAAGAGATTTGCGAAGTATTTCCTAGCACTGGATGGGGTGGTCGGCTTTCTTCGATGGAGGGGCCTAGGTCGACTTAGGTCAACTTCAACAAAAACTTACTGATGATGAAAAGATCTATAACATTATCAAAATAGGGTCGTTTGGGCGCCCACCCCCTCTGCATATGCCAGTAAGATTTTGAACAGACAAGAATTCGACAATCTGCAGACAGACAGAAAATAAATTGTGACAACGAAAGCATTCGGAGTAAAGTAGTCTAGAAATCTAGCATTTTCTTGTTTTTCTTGAACATCAATTTTTATCTCGTTGATGGAAGGTGTCCATAACTTAAAAATTCGTACTGACATGACCGATAAAAAGAATTTTACTACAGGTAGTATCACTGGTGGTGAAATAAAACAATTTTCGTTACAAAAAGGTATAGATATTTTGCGTTTAAATGTGAGTTTTATTTTTTTCTAATGGCAATGGACTTGTTCTAAAAACAGACCGGGTTTACCGTTTTGTATTGACAAACTGTCGGTGTTGTTATAAAATCTCGTAACTACGGCTTCGATAAAGCCGTAGTTACGATATTTTATAACAACACCGACGGAATACATTGATCGCGAAAAAACGTCCCTCGCTTTGGCCGAGTTCACCACCAATGAGTATCAACCCTTTCCAAAAGAGTAAATTTTACTCCATGTGCTGCAGAAGACAAAAGGGGCGACGATAAAGATTGAGTTTGTATAGACCTACATTGGGCTATAACATTGAAATTATTGAGGCAAAAGGAGGAAATGCTGAGTATTCAGCATTTTGTTCTTTTCTTAAATAGTTTCCACGGCATTTTTATCAGTCGTTTAACCCAGGGTTTGTTTGGAAAAGGGTTATATCAGCTTATGTATGAATGTTAAACTATTGCGAAATTGTTGCAATGCCAGTGTCCCTTTTTCCTGGTGCGTGCTCCTTGTTCAAAAAAATTGTACAAAAATGTTAAGAATTTGCACTAAGTCAATGTCAAATGAACTTTGTTGTCGATGCCCCATTCATTAACGAGTGCACTAAGCTACCTTACAGGATATACACTTAAAGACACTTCCAACGCAACACTTACATTTTTCATCATAATCAAAAATGTAATGCAGTATATCTTATGAAATTTTCAGCAAAAATAAATCAGCTATTGTTACATGCTTCCTGCAAATTTCATCAAAATCGATTGATCCGAACATAAAAAATATTAAGTTTTTTCACCAAGACTCAAAAATGAAAAGTCACAAAACCCCAGGCAATTGCAGAATTCAATAGCATCAAAGCAGCGTCACCAAATCATGCTCATATCTCATGCCACTGCTTCATAAGATTCGATAACATGCTTTCACGTGCGAAGTAATACTAGAATTCAGTTGCACCTATTTTGTTTAAGAAATAATGTTTTTACGTGTCAACATTGCACAAAATCGTCAAATTTGTTACCAGACATTAGTTTTTCGCCCTTTTGCTCCAAGAAATTTTCAAAAACTGGAACAGGAACTTAAATAGGACGAGTTAAGAATGATCCCGCAAAGATTCATCATCAATTACGCTTTATAAATGAGAAGGGGGTGTCTTGATGTCATTTAGGTCCATGGCGGGCACACAGAATGTTAGCAGAATGCCATAAACTTTACTGCTGTTACATGAATACAATAATTTACGTTATCAGCTCGCACAGCTTTTTTGCGACTTTTTGTTTTCTAGTCATATTACATGAACTGCAAATTTAATTATTTCTACTCAATGTTTCTTTATGAAAATTGCAGATATTATGCAAATGTAAATGAATTAAATTTGTTGAAAATTTGGTGAAAAATGGTTCATTGAATTTCAAGTTATTACCAAAAAGGTAAGTGTTGCGTTAGAAGTGTCTTTAAGTGTATTTTGCATCGTCATGGTCGCCATTTAAGTCGTTTAGTCTAGTATACAGACAAAATTAAACAGCTAGAAAACCATTACTCACCCCATATATTAAGGTAGAATACCCGCAATATGGCCATTTTGAGATTCATAAAACATCGGATTATTTTTTCGAGTGGCACCGTTACGTATCCGTACCTATTCGGGCGCAGTCGTAAACATTCGGCGGTGGAAACTTCCACCGCCGAATGTTTTCGACGTCGCCAGAATAATTCCGATGTCGCACTTATCTCATTGGGATGGACTATCTTAAGTCGTTAGACAAGTACTATACAGACAAAAATAAATAGCTAGAAAACCCACACGCACCTCCATATTTAAAGGTGCAACACATTATTACTGCACCAAATCGTCGCTTTTCAACGAAAACCTCGTAACTGCAGCTTGGATAAAGCTGCAGTTACGAGGTTTTCGTTGAAAAGCAGCGAAATGTTCCAACCCGAAACCTGAGAAAATGTATTGAATTGTATAAGTTTAAAGGGACATTTCATTCCAATTTCATTTTTTTAAAGTATGTCTTGATGCCAAGATTGGTTATTCTAATGAGTATAAATACTATTAGTTTTTTGAAGTTGTTGCCAATAAGCGAGAAACATGCATTTAAAGTTGAAACATAATCGATAAATTGCATATAAATCCGAACTGTTGTCCACAACAATTTGTTCAATTTTAACACACAAATATAAATTTCTCGTAAACGGTGCAATATTTTGGCTTAAAATTTTCAGAATTTTCATAAGGAAATATGCTCTTTGAGATAAAAATAGAAGTAAAATTTATGACAAAAAATTCTGAAAAGTCACTTTAAAACATTATGACGAGTTCTGGAAAACCCCATCATTTAATCAAATCACGCGGTTCTAGAGAGGAAACGGTTAAGGCGATTTGCACTATTAGCTGAGTTGTTCAGCATGCGCGGATCCAGACATTTTTCACAGAGGGGGTCGTGTTTTCATGGGAGAGTGCCGACTGCAATTACACGTGAACAATTGGTAGGGAATCATTTTTGAGAAGCCGTTTTTGTTTGTTTGTTTGTTTTTTCCTCTCTTTTTCTTCCTTTTACAATTCGAG